>JAXLNO010000226.1:0-35869 GCA_038087875.1 Malacoraja senta | reverse complement strand
CAGTTGTACGATCAAATAAGATCAAATAGAACAAGTTGTCCCACAACTTTAGGCTGTGCACGCCATACGCTAGAAGAAGAAGGAGTTATGTATCATGTTTTATCATTAATGTTTTATTATTATCAATGTTTAGTGTTTTCTGAGGTCATTCCTAACTGTCACTGTATGTCATGTTGTTACTTGTGGGTGGAGCACCAAGGCAAATTCCTTGTATGTGAATACTTGGCCAATAAACTTACTTACTTATTCATCGGTCCTATCCTTTGCCTGTGAAATTCTCTGCCACAGAAGGCAGTGGAGGCCAATTCACTGGATGTTTTCAATGAGAGAGTTTGATTTAGTTCTTGGGGTTAAAATGGAATCAAGGGATATGGGGAGAAAGCAGGAACGGGGTATTGATTTTGGATGATTGGCCATGATCATATTGAATGTCGGTGCAGGATGGCCTCCGCCTGCACCTATTTACTATGTTTCTATGTTTCCTGTTCTACCCTCACCAGCACATGGCACCGGAAGTAATCTGGAGATTACTACTATGGCAGTCCTGCTTTTTACACTAGGTAGACACAAAATGCTGGAGTAACACTGTGGGTGAGGCAGCATCCCTGGAGGGAAGGAATGGGCAACGTTCTGGTCGAGACTGATGTCAGGGGAGGGGGCGGGACAAAGATAGAATGTAGTCGGAGACTTGTGGGAGAACTGGGAAGGGGAAGGGGATGGAGAGAGAGGGAAAGCAAGGGCTATCTGAAGTTAGAGATGTCCATTTTGTGTCTACCTTTGATTTAAACCAGCATCTGCAGTTCTTTCTTACACATACTGCTTTTACCCTTTTGCCTAACATCCCATATTCACTTTGCAGTGCAGGATCTCTTCCCTTTTCCTGCTTATGCCATTTGTGCCAACATGCACAGCGACCTCTCGTTACCCTTCTCCCCCTTGAGGATGCCAGGCAGCCGCTCCGAGTTGTCCTGGACCCTGGCCCCTGACACCATCCTGGAGCCTCGATTGCTCAAACCAATAAATAGTTTTCAATCGTTGAATGATACATTGCATTTTGAGAACCTTGATTGCTGCAGTGGTTGGAATTAGAGAAAACTGTTGGAGTTTGAAGCGTAGGCTTGGCGATCGCTTCGCCCAACACCTCCGTTCGGTTCGCACTAACCAACCTGATCTCCCGGTGGCTCAGCACTTCACTCCCCCTCCCATTCCCAATCCGAACATTCCCTCCTGGACCAGAGTGAGTCCCACCGTAAATTGGAGGAGCAGCACCTCATATTTCGCTTGGGTAGTTTACACCCCAGCGGTATGAACATTGACTTCTCCAATTTCAGGTAGTCCCTGCTTTCTCCTTCCTTCCCTCCCCTTCCCAGCTCTCCCACAGCCCACTGTCTCCACCTCTTCCTTTCTTCTTCCCGCCCCCCACCACCCCCATATCAGTCTGAAGAAGGGTCTCGACCCGAAACGTCACCCATTCCTTCGCTCCATAGATGCTGCCTCACCCGCTGAGTTTCTCCAGCATTTTTGTCTACCTTCGTCGGAGTTTGAGACGTATTTATAAAGAATTTTAAAAGTTAGATTAGATCTTGAAGTGTCCTTTGATCAGAACTGAAGGGCTGATGCATCTTGTGAAGGTAAACCTAGTTTCCATCCTTCTGAATATGATGTGACAGATATGTGATGTCGGTTGCTGCAGGAAATGTAAACAAACTGACTTGGGACTACTGTGTGAGAGCTTATAATGTATCATTTAGTTTATTCTCATCTGCACCGAGGTACAGTGAAAAGCTTTTATTGCGTGCTAACCGGTTAACTAACTATTCTGCATAGTCGTGGATGACATTATGTCATTGTTCCTGTGGTTTCCATTGTGAATTTTTCTAAAGACCACAGTTTTCAGCAAAATTTAAATGGCACATGTGTTCAGGTTAGCTGAATTTTGAACTTGAGTCTGCATCGAGTCATAGAGTGTGGAAACATGCCCTTTGGCCCAACTTGCCCACAGCGGTCAACATGTCCCAGCTGCACTAGTTCCCACCTGCCCGCACTTGTTCCATATCCCTCCAAACCTGTCCTAGCCATGTACCTGTCTAACTGTTTCTTAAACGTTGGGATAGTCCCAGCCTCAACTACCTCGTCTGGCAGCTTGTTCCATTCACCCACCAGCCTCTGTGTGGAAAACGTAACCCCTCAGATTCCTTTTAAATCTTTCAGTCCTCACCTTAGACCTATATCCTCTGGTTCTTAAATTGTAGTGGCCGTGCCCCAGTGACATAAAACTGGGGCAAGAAGGCTGCATGGAAGAGGTACAGGGGCCACAGTTTAAGAATAAGGGGTAAGCCATTTAAAACGGTGACGACGAAACACTTTTTCTCACAGATAGTGGTGAGTCTGTGGAATTCTCTGCCTCAGAGGGCGGTGGAGGCCGGTTCTCTGGATGCTTTCAAGAGAGAGCTAGATAGGGCTCTTAAAGATAGCGGAGTTAGGGGATATGGGGAGAAGGCAGGAACGGGGTACTGATTGGGGATGATCAGCCATGATCAGATTGAATGGCGGTGCTGGCTCGAAGGGCTGAATGGCCTACTCCTGCACCTATTGTCTATTGTCTATTGTTACTTAGGGTCCAAAACACAATGTACAAGCTTTAAGACGGACAAGACTATTCTACATACACTTTGGGACTCTATTCCTTGGAGCACGGGAGGATGAGAGGTAATCTTATAGAGGTGTATAAGATCTTGAGACGAACAGATCGGGTAGATGAACAGAGTCTCTTGCCCAGAGTAGGGGAATCGAGGAACAAGCCGCCACAGGAGATAGTTGAGGCCCTCTGTGACTCTTAGTCTGAAAAAGAGTCTCGACCCGAAAAGTCAACTATTCCTTCTCTCCAGAGATGCTGCCAGTCCCGCTGAGTTACTCCAGCATTTTGTATCTATCTTAGACAATAGGTGCAGGAGTAGGCCATTCGGCCCTTCGAGCCAGCACCACCAATTTAATGTGATCATGGCTGATCATCCACAATCAGTACCCTGTTCCTGCCTTCTCCCCATATCCCCTGACTCCGCTATCTTTAAGAGCCCTATCTAGCTCTCACTTGAAAGTATCCAGAGGAACCCGCCTCCACCACCCTCTGAGGCAGAGAATTCCACAGACTCACAACTCTCTGTGAGAAAAAGTGTTTCCTCATCTCTGTTCTAAATGGCTTACCCCTTATTCTTAAACTGTGGCCACTGGTTCTGGACCATCTTAGTTGAGGCAGGTACTATAACAATGTTTAAAAACAATTTAGATAGGTACGTGGATAGGACAGGTTTAAAGGGATATGGGCCAACTGCGGGCAGGTGGGACTAGTGTAGATGGTGCATGATGCTCGGCAAGTTGTGCCGAGGGGCCTGTTTCCACGCCGTGACAATGGATCATTCTCAATAATTCTGTACGTAGGCACACAATACTGGAGTAACTCAGCGGGACAGGCAGCATCTGTGGAGAGAAGGAATGAGTGACGTTTCCTTCTTCAGACAGAGTCAGGGGAGAGGGAGATACAGAGATAAGGAAGTGTCTTCTTCTTGCGTATGGCGTGCACAGCCTAAAGTTGTAGGGCCACTTGTTCTATTTGATCTTATTTGATTTGTGCACACCGGGTTGATTGCATTCGGCGAAACAGGGCGGACCACTTGAAGGTTGCAATCTCCCACCCTTAAGGAAGTGTGAGAACAAGACATAAAGGGGGTGGAGAACAAGGGAAAATGGAGAACAGATCATTGTTAGCTAGGAGAAGGTAACATCAAATGTAGTCGGGGATAATCAGACTGATTGGAGAACTGGGAAGGGGCAGGGATGGAGAGAGAGAGAGAGAGCAAGGGCTATATGAAGTTAGAGAAGTCAATGTTCATACTGCTGGGGTGTAAGCTGCCCAAGCGAAATATGAGGTGCTGTTCCTCCAATATGCGCCGGGCCTCACTCTGACAATGGAGGAGGCCCAGGACAGAAAGGTCAGTGTGGGAATGGGAGGGGAGTCAGAGGTGGTCAGCGAAATGATCGCCGGGCCTGCGCTTGGTCTTGCCGATACATAAGAGTCCACACCCGGACCAGCGGATGCAGTAGATGAGGATGGAGAGGTGCAAGTGCAATTTCTGTACTTGGTCTTGATGAGTAAGTGTGGTGCATGTAACACATGGTTTGTATGCCGACCGGTCAGTGACGGGCGGAGTGTCGGTCAAGCAGGGTGCGTGGCTCCGGATGTTGCCAGCTGTGTGTTTGTAGCGGCACTCGCCCGACTGATGGGTAGTGTTCCAGCACGCCTCAGACCTCTGGCTTCTGATCATGACCCAGTGCTGTCATGTGGCCGGCTGCATATCTCAATCTCCCCCCTTGTAGCCCCCTCCCCAGACTCTCGGTCTGAGAAGGAACGGGCGACGTTTCAGGTTGAGACCCTTCTTCAGACTGATGTCGGGGAGTGGGCGGTACATTGTTAAGGGCTTGGACACAATAGAGGCAGGAAACATGTTCCCGATGTTGGGGGAGTCCAGAACCAGGGGCCACAGTTTAAGAATAAGGGGTAAGCCATTTTTAGAACGGAGGCGAGGAAACACTTTTTCTCACAGAGAGGTGAATCTGTGGAATTCTCTGCCTCAGAGGGCGGTGGAGGCAGGTTCTCTGGATACTTTCAAGTTAGAGCTAGATAGGGCTCTTAAAGATATGGGAAGAAGGCAGGAACGGGGTACTGATTGTGGATGATCAGCCATGATCACATTGAATGGCGGCGCTGGCTCGAAGGGCCGAATGGCCTACTCCTACACCTATTGCCTATTGTCTATTGTACAGAGATAGAATGTAGTCGGAGACAGTAAGACTGGTGGGGAGAACTGGGAAGGGAGAGGGGATAGAGAGAGAGAGAGGGAGAGGGAAAGCAAGGGATACTTGAAGTTAGAGAAGTCAATGTTCATACCGCTGGGGTGTAAACTACCCAAGCGAAATATGAGGTGCTGTTCCTCGAATTTGTGCAGGGCCTCACTCTGACAATGGAGGAGGCCCAGGACAGAAAGGTCAGATTGGGAATGGGTGGGGATTAAACTGCTGAGCAAGCGGGAGATGAGGTAGGTTAAGATGGACTGAGCGGAGGTGTTCAGTGAAACGATCGCCAAGCCTGCGCTTGGTCTCACGGATACATAGGAGTCCACACTTTGAACAGAGGATACAGTAGATGAGGTTGGAGGAGGTGCAAGTGAACCTCTGCCTCACCTGGAAAGACTGTCGGGGGAACAGCGGGTACAGTAGATGAGTAACTTAGATTGTACTTTCGACACACAAGAGACTGCAGAAGCTGGAATCAATTCAATTCAAGTTTATTGGTCACATACTCAATTATACAGGTATAACCAGTAGTGAAATGCTTAAGTGCCTTTCCAGTTGTGCATGGTTCCCCACTTACACATAACCCACATAAAACAATACCCACATATAACACATAATACCAAATCTTGAGCAAAACATAGAATGCTGGCGGAACTCAACTGGGGAGGGAATGGACAGGCGATGTTTTGGGTCAGGACCCTTCAGACATGGCTGGCTGTTGTTTGTGACTCACCTAGAAACATTAATGGTTTGAAGATTCAAGATTGTGCCATGAGCATTAACGTTGCTTGGAAAATAAAAAAGATTAGTTTCAGTTTAGTTTATTGTCACGTGTACCGAGGTACAGTGAAAAGCTTTTGTTGCGTGCTAACCAGTCAGCAGAAAGACAACACATGATTACAATAGACAATAGATAGACAATAGGTGCAGTAGGCTTACTCCTTATTCTTAAACTGTGGCCCCTGGTTCTGGACTCCCCCAACATCAGGAACATGATTCCTGCCTCTAGCATGTCCAAGCCCTTAACAATCTTATATGTTTCAATGAGTTCCCCTCTTTGAGACAATTGAGACATTTACAGCGTACAGATACATGATAAGGGAATAACGTTTAGTGCAGGGTAAAGCCAGCAAAGTCCAATCAAGATAGACACAAAAAGCCGGAGTAACTCAGCGGGACAGGCAGCATCTCTGGAGAGAAGGAATGGGTGACGTTTCGGGTCGAGACCCTTCTTCAGTCTGATCAAGGATAGTCTGAGGGTCACCATTGAGGTAGATAGTAGTTCAGCACTGCTCTCTGGTTGTGGTGGGATGGTTCAGTTCCCTGAATCAATCTACTAATTATGTTACCTAATGCTAAAAGTATTGGTCAGGTGAGGGATCTCATATTTAATATCTTCAAGAACAGTTGAAAACAAAAGATAACTAAAACAAATTCCATTGGCCCCAAATCTGTTGACTCAAAAACAGACTACATATGAAAACAAAAATTGAAGAAACAGGATGTCTGTTGCTTCAGCACAGGATAGAAACAAATATCTTATATAATAGGTAGACAAAAATGCTGGAGAAACTCAGCGGATGAGGCAGCATCTATGGAGCATCTTGGCCCGAAACGTTGCCTATTTCCTTCGCTCCATAGATGCTGCCTCACCCGCTGAGTTTCTCCAGCATTTTTGTCTCCCTTCGATTTTCCAGCATCTGCAGTTCCTTCTTAAACATCTTATATAATAGCGTCTTGTGTGAAAGTAAAGTAATTATTGCTTCCTCTTCACACACTAGTTCTGCCAATAATTTACTTTACTGATTTCCAAAACCCCAGTGCTTTCATATGAGCAGTTTTTAAAACATATTTACCTCGAGTTCATTGCTTTCTCTGCAAGATAATCGGAATCCAGGAAAGGGAAGCGTTGCTTTTTAAGGCGATGTCTTGATCTCATGGGAAGATCGTCCTAATGGTTGAAAAATTGTGTGTGGTTGATAGTCATAATGTAGGAGAAGAATCAGGCCATTCGGCATCGTCTACTCCACCATTCAATCATGGCTGATCTATCTCTCCCTGCTAACCCCATTCTCCTGCCTTCTCCCCATAACCCCTGACACCCGCACTAATTGAGAATCTATCTATCTCTGCCTTAAAAATATCCACTGACTTGTGGCCTGCACAGCCCTCTGTGGCGATGAATTCCACAGATTCACCACCCTCTGACTAAAGAAATTCTACCTCATCTACTGCCTGAAGGAACGTCCTTTAATTCTGAAGCTGTGACCTCTGGTACTAGGCTTTCCCACTAGTGGTAACAGCCTCTCCACATCCACTCTATCCAGGCCTTTCATTATTTGGTAAATGTTGCGTGATGTGTGATGGTCTTTTCCCATTGCACTTTTTTTTTCCCCGAAAGACAAAAGCTCATACACATGGGTAAAATAGAAAACATTCGCCACAGTTTAAGAATAAGGAGTAAGCCATTTAGAACGGAGACGAGGAAACACTTTTTCCTCACAGAGAGTGGTGAGTCTGTGGAATTCTCTGCCTACTCCTGCACCTATTGTCTATTGCCTTCTCCCCATAACCTCTGATACCCGCACTAATCAAGAAACACTTGTACTAATCAAGATGGTGCAGAGGGAAAGTGCAGTCTGCAGTGAAAAGTCACGGGCAGTTTCTTCCCAGCTGTTATTAGGCAACTGAATCATCTGCCCCTACTAGAGAGCGGTCCAGAACTACTATCTACCTCATTGGTGACCCTCGGACTATCCTTGATCGGACTTTGCTGGCTTTACCTTGCATTAAACGTTATTCCCTATCATGTATCTGTACACTGTGAATGGCTCGATTGTAATCATGTATTGTCTTTCTGCTGACTGGATAGCACGCAACAAAACAGTACACGTGACAATAAACTTAACTTGAGATTTTAATTAGAGGAACAGGTAAAAAACAGTCTTTAAAGCAATTGGAAGAATTGGAGAGGTAATGAGTTTTTATCCTGAGTTTGTTTGGAATCTCGGATTCAGTGTCAGACAGGAGAGGAGAGATGACGACGCTGTATCACTATGACTAATGATTGCTGCTGTTTGATCATGCTCTGATAAAGACATCCCAGGCTAGTCCCTGCCCCCACCCCTCCCTTTCAGCTTCCGCCCCCACCTCCCCACACAATCAGTCTGAAGGAGGGTCCCGGCCTGAAACATTACCCCATCAATTTCCTCCACAGATGCTGCCTGACCCCCCCCCCCCCCGAGAACATTATTCAACAGGTTAGACACCGAAGATAAACGGAAAATGCTGGAGTAACTCAGCGGGACAGGCGGTATCTGTGGAGAGAAGGAATGTGGTGACGTTCGGGTCGAGACCCTTCTTCAGACTGAAGAAGGGTCTCGGCCCAAAATATCTCCCGTTTCTTCTCACGCAAATGCCGCCTGTCCCGCTGAGTTACTCCAGCATTTTCCGTTTATCTTCGGTGTAAACCAGCGTCTGGGCCATCCTTTGGAAAGTGAACCGGACATGTCACACACGTGACCCTACGCCATCACATGAAGTGTTTCGTTAAAAAAAATCTTGTAAGAGATTAATCTTCTTCATTGCTATTTTCCTACCCACAGAACTATAATGCACGTCTGCCAAAGATGTGAACATTCTTGCTTTTTTTAAATTCACACAGTTTGTAATATAAAACTGAGCCATGAAAAAAAGCTTCCGTGTGAGGCCCACACATGTGACCAGCTGTATTTGACCTCTGACCCTAAACAGACATTGTCAGCAAAAACATAAAAATTCACTTGATAAACTTGGGAAAAAAGATGAATCATACAAAACAATATACTTGTAATGCTTTCAGAATGCAGCGGAGGTTCACGAGGTTAATTCCCAGGATGGCGGGACTGTCATATGCTGAGAGAATGGGAAGCGGCTAGGCTTGTACACTCTGGAGTTTAGAAGGATGAGAGGGAATCTTATTTAAATATATAAGATGATTAAGGGTTTGGACACGCTAGAGGCAGGAAACAATGTTCCCGATGTTGGGGGAGTCCAGTCTTAGAATAAAGGGGAGGTCATTTAAGACTGAGGTGAGAAAAAGCTTTTCACCCAGAGAGTTGTGAATTTGTGGAGGCCAAGTCACTGGATGGATTTAAGCGAGAGTTAGATAGAGGTCTAGTGGAATCAGGGGATATGGGGAGAAGGCAGGCACGGGTTATTGATAGGGGACGATCAGCCATGATCACAATGAATGGCGGTGCTGGCTCGAAGGGCCTAATGGCCTCCTCCTGCACCTATTTTCTATGTTTCTATGTTTCTGAAACGGGTTCTTGTTCGCATTCCGATATTGTGCTCAGCAAATGTAGACCTCTGCTTCTTCCGTGTCCATCTTCCATGTTTCAAATGTTGACATCGCTGTCATCGTCCGTCCTGAAAAGGACGCACGCTTCC
Source organism: Malacoraja senta (assembly GCA_038087875.1). Taxonomy (NCBI): domain Eukaryota; kingdom Metazoa; phylum Chordata; class Chondrichthyes; order Rajiformes; family Rajidae; genus Malacoraja; species Malacoraja senta. The sequence goes on along the minus strand of JAXLNO010000226.1, from coordinate 26,587 downwards.
GGCGACAATCGTTGGAAGTCATCACTTGTCGCAATAGATGATGGTGGTAGCAGAATTAGTTCAGGATACTTCCAGTTTCCAGCCCCGCGACGTGGACGCTTTCCGCTATGGGGCCGGCAAATGTAGACTCTTGAGCTGATAATCCATTGTGACAAAAGACTCATTAACACCCACCCCGGAAGAGATCTATCTACAGGAGTCATCAGAGACCCACACAAGACCAGCATCATCAGAGACCCGCACCATCCTGGCCACGCTCTCATTTCACCACTACCATCGGGAAGAAGGTGCAGGAGCCTGAAAACCGTGACCTCCAGGTTCAAGTCATACAGCATGGAAATAGGCCCTTCAGCCCTCCTTGCCCACTCCAACCACATGTCCCATCTCCACTCATCCCACCTGCCTGCATTTGGCCCATATCCCTCTAAACCCCGTCCTATCCATGTACATGTTTAAAAATGTTTCTACCACAATTATGACAGCTTGAGTAGGAAAGAACTGCAGATGCTGGTTTAAATCGAAGATAGACACAAAATGCTGGAGTACTCAGCGGGACAGGCAGCATCTCTGGAGAGAAGGAATGGGTGATGTTTTGGCTCGAGACCCTTCTTCAGACTCCATGTCTGAACAGCTTCTTCTCAGCAAAGATTGGGGTTTTAAAAACCAACAACACTAACAACTATCTCAGCAACTATGATCTATGAATTTTAAGTTTGGTTGTTCTGTGGGCTTTGGTTTTGCACAATTATGCTTTGGGTGAACTAGAATGACTGATTATGAAGTTAATTGAATTATTGATTATTGTATATTATTTGTGCGCCATTGCATTAAGGGGCCTGTAAAGCTGCGACAAGTAAGAATTTCAATGTTTAGCTGCCTGTGTATATGACAGTGCATAGGCAACACAGTGGTGCAGCAGTAGAGAAATGGGCCTGTCCCACTTGGCCATGTTTTAGGCAACTGCTGCCGACTGTCACAGTCAAAGCAGGTCGCCGAAAAAACGGCACAACCTACGTCATCATGGCGACAACCTACGACAGCACCTATGTCAGGAGAAGTCAAGCTACGCTCATTGGCGTCAAACCCACTGTCGCCGAAAAATTTTCAACGTTGAAAATTTAGGCGGTGACCAGAAAGACGCTACGATTTTTTGCGCGACTGAGGTGACTATTCCCGGCGAACATGTGGCGACAAACTAGTCGCCTGTAGTTGCCTAAAAATCGCCTAAGAGGGACAGGCTCACAGCCTCACAGCGTCAGTTCGATCCTGACTACGGGTGCTGTCTGTACGGAGTTTGCACGTACTCCTTGTGCCCGCGTGGGTTTTTCTCCGGGTGCTCCGGTTTCCTCCCACACTCCAAAGACGTGCAGGTGTTCTAGGTTAATTGGTTTTGGTAAAATTATAGTGATTTTTGGTAAATTGTAAATTTATTTGTAAATTATCCATTGGGTGTACGATAGTGCTAGTGTACAGGGTGATCGCTGGTCGTCGCGGTCTGAAGAACCTGTTTCCATGTTGAATCTAAAGACAATGAAACAGTCTTGAATTTTGGAAGTGGCTGCTTGTTTTTCTGATAATTAGAGTTACTTTTCAGGGAACCTGCAAGATTTATAACACATGCAAGATGTGGTAGGCTGATTAAATGTTATCCAACACTAGGTGTACTTCTGAAAGTTATCAGACCCAACGTCATGAAGAGGCTTTCTATTTGTTATTTGTCTCAAAGTTCATGTGATGAGAGCAGACTTAGGCCATTCGGCCCATCGAGTCTACTCCGCCATTCAATCATGGCTGATCTATCGCTCCCTCCTAACCCCATTCTCCTGCCTTCTCCCCATAAACCCCACACCCGTACTAATCAAGAATCCATCTATCCCTGCCTTAAATATATTCACTGCCGGCCTCAACTTCTGTATGAATGAATTCCACAGATTCGCCATCCTTTTCACACAGAGAGCTGTGAGTCTGTGGAATCCTCTGCCTCAGAGGGCGGTAGAGGCCGGTTCTCTGGATCCTTTCAAGAGAGAGCTAGATAGGGCCCTTAAAGATAGCAGAGTCAGGGGATATGGGGAGAAGGCAGGAACGGGGAACTGATTGGGGATGATCAGCCATGATCACATTGAATGGCGGTGCAGGCTTGATGGGCCGAATGGCCTACTGCTGCACCTATTGTCTATTGTCTCTGTTTAAAGTGTTTTAAATAAGAGAGGAAAATATTGTGGGAAATTATTTTGCGGTCCTGATTTTGTTTTGTATTTTTTCCCAGTACATTTTGAAGCACTATGGTGAAAATCCAGACAACTACAGCGAAGAACTGAGGAAACTCGATCAGCTCAGACAGGTGGGTGCCTAACAATTGTCTTTGGTGGACAAAAATGCTGGAGAAACTCAGCTGGTGAGGCAGCATCTATGGACCGCATTTGGAACATTATGTGCAGTTCTGTTTGCTCTGCTTATAAGTGGGATGTCAAATCTTCGGTAGACAAAACTGCTGGAGAAACTCAGCGGGTGAGGCAGCATCTATGGAGCGAAGGATGAGAAAATGCCATTTGCTGCTGATTTTCATGAGTTTACAAGCTTGCCTCCAGCTTGTACTTCTTACCACGTAGACTTTGGAAGGAGTAGGATGGGGACCCACAGTCCCGTTTATATCAACGGGTCGATGGTTGAAAGGGTCAAGAGCTTCAAATTCCTGGGCCTGCACTTCTCTGAAGATCTTTCCTGGTCCGAGCACACGGATGCAATTATAAAGAAAGCACATCAGCGCCTCTACTTCCTGAGAAGATTACGGAGAGTCGGTTTGTCAAGGAGGACTCTCTCTAACTTCTACAGGTGCACAGTAGAGAGCATGCTGACCGGTTGCATCGTGGCTTGGTTCGGCAACTTGAGCGCCCTGGAGCGGTAAACACTGCCCAGTCCATCATCGGCTCTGACCTCCCTTCCATCGAGGGGATCTTTCGCAGTCGCTGCCTCAAAAAGGCTGGCAGCATCATCAAGGACCCACACCATCCTGGCCACACACTCATCTCCCTACTACCTTCAGGTAGAAGGTACAGGAGCCTGAAGACTGCAACGACCAGGTTCAGGAATAGCTACTTCCCCACAGCCATCAGCCTATTAAACCTGGCTCGGACAAAACGCTGAACATTAATAGCCCATTATCTGTTTATTTGCACTTTATCAGTTTATTTATTCATGTGTGTATATATTTATACAATGGTATATGGACACACTGATCTGTTTTGTAGTCAATGCCTACTATGATCTGTTGTGCTGAAGCAAAGCAAGAATTTCATTGTCCTATCTGGGACACATGACAATATACTCTCTTGAATCTTGAATCTTGATTTGACATTTCAAGGAGACTCTTGAGGTAAAAGAAATGGAATGTGAAAGCATTTGTAGGTCTGTCCTGATTTGGCGTGTGTTAAACGCGGCCGTTTTATGATTGCGTTACAGAGCGCTGTCAACGTAACGAGAGACTTTGAAGGATGCAGCACGCTGAGGAAGTACTTTGGCCAGCTTCACTATCTGCAGAGTCGTGTCCCCATGGGATCAGGAGAGGAGGCAGCGGTCCCAGTTACATGGTGAGAACAAGCTTTGCCCAGTGCTGGGTTTTTGTTTTTGTTTTGTTCCCCCCCCCCCCACATCCCCAATCCTTTCCACTCGTCACTTTAATTTCATGTTTCATTTACCTTGTGTTTTATGACTGTTGGCCGATCTATTTAACAATAAGGGGTGTTTTAAACCAATTAGAATGGAGATGAGAAAACACTTTTTCACACGGTACACGTGACAATAAACTAAACTGCAAGGGCGAAGATAAAATGCCAGAGGAACTCGGCGGGCGGGACAGGCAACATCTCTGGAGGGAAGGAATGGGTGACGTTGCAGGTCGAGACCCTTCTTCAGACAACGAAACGTTACTCATTCCTTCTCTCCAGAGGACGGTCACTTGAAACATATAAGATTGTTAAGGGCTTGGACACGCTAGAGGCAGGAGACGTGTTCCCGATGTTGGGGGAGTCCAGAACCAGGGACCACAGTTTAAGAATAAGGGGTAAGCCATTTAGAACGGAGGTGAGGAAACACTTTTTCACACAGAGAGTTGTGAGTCTGTGGAATTCTCTGCCTCAGAGGGCGGTGGAGGCAGGTTCTCTGGATACTTTCAAGAGAGAGCTATAAGGGCTCTTAAAGATAGCGGAGTCAGGGGATATGGAGAGAAGGCAGGAACGGGGTACTGATTGGGGATGATCAGCCATGATCACATTGAATGGCGGTGTTGGCTCGAAGGGCCGAATGGCCTACTCCTGCACCTATTGTCTATTTCCCTCCTGGGTTCAATAGAAGTTCTATCGTATCGATACGACAGTACAGCACAGGAACATAATGAGCCTTCACTCATAATGGGAACCATTGTGGGGGGGTGTTTTTTATGTTTACATTTCTTTATTATTGTTATGTTTGTATTCTTTTTTTATGTGCTGCAATGGCAATATGCATTTCACTACACCAATTGGTGTATGTAACTAATAAAGAACCTTTGACCTTTGAACAGGCCCTTCGGCCCACAATATCCGTGCCAAACATGATCCCAAGTTAAACTAATCTCATCTGCTTGCGCATGATCCATAATCCCTCTATTCCCATGTGCCTGTTTAAAGGTCTCTTAAACGCCACTATCATATCTACCTCCACCACCACCCCTGGCAGCATGTTCCAGTTACCCACCACCCTGTTTGTGTCTGTGTGTGCGTGTGTGTAGGTGTGTGCCTGTGTCCGTGCATGTATGTGCGTGTGTGTCTGTGTCCATCTGTGTGTGCATGTGTGTAAAAAATAAAGAACTTGCCCCTGCACATCTTGTTTAAACTTTGACCCTCTCATCTTAAAGCTGTGTCCTCTAATATTTGATATTTCCTGCACTGTTTGTGCGCTTTGTGTTCTGTCCAGGTCTTTGTTGCTGCCCAAGTTTGCAATGTAGCAGAGTAAGTATAGGTACTGACATCCTGATGTGCTTGTGAAATTACAGGACTGAGATCTTTTCTGGCAAAGCTGTAACCGTGGATGAGATTTGCTATGAACAGGCCTGCATTCTCTATAATCTAGGTAAGTAGCCACTGTACTGGAAAGATTTTGCACAGCGATTTAGTTTAGTTTTAGAGGTACCGCGCGGAACATCGGGTCTGCACCGACCAGCGCACTCTCCCATCCGACAGAAGGTACAGAAGCTTGAAAGTGCGCACCACCAGACTCGGGATCAGCTTCTCCCCCTCTGTTATTCTAGCACGCCAACAATATCCAACACGCACCAGCGACAATTTACACTTACACCAAGCTAATTAACCTACATACCTGTACATCTTTGGAGGGTGGGAGGAAACCGAAAATCTTGGAGAAACCCACGCAGGTTAATAGACAATAGATGCAGGAGTAGGCCGTTCGGCCGCAAGGAGGCCTGCGCTGGCGGCCGCAATGGCGGAGCGCAGCCGAGCGGCGAGCTCTCGCTGTACCGCATCCTGCGCAAAGCTGCCGGCACGGCCGCGCGCCTTCTGTGTCTGGGCTTCACTGTCGGGATCGGGGTTGTCAATAGGCCGGGGACGAGTGAGTGTGAGTATTTGAGCCACCGCCTTCAGGACAGAGCCAGGGCAATGGTCCGTAGGTGCGCCATGTTGGTAAGCACCCGTAACTAGGGACGCCATGTTGGTGAGCGCCCGTAACTAGGGACACCATATTGGTGAGCGCCCGTAACTAGGGACGCCATATTGGTGAGCGCACGTAACTAGGGCCGCCATGTTGGTGAGCACCCGTAACGGGACGCCGTTGGTGAGCGCCGTAACTAGGGACGCCATGATGGTGAGCGCCCGTAACTAGGGGCCAGTGCTCCAGGTGGCATCCTTGAAGGGGCGAGTTCTATGTGAACACGTGATAGATGTAGCCCGCCATCCACTTACAGACATATGTCCCGGCCCCTATGCAGAACAAGGTTGCCAACCCCTGGTTTAGAGAAAGGCCCTTCGGCCCACCGAATCCGCACCGACCAGCGATCCCAGCCCACTAACACTATCCTACACACACTAGGGACAATTTACACTTATACCAAGCCAATTAACCTACAAACCTGTACGTCTTTGGAATGTGGGAGGAAACCAAAGATCTTGGAGAAAACCCAAGTGGTTATGGGGAGAACGTGCCAACTCCGCACAGACAGCACCCGTAGTCAGGATTGCACCCGGGTCTCTGGCGCTGTGAGGCAGTAACTCTACCGCTGCACCACCCTTGACTCGCAATGTTGATTGTAAAGTTTTCTTTTGAATCATCTTGTGTTTAGGAGGTGTTACGCATGGTGCATTCCAGCAGATAAACTAGGTGCAAGGTAATATAATCTGGCTGTTAGATGTGATCAAGCAACATTCCTCACTGTGGCGTCATCCCTTTCGGAAGAGAATTTACCAAGGCTGTCCAAGTGTACGGCAGGATGTAGGTCAATTAGTGGGTGGCGCAGCGGTAGAGTTACAGCACTGGAGAACCGGCTCCGATCCTGACTACGGGTGCTGTCTGTACAGAGTTTGTACGTTCTCCCCGTGACCGCGTGGGTTTTCTCCAGGTGATCCGGTTTCCTCCCACACTCCAAAAACGTACAGGTTTGTAGGTTAATTGGCTTCTGTACATTGTTAATTGTCCCTAGTATGTGTAGGATAGTGTTAGTGTACGGGGTGACCGCTGGCCGGCGTGGACTTGGTGGGACGGTTTCCACGCTGTATCTCAAGTCTAAAGTAAAGTCTAAATGGTAAGCATGAACTTGCCATATTTAACCTTTCTGCACTGATTTTTTTTTTTTCTGAATGCTCCATTTTAAAATAAACTAGCCCAAGTGGGACCCGTTGGGTCCCCGTCCCCTCAACGCGCGGTTGCAGGGGGGCGGCCTGCGGCGTCACACAAACACTAACCACCCCACCCCCCCCCACACACCCCCCCCCCCACACACACACACCCCCCCCCCACACACACACACACACACACACACACACACACTAACCACCCCTTTCCCCCCCACACACACACACACGCGCGCGCACACACACACACACACACACACACACACACACACACACACACACACACACGCACACCCGACACACACACACTAACCACCCTTGATATTATATTAATATTATTCATTTCAAAGTTTTGTCAGATTTTTGAACATTTTCATTAATAACTCGAGAAATAAAGCATGACATTTTCAGATAAGGTGATTTTGGACTCCACGGGAAAAATCTCTACCTGAATATGTAAAAATGTTACCATCGATCACCCGTTCACACTAGTTCTATGTTATCCCATTTTCTCATCCACTCCATACACACTAGTGGCAATTTACAGACGGCCGATTAACCTACAAACCTGCACGTCTTTGGGATGTGGGAGAAAACTGGGTGGTGAATCTGTGGAATTCTTTGCCACAGAAGGCTGTAGGGACCAAGTCAGCGGAAATTTTTAAGGCAGAGATGGATAGATACTTGATTAGTGCAGGTGTCTGGGGTTATGGGGAGAAGGCTGGAGAATGGGGTTAGGAGGGAGAGATAGATCAGCCATGATTGAATGGCGGAGTAGAATTGATGGGCTGAATGGCCCAATTCTACTCCTATTCCTGAAAACCTTACGAAACCGGAGCACACATGTGGTCGTGGGGAAAATGTATAAAGTCCAATCCTAGACAGCACCCAAGGTGAGGATGGAAACTGAGTCTCTGGTGTTGTGAGGCAGTGGCTCGCCCAACTGGGCGCCAATCTAATTTAATACTCAGCTAGTATAATTACATCAGGGACAGGGTTGTGAATGACTAAGATACCGAACTGTTTAAGAAGGAACTGCAGATGCTGGAAAAATCGAAGGTGGTCAATGTTCATATGAACATTGTATGAACATTGATTTCTCCAATTTGTATGAACATTGACTTCTCCAATTTCAGGTAGTCCTTGCTTTCTCCCTCTTTCCCCTCCCCTTCCCAACTCTCCCACAGCCCCGTCTCCGCCTCTTCCTTTCTTCTTCCCGCACCCCCCCCACCCCCACATCAGTCTGAAGAAGGGTCTCGACCCGAAACAGCACCTATTCCTTCGCTCCATAGATGCTGCCTCACCCACTGAGTTTCTCCAGCATTTTTGTCTACCTAAGATACTGAACTGGTTATGTTTTATTTTGCTTCCAGGAGCCCTTCACTCGATGCTTGGAGCCGTGGATAACAGAGTGACTGAGGAGGTAGGGGGTTACAAACCATGAATTGTGAAACAGACTAGTCGTAAAGATTCTGTCTTTTAGGCTCACTGCAGATGTGGACGCTGCAGTATGACAAAGTTTTTTTTTAAATTTCAAAATAGACTTGATTCGAGAAATAAATATATCCAATACATGATCCTCACAAGACCCTATCCAACATTCTCAGAGGCTATACATACATTCAATACAGTTTACATAAATTACACAGATCCGTCCCCCACCCTTGCCACTCATGTGGCCCACCGGCGTGGAATCCCTTCCCTTATTTTGAGGGGTATCTCCACCACACCCTGCCCACCTCATGTCCAGCAGCGGAAGGACCCTAGACTGTGGTCCTCCCCCACGGAGCCTTTGCGTTGGCTGCACCGAGCTTCAGTGCGTCCCTCAGCACGTACTCCTGCAGCCCGCAGCGGGCCAGTCGGCAACATTCCTCGACGGACATCTAGCTCGACTGGGTGGTCAACAAAGCTCGGGCAGACCAAAGAGCGTCTTTCACCGAGTTGATGACCTTCCAGCAGCACTCGATGTCAGTCTCTGAATGTGTCCCTGGGAACGGTCCTCTGTGACGGAGCTGTCCGGAATAAATCGTAACAGAGACCCTTGCAAACCTCTCAAGAGTCAAGAGAGTTTTATTGTCATGTGTCCCAGATAGGACAATGAAATTCTTGCTTGCTGCAGCACAACAGAATATGTAAACATAATACAGAACAGGAGATAAAAGTTCAGTGTGTCTATAGACCATATATATATATACATAAATAAACAGATAAAGTGCAATAGACTGTTATTGTTCAGAGCTTGTTTGATGTCAAGTTTAATAGCCTGATGGCTGTGGGAAGAACTGTTCCTGAACCTGGATGTTCCAGATTTCAGGCTCCTGTACCTTCTTCCCGATAGCAATGGAGAGATGAGTGTGTGGCCAGGATGTGGGTCTTTGATGATGTTGGCTGCCTTTTTGAGGCAGCGACTGCGATAGATCCCTTCGATGATGGGGATGATGGACTGGGCAGTGGTCACAACTTTCTGCAATCTTTTCCGCTCCAGACTTTCTTTGCAAATCCACACTCTGCAAAGAGGTGGGTGACCGTCTCCTCTCCATAGCAGCCGTCCTGAGGGCAGCGTGCGCTGGTAGTGAGGTTCCGACGGTGCAGCACAACAATCTTTAGGCATTCATTGATGCACATCAGTGTTCCAGATCGGTATTCATTGACGTGCCCCAATGTTTTGGGTGGGTGATCCTTGACGCACACTGCAAGGTTCTTGATATTGAAACTTAAACAAAGGATTACATAGCATGTAGCTTTACTTGTATTGAATGAATGAATGAATGAATGAATGAATAAGTTTATTGGCCAAGTATTCACATACAAGGAATTTGCCTTGGTGCTCCGCCTGCAAGAGACATACCACATACAGTAAACAATTAAGAATAAAACATTAAAACATTAATAATCATTATTGATTAAACATGTGAATGAAATTAAAATACCAGAGCAAATGGAGGCTACAGATTTTTGGTTATTGAGTAGAGCTAATACTCGTGGGGAAAAAGCTGTTTTAAGTCTGGCTGTGGCAGCTTTGACAGTCCGGAGTCGCCTTCCAGAGGGAAGTGCTTCGAAGATTTTGTGGCCAGGGTGAAAGGGGTCAGAGATGATCTTACCGCTCGCTTACTGGCCCTTGCAGTGTACAGTTCGTCAGTGGAGGGAAGGTTGCAGCCAATAACCTTCTCAGCTGATCGAGCTGCTTTCAAGAGAGAGCTAGATAGGGCTCTTAAAAATAGCGGAGTCAGGGGATATGGGGAGAAGGCAGGAACGGGGTACTGATTGGGGATGATCAGCCATGATCACATCGAATTGCGGTGCTGGCTCGAAGGGCCGAATGGCCTACTCCTGCACCTATTGTCTATTGTCTATTGTGATCGGACGATTCGCTGCAGTCTCCGGATGTCGTGCTTGGTGGCTGAGCCAAACCAGACCATGATGGAGAAGGTGAGGACAGACTCTACAATGGCCGTGTAGAATTGGACCATCATTGCCCTTGGTAGATTTATTAGTGTTATTGCATTTGTATATTAATGTTTTGAGAACGTATTGTTATTGACGATAAGAAATTAGAAAGTACGCCCAATTTCAAAGGTCAAAATCTGTTTAAAAGGTTGCCCGTTCTAATTGGAATTTGAGAGCAGTGCAGGGACTGGGACAGTGATGCTCTCCTTGGGCACAAGTAAATGTAGTGTGTGTGTGTGGAAAATGAATGGAAGTTGTCAGAGTCCAGTTGACGGTGGACGCCACATACAATGATTGATTTTCCGCTGGCCATTTACAGGGCATGAAGGTTTCCTGTACGCATTTCCAGTGTTCGGCGGGAGCTTTTACCTACTTGTGTGATCACTTCAGTCACTCGTTCAGCGTCGACATGAGCCACCAGATCCTCAACCTCAACATCAACCTCATGCTGGTGAGTTCACCTTCATAAGTGATCTGACCATATGGTCTCCATTTATTGAATTTTTAAAAAAGTAAACTGGTTTAACACAAAATTAAAGTCACGACTTGAGTTTAGGGTTGGATGAACAACTAGACTCAACATCTCCCGGATCTATCTCCACAATCTTTATATTTGTAATCTCCTTTCTTTCTTCCTATTAGTTTATGGTTTCTCTTATATCTTACTTTCTTTATTTCTTTTCTTTAAAAAAAAAATTGAAGCAATGTAAGAATTCTTTAACCAATTTGTCGTTTATTACTATTTGTACAAATGCTTTTAATAAAAATATATATATTTTAAAATAAATAAATGTGATCGGATTCGACCCAACTCGCCCACACCAGCCAACAATGTCCCAGCTACACTAGTCCCACCTGCCTGCGCTTGGTCCATAACCCTCCAAACCCGTCCTATCCATGTACCTGTCCAACTGTTTCTTAAACGATGGGATAGTCCCAGCCTCAACTACCTCCTCTGGCAGCTTGTTCCATACAGCCACCACCCTTTGGGTGAAATAATTACCCCTCAGATTCCTTTTAAATCTTTTCCCCTGGAGGTTGTGCAAACTTGCACACCCTCACAGTTGCTGAGATGGTGAGGCAGGAGAGCATTGTATCAAGATCTGCTTCCTGGACTAGCTTGGCCTCGAATAAAACTGAACAGCAGATGGATTTATTTGCAGCAAGTTTGGTGGTGGTTTGTACCGTTAGAAGCAATGATTTGCATCCTTTGCTGCAGTTCATACTTGAAAGAGAAAAAAAAGACACAAAGTGCTGGAGTAACTCAGAGAGTCAGGCAGCATCTCTGGAGAATGTGGGACCCTTCTTCAGACTGCACCTCAAACGTCATCTATCCGTGTTCTCCAGAGATGCTGCTACCTGATCCACCGAGTTACTCCAGCACTTTGTGACTTAAAAAAAAATAAACCAGCATCTGCAGTTCCTTGTGTCCACATTCTTAAATGATGTCACTTAAAACTCACAGCATCTGCATTAAAATCTACTAAGTGAATCTATTTTTGTTACGATATTAAAAATAGATAAAAGGGCGGCAAGGTGGCCCAGCGGGTAGAGTTGCTGCCTCACAGCACCAGAGACCCGGGTTCGATGCCGACTACGGGTGCTGTCTGTACGGAGTTTGTACGTTCTCTCCGTGACCTGCGTGGGTTTTCCCTGGGTGCTCCAGTTTCCTCCCACACTTCAAAGACGTGTGGGTTTGTAGGTTAATTAGCTTAGGTAAAGAATGGAAATTGTCCCTATTGTGTGGGGGATAGTGCTAGTATACAGGGATCGCTGGTCGGCGCGGGTTCGGTGGGCCAAAGGGCTCTATCTCTAAATTTTAAGAATAAGTGGTAAGCCATTTTGAACGGAGACGAGGAAACACTTTCTCACACAGAGAGTTGTGAGTCTGTGAAATTCTCTGCTTCAGAGGGCGGTGGAGGCCGGTTCTCTTTCAAGAGGGAGCTAGATAGGGCTCTTAAAGACAGCGGAGTCAGGGGATATGGGGAGAAGGCAGGAACGGGGTACTGATTGGGGATGATCAGCCATGATCACATTGAATGGCGGTGCTGACTCGAAGGGCCGAATGGCCTACTCCTGCATCTATTGTCTATTGTTTATTGTCTAATTCATAAAATGCTCATGCAGATTTTTTAAAGTTAATATTAAAAGTTATTTTTAATCTCAGACTGCTATCTTTGCATTTAGGGACAAGCACAGGAGTGTCTGTTGGAAAAATCTATGCTGGACAATAGAAAAAGTTTTCTAGTAGCAAGAATAAGTGCTCAGGTAAGTGTGACAAGTACACTATTAAAATCCTGTTCGAAACATTCAATCCATTCTCATGTGCACTTACCTCAATCATTGCTTGCTTCTCCCATATCTATCAAAGCTGAAAATCTCTAATCTCGATCACAGAATATTTTTGATCGGACCTATTTAACGTTAACCCATTAAACATTAATGTAAATAAAAGACGCAGAGTGCTGGAGTAACTCAGCGGGTCAGGCAGCATCTGTGGAGAACATGGATAGGTGACGTTTCACAGAGTGCTGGAGTAACTCAGCGGGTCAGGCAGCATCTGTGGAGAACATGGATAGGTGACGTTTCACAGAGTGCTGGAGTAACTCAGCGGGTCAGGCAGCATCTGTGGAGAACATGGATAGGTGACGTTTCACAGAGTGCTGGAGTAACTCAGCGGGTCAGGCAGCATCTGTGGAGAACATGGATAGGTGACGTTTCACAGAGTGCTGGAGTAACTCAGCGGGTCAGGCAGCATCTGTGGAGAACATGGATAGGTGACGTTTCACAGAGTGCTGGAGTAACTCAGCGGGTCAGGCAGCATCTGTGGAGAACATGGATAGGTGACGTTTCACAGAGTGCTGGAGTAACTCAGCGGGTCAGGCAGCATCTGTGGTGAACATGGATAGGTGACGTTTCACAGAGTGCTGGAGTAACTCAGCGGGTCAGGCAGCATCTGTGGAGAACATGGATAGGTGACGTTTCACAGAGTGCTGGAGTAACTCAGCGGGTCAGGCAGCATCTGTGGAGAACATGGATCGGTGACGTTTTGAGTGGAAACTCTTTTCCAGACCCTATCCGTGTTCTCCAGAGATGCTGGAGTTACAGAAATGTTCCACAGATCCTGACCAGCTGACTTACTCGGGCACTTTGTGCCTTTTTTTGTAAAGTAGCGTATGGTGTTCTTAGTGTCTCCAAACATTAATGTAAGCTTTTACTTAAAAAAACACCCACCTCCAGATTGAGGGACAGTTTCTTCCCAGCTGTTATCAGGCAACTGATTCATCCTACCCCAACTAGGGAGCAGTCCTGAACTAATATCTACCTAATTAGAGAGCCTTGGACTATCTTTATTTGCTGTATATCTCACACTAAACGTTATTCACATTCTTTCCCTTTATCGTGTATCTGTACACTGCAGATGGTTCAATTGTAATCATGTGTTGTCTTTCCGCTGTCTGGCTGGCACACAACAAAAGCTTTTCACTGTACCTCAGTACACGTGACAATAAACTAAACTGAACGCTCACACACACACACCTTCAGACAGACACACTCACGGACAAACACTCAGACACACATACACTCACACACGGACACACACACACATACTCGCACTCGCACATACACACGCAGCCACAGACACACTCACAGAAACTCACAAACACTCACAGACACACACACAGAAACTCTCACACACATTCACAGAAACTCACACACACTCACAGACGCACTCGTGCGCACGCACGCGAACACGCGCACACACATTCACACACATACACATACACATACACACACACGCACGCATACACACACACATACACACACACACGCGCACACACACACACGCACACATACACACACACACACACACACACACACACGCACGCACACACACACACCCCCACCCCGCTTCCTGATCCACTGATGTCGTTTTGCTTCAATCCGTGACCGTGAGGTGATAACTATTCAAACTGAGTCCATCTATTCAATCATCACATTGATGGAATTGGTCTCCATGTGTCCCAGAACGCTCCCGTTGATTGTGATCACCTTGTCATTATTGAGCTGCTGTGCTTGGTGGATTTTAGCGTTCATTTTACATGCAGCGAGTTAGGGAGAAGGCTGGTGGATATTCACGCTGTGCTGTCTTGCCAGGTGGTGGACTATTATAAGGAGGCTTGCCGTGCTCTGGAGAACTCAGAGACAGCTTCGCTGATAGGAAAATTCCAGAAAGACTGGAAGAAGCTGATACAGATGAAGATCTATTACTATGCCGCCGTTGCACATGTAAGTCGCAGTGTGCGGAAAATAATTCAACTCTGCATTTCAAGCTGCATTTTTCCAATACACAGACTACATGGTGGTGGCCTATTGATCAGGTAACTGGGCCAGTGATCCACACATCTAAACTTAATGATGAGGATCAATACGTTTAGATGCTTCCATGATGGCAGCCAACACAGGCGACTATTCACGTGCTAGCCACAGAAGCCGATCTACAAACTTGCATTACAATCGCTCCACACTCTTAAAGGCCCTGTCCCACGATGTGAGTTTACCCAAGAGCTCTCCCGAGTTTAAAAAAAAATCAAACTCGTGGTAAGTACGTAGCGGGTACGTTGGAGCTCGTGGATGTCTCGTAGCGGCTCGTAATGCTAACGGCAAGTACTCGGGAAACGTGGTAACTCGTGACGTTTTTTGAACAGTGAAAAATTTCCAAGAGTAAAAAAATACTCGGGATGAGGTACCACGAGTTTGATTTTTTTTAACTCGGGAGAGCTCTTGGGTGAACTCGCATCGTGGGACAGGGGCTTAAGTCTCTATTCCAACAGCAACATTTCTTTCTTTAAGGTCATAAGGAATAGGAGTAGAATTAGGCCATTCGGCCCATCAAGTCCACTCCACCATTCAATCATGGCTGATCTATCTCTCCCTCCTAACGCCATTCTCCTGCCTTCTCCCCATTAACCTCTGACACCCGTACTAATCAAGAATCTATCTACCTCTGCCTTAAAAATATCCATTGACTTGTGGCCTCCACAGCCGTCTGTGGCAAAGAATTCCACAGATTCGCCTTCTCTGCCTTAACTATGATCCTCTTTGATGACCTTCGGACCATCCATGCTGGCTTTACCTTGCACTAAACGTTATTCCCTTATCATGTATCTGTACACTGTGAATGGCTCGATTGTAATCATGTGTTGTCTTTCCGCTGACTGGTTAGCACGCAACAAGAGCTTTTCACCGTACCTCGGTACACGTGACAATAAACTAAACTAAACATAATTACTTGGGAAATGTAAATTTGTTTAATTAAGTGAAATGGGATCATTTATTTTGGAAAACATTACCATTGACAATAGCAACTTAACATGTGCTGACAATCCATCTCCTTCAGTGGACTGAGGGCAGTTTACAACCCAGCAGCACAAATGTTTATTTCTCTAATCCCTGCATTCCCTCCCTGTCCCTCACAGAAGCGGGCCCTTCGGCCCTACTTGCCCATGTAATTTTATGCTTTGTGAAATCACTGATCACCCTGGCCACAAACTCTTTGAATCACTTCCCTCTGGAAGGTGACTCCGGACTGTCAAAGCTGCCACTGCCAGACATAAAAACAGCTTTTTATCCACGAGTAGTTGCTCTACTCAACAGCCAAAAATCTGTAGCCTCCCTTTGATCTGGTATTTTGTTGGTTCACATGCTTGATCAATGGTGTTTTATCATTAATGTTTTATTATTATTGATGTTTAGTGTTTTCTGAGTCATTCGTAACTGTCACTATGTCATGTTGTTACATGTGGGCGGAGCACCAAGGCAAATTCCTTGTATGTGAATACTTGGCCAATAAACTTACATACTTAATTCTTTCCTATTCCCAGTAACTAGACCATTCTTGCTTTTCTGAAGACTTTTTGTGCTTTATTACAGCTACATATGGGCAAACAATCCGAGGAGCAACAGAAATATGGAGAAAGGGTGAGTGGAAATATTCGCCATCGTTTTCCCCTTCTGAATTTGTAATGTGGATCGGAATATGAATTAAAATTACAATAGACCATAGGTGCAGGAGTAGGCCAGTCGGCCCTTCGAGCCAGCACCGCCATGCAATGTGATCATGGCTGATCATCCCCAATCAGTACCCCGTTCCTGCCTTCTCCCCATATCCCCTGACTCCGCTATCTTTAAGAGCCCTACCTAGCTCTCTCTTGAAAATATTCAGAGAACCGGCCTCCACCGCCCTCTGAGGCAAAGAATTCCACAGACTCACAACTCTGTGTGAGAAAAAGTGTTTCCTTTTCTCTGTTCTAAATGGCTTAAGGGACTGTCCCACTTATGCGACCTTTACAGGCGACTGCTGGCACTCGTGATAGGTCGTGAGAGGTCTCCTATGGTCGTGAGAGGTCACCCGCGACATGTCGCCAGGGGTCGCCTGTATGGTCGTGAGAGGTCTCCAAAGAGTCGTAGCTTCTTTCTGGTTTCCGCTGAATTATCAACATGTTGAAAATTTCAGCGACCTATCACGTGTAAAGGTCACGTAAAGGTCTGAGTTGGATGATCAGCCTTGATCATATTGAATGGCGGTGCAGGCTCGAAGGGCCGAATGCCCTACTCCTGCACCTATTGTCTATGTTTCTATGTAAGTGGGACAGGCCCTTTACCACTTATTCTTAAACTATGGCCCCTGGTCCTGGACTCGCCCAACATCGGGAACATGTTTCCTGCCTCTAGCGGGTCCAAACCCTTAATAATCTTATATGTTTCAATAAGATTCCCTCTCATCCTTCTAAACTCCGGAGTATACAAGCCCAGCCTCTCCCATTCTCTCAGCATATGACAGTCCCGCCATCCCAGGGATTAACCTGGTGATTGTCTCATCTGCTTGGGGGGACATTTCAGATTGATTCCTGTTTTGTTGTTGCAGCTTGCATACTTTCAAAGTTCATTCGACAAGTTGAACGAAGCAATCAAGTATGCAAAGGTAAGGTCCTGCTTTATTGGAAGGCGACTTTGTAAGCCAATTGATTACAGAAAAGGGATAGGAAATATTTGGAGGTCTCTGTGCCAAATACAAGCTAATGGGACCAGCCTAGCTAGCAAAAGCCAAGTTGGCCAGCATGGTCAAGGTGGGCCGAAGGGCCTATTTCCGCACTGTCCATGATCTGCAGTGGACTTCCATGTGGCAGCTTCAAGTTCGAGTTCAGTTTATTGTCACGTGTACCGAGGTACAATAAAAAGCTTTGTTGCAGGCTAACCAGTCAGCGGAAAAGACTATTCATGATTATAATTGATCCATCCACAGTGTACAGATACATGATAAAGAGAAAATGTGAATAATGTTTAGTGCACGATAAAAGTCCAACCAAGGATAGTCCGAGGGTCACCAATGAGGTAGATAATAGTTCAGGATTGCTCTCTGGTTGTGGTAGGATGGTTCAGTTGCCTGATAACAGCTGGGAAGAAACTGTCCCTGAATCTGGAGGTGCGCGTTTTCACACTTCTGTACCTTTTGCCCGATGGGAGAGGGGAGTGGCCAGGACCAACTCAGTTCCTGTCTCACACATTCATCCTCGGCTTCACAGAAGACATCTGCACCCATTGTCACTATCCATTGGAGCCATAGATTAACACTGCACGAAACAGGCCCTTCGGCCCACCCTGCCCATGCCCACCAAGTTGGCATATTGGTGAGATTTATTTTTCCCTGGTGTGATGCAGGGGCACAGGCTTATAACATCACGGAGGGCATGGATAAGGTGATCGCAGTCTTTCGCCAGGATACGGGCATCTAACAAGAATTTGTTTAAATAGACAATAGGTGCAGCAGTAGGCCATTTGGCCCTTCGAGCCAGCACCGCCAATCAATGTGATCATGGCTGATCATCCACAATCAGTACCCCGTTCCTGCCTTCTCCCCATATCCCTTAACTCCACTATCCCTAAGAGCTCTATCTAACCCTCTCGTGAAAGCATCCAGAGAACCGGCCTCCACCGCCCTCTGAGGCAGAGAATTCCACAGACTCACAACTCTCTGTGTGAAAAAGTGTTTCCTCATCTCCGTTCTAAATGGCTTACCCCTTATTCTTAAACTGTGGCCCCTGGTTCTGGACTCCCCCACCATCGGGAACATGTTTCCTGCCTCTGGCGTGACCAAACCCATAATAATCTTATATGTTTCAATAAGATTCCCTCTCATCCTTCTAAACTCCAGAGTGTACAAGCCCAGCCGCTCCATTCTCTCAGCATATGACAGTCCCGCCAACCCGGGAATTAACCTTGTGAACCTACCTACGCTGCACTCCCTCAATAGCAAGAATGTCCTTCCTCAAATTTGGAGACCAAAACTGCACACAATCCTCCAGGTGTGGTCTCACTGGATACCTGTACAACTGCAGAAGGACCTCTTTTCTCCTATATTCAACTGTGGTTTCATGTTCGGCGTGGACATTGTGGATGGAAGGGCCCGTTGCTGTGCTGTGCTCTTTTATGTGCTCTCATTCTTTGCAGTACTGAGCTCTCCTTTGCAGTACTGAGTACTGGGGAGGAGGACAAAGACACGAGAAGTGCACATTCATCCTGATGCTGTGTGAAATGAGTAAATAAAGATTCCAGGAGAATCTTTTCATACCAATTTCATATCTTCATTAGCGATCGGAGCAGCATTGGACCATTTGACCCATCAAGTCTGCTCCGCCATTCAATCATGGCTGATCTATCTCTCCCTCCTAACCCCATTCTCCTGCCTCCTCCCCATAACCACTGACACCCGTACTAATCAAGAATCTATCTATCCCTGCCTTAAAAATATCCACTGACTTGTGGCCTCCACAGCCTTCTGTGGCAGAGAATTCCACAGAGTCACCACCCTCTGACTAAAGAAATTCTTCCTCAGCTTCCCAAAGGAACATCCTTTAATTCTGAGGTTGTGCCCTCTGGTCCTGGACTCTCCCACTGTTCGCTGTACCTGGGTACAGGTGATAATATGAACCATTGCGTGGGTTTCCTCCGGGTGCTCTGGTTTCCTCCCACATCCCATAGGATTCTGATTTGTCTGAATTCTGATTCGACTCTGATTTGTCTGAAATGACTTTTGTAAATGGGCTGAGTGTTGGTGGATTGGCGGGGGGGGGGGGGGGGGAGGTGAGGGGGGGGAAATGTTGTTTGTGTTACCTGTATATTGTTGCATACCGATGTACAGCATAAAGGTAGACTGAGAATCTCCCTCTGTTTTAGGGGCAACCAGAGACTGTACAAGAAGCCCTGCGTTTTACCATGGATGTCATTGGGGGAAAGTAAGTCACCAATGTGTAGGAAGGAACTGCAGATGCTGGTTTACACCAAAGATAGACACAGAGTGCTGGAGTAACTCAGCGGGTCAGGCAGCATCTGTGGAGAACATGGATCGGAAAAAACACATCTGCTGTAGGTCTTGACCCAAAACGTCACCCATTCCTTCTCTCCACAGATGCTGCCTGACCCGCTGAGTTACTCCAGCACTCTGTGAAACGTCACCTATCCATGTTCTCCACAGATGCTGCCTGACCCACCCGCTGAGTACTCCAGCACTTTGTGTCCCTTTGTGTAAACCAGCGTCAGTAGTTCCTTGTTTCCATCATCGTTGCTGTGTTACCAACACACATTTTACTGTTGGGGGGGGGGGGGGGGGGAGATGGGTTGGGGGGAAGAAGAAATAAGGTGAGTAATATCCATTATTTTTTTTTCCTCCACATTTGATCACCCTTTTTCTGCATAGATACACAGCAGCCAAGAAGGATAATGACTTTGTCTACCACGAGACTGTGCCACCCATTGATTCACTCACATCCGTGAAAGGCAAGTTTTCTTAGATTATGCTCAATACTTTAGGTTTAGTTAGAGATACAGCGCGGAACCGACCCTTGGGCCCACCGAGTCCGCACCGACCAGCGATCACCCCGCACACCACACTCTCCTACACACTCGGGACTATTTAGACCAGGGGTTCCCAACCTTTTCCTTTCCTTTCACCCCTGGCAACTTGAGTAGCACATAACAATGTTATTTCACTTATTTATGAACAACTAATAGCCCATGTCCCCACGGTACGAGTTCATTCCAAGAGCTCTCCAGAGTTTGCCCTGATTCGAACTCGGAGATTTACGGTAATGGCCGCTCGTCGGTACTCGAGGCTCTCGTGGACATTTTTCAACAGGTTGAAAAATCTTCAAGACTCTTCCCGTGCTTACCTGCCGTTAGCGTGTCTTCCCGAGTACCTGCCGTTAGCGTTACGAGCCGCTAAGTGACGTCCCCGAGCGCCGACGTACCCGCTACGTTCATTCTCCGTGCTTACCACGAGTTTGATTTTTTAAAACTCGGGAGAGCTAATGGAATGAACTCGTACCGTGGGACAGGGCTTTAATGATGAACAGATACCGGTATAACCAGAAACAAACACAGTCAGTCAATGAGAAAAAATATGTACTCATCCAGAATCAAACAAATTGACCCCTGAGAATCCCTCGATTTAGACTTATACCAAGCCAATTTTACCTATAAACCTGCACGTCTTTGGAGTGTGGGGGGAAACCGAAGATCTCGGATAAAACCCACGCAGGTCACGGGAGAACGTTCAAACTCCGCACAGACAGCACCCGTGGTCGGGATCGAACCAGGTCTCCGGCGCTGTGAGGCAGCAACTCTACTGTTGGTTTATGATTGTCATGTGAACCGAGATCAGTGGAAAAAACCTTGATCGTATGCTATATTGTCAAAGTAGATAATACTATACATGAGTACAGTCAGGTCACACGCAGGTACAACAGGCGATGCAAGGGAAGGATACCAGAATGCAGAATATAGTGTTACAGGTTATAGCATTAACCAGTTACAGAGGAAAAAGTGCAAGGGCTGAAATGAGGTAGGTTGGAAGACTGGGATTGTCCTCTATTATCAGAATGGCACGTGCCTTGGCGACGGTATGGCTATATCATTGTCCTTTTGAGTTCGGAATCGAGGGCCATGAGTCTTCAGGTGGTTAAAAGAGCTGGTAAACGTGGAAGATTGAAAGAGCGAAAGCGAGACATTGTGTTTTAACGTGATTGAGATCAGTAAATGGGCTATCTGGGCAAGAATTAAAGTGAATCATGTTGTTCGTTTCATGTGATCGCAGAGTCTAATGTCACACAAAACACCATTGCAAAGAAAGACAATAAACGCCCAAACATTTTTGTTCTTTAGCTGTCGTTCACTTTAGTTTAGCGTAGAGATCCTGCGCGGAAACGGGCCCTTCTGCCCACCGAGTCCGCGCCGATCAGCGATCCCCGCACACTTACGCTATCCTACACACACTAGGGACAATTTTCAATCATACCAAGCCAATTGAGGCAGCACAGTGGCGCAGCGGTAGAGTTGCTGCCTTGCAGCGCCAAGACCTGGGTTCCATCTGACTACGGTTGCTGTCTGTACAAAGTTTGTATGTTCTCCCTGTGACCTGCGTGCGTTTCCTCCGAGATGGCGGGACTGTCATCTGCTGAGAGAATGGAGCGGCTGGGCTTGTATAATCTAGAGTTAGAAGGATGAGAGGGGAAATCTTATTGAAACACATAAGATTATTATTGGTTTTGACACGCTAGAGCAGGAAACATGTTCCCGATGTTGGGGGAGTCCAGAACCAGGGGCCACGGTTTAAGAATAAGGGGTAAGCTATTTAGAACGGAGATGAGGAAACACTTTTTCACACAGAGAGTTGTGAGTCTGTGGAATTCCTCTGCCTCAGAGGACGGTGGAGGCCGGCTATTTGGATTATTTCAAGAGAGAGCTAGATAGGGCTCTTAAAGATAGCGGAGTCAGGGGATCTGGGGAGAAGGCAGGAACAGGGTACTGATTGGGGATGATCAGCGATGATCACATTGAATGGCGGCAGCTGGCTCGAAGGGCCGAATGGCCTACTCCTACTCCCATTGTGGGGTGGGTGATTGCAACCTTCACGTGGTCTGCCCTGTTTCGACGAATGCAAACAACCTGCGTGCACAATCAAATAAGATCAAATAAAACATAGTGTCCTACAACTTTAGGCTGTGCACGCCATACGCAAGAAGCAGAAGACACGCATTGTGTATTGTCTCTTGATCTCAGGTTTCCTCCCACACCTCCAAAGACGTGCAGGTTTGTAGGTTAATTGGCTTGGTATAAGTAAATTGTCTCTCGCGTGTGTAGGGATAGGTAATGTGCGGGGATCACTGGTCGGTTGGGACTCCGGTGGGCTGAAGGGCCTGCTTCCGCGCTGTATCGCTAAACGAAACTACGTACCCTACAAACCTGTATGTCATTTGGAAATAAATGGGATGTTTTAAATCTTGTGGTCGTGTATTTTTACCAGGAGCGTCGCTGGTAAAAGCCCTCCCTGTCAACCCAACTGACCCAAACGTGACTGGTCCTGACATCTTTACAAAGTTGGTGCCAATGGAAGCTCATGAGGCCTCGTCTCTGTACAGGTGAGCCTGAGGCTTGAAACCTCCATGCAGAACTGTACTGCTGTAGATTCAGCAGTGGATATTTAAATATGAGTTGCAGGATTCTGACTCCAACAAAGAAAGTAACAGCAAATGTCTGAATCAGAATGGCATGTCCGATGGTATACAGTGCCCTACATAATGTTTGGGACAAAGACCCATCATTTATTTATTTGCTCTGTACTCCACAATTTGAGATTTGGAATAGAAAAAAACCCACATGTGGTTACTAGAACATAGAAAATAGGTGTAGGAGTAGGCCATTCGGCCCTTCGAGCCTGCACGCCATTCAATATGATCATGGCTGATCATCCAACTCGGTATCCTGTACCTGACTTCTCTCCATACCCCCCGATCCCTTAGCCATAAGGGCCCACATCTAACTCCCTCTTAAATATAGCCAATGAACTGGCCTCAACTACCTTCTGTGGCAGAGATTCCAGAGATTCACCACTCTGTAATTTTTTTTTTCTTATCTCAGTCTTTTTCTTATCTCAGTCCTAAATGATTTCCCCTTTATCCTTAAACTGTGACCCTTTGTTCTGGACTTCCCCAACATCGGAACAATCTTCCTGCATCTAGCCTGTCCAAACCCCTCAAGAATTTTGTAAGATCCCCCCCCCCTCAGTCTTCTAAATTCTAGCAAGTAAAAGCCGAGTCTATCCAGTCTTTCTTCATATGAAAGTCCTGACATCCCAGGAATCAGTCTGGTGAACCTTCTCTGTACTCCCTCTATGGCAAGAATGTCCTTCCTCAGATTAGGAGACCAAACTGTGCGCAATACTCCAGGTGTGGTCTCACCAAGACCCTGTACAACTGCAGTTAAAGTGCACAAAGCTAAAAAAAAATGGTCAATTCTTGAGTGGCCAAGTCAATCACCCGATCTGAACCCAATTGAGCATGCTTTTATATGCTGAAGAGAAAACTGAAGGGGACTAGCCCCCAAATCAAGCAGAGGCTAAAGATGGCTGCAATACAGGCCTGGCAGAGCATCACCAGAGAGAAGACACCCAGCAACTGGTGATGTCCATGAATCACAGACTTCAAGCAGTCATTGCATGCAAAGGATATGCAACAAAATACTAAACATGACTATCATTTACATGGCATTGCTGTGTCCCAAACATTATGGTGCCCTGAAATGGGGAACTATGTATAAACACTGCTGTAATTTCTACATGGTGAAACCAAAATGTATAAACATGGCCTTTATTACAATCTGACAATGTGCACTTTAACCACATGTGATTTTTTTCTATTAGAAATCTCAAATTGTGGAGTACAGAGGCAAATAAATAAATGGTGGGTCTTTGTCCCAAACATTATGGAGGGCACTTTCTACCATTGTCATTTATCAGTCCGAAATCAAGAGCACGAGTAACTTCAGGCAGTTAAAATAACGATAATAATGGAAGACTGAGAGTCGGGGGAGAAGGAGGGGAAGGTGCTGCCCGTCCGCTGAGTTACTCCAGCATTTTGTGTCCATCTTCGGTATAAACCAGCATCTGCAGTTCCTTCCTACACATTTCGTCTGCTCCACTGCGAAATCTCCTCGGCATGCCTATATTGAAGAAATTCTCCTCTATCTAACAAGAGTCCTGCAACACCCTCTCAGTCAGAAGAAGGGTCTCGACCCGAAACGTCACCCATTCCTTCCGCCCAGAGATGCCGCCTGTCCCGCTGAATTACTCCAGCACTTTGTGTCTTATCTTCGGTGTGAACCAGCATCTGCAGTTCCTTCCTACACTAAGAATTCAAGTGAATTATGTACCTTGATGGGAGAGCTCCATTACAAAGAAAAACAGTAAAAGCCCAAACTAAATGCAATGCTTTGCCCATTGAGTCTACTCTGCCATTCAATCATGGCTGGTCTATCTTTCCCTGCCATTCTCCTGCCTTCTCCCCACAACCCTTGACACCATTACCAATCAAGTATCTGTCAATGTCCGCCTTAAAAATTCCCAATAACTTGGCCTCCACAGCCGTCTGTGCTTTTGATGAGTCAGCTGCCCTTGATTTGCTCTCTTTGAAGATACCAAGTGTGTCATTTATTTTGTCTTAATTCAATTCATTTGGCCCTTGGTATTTATTAATATTATAATTGTCAGGGAACGTTTGGGTGCTGTTGCATTTAAGTGACTAATCAAAAGTCAACATTTTTTTCGACAGGAAAAATTGAATATGCTGTATTTCCAGATTATTTTCTTCATAAATTCATGTCAGCATCAGGCCATTCGGCCCATCAAGTCTACTCTACCATTCAACCATGGCTGATCTATCTCTCCCTCTCAATAATAATAATAATAATAATATCTTTTTACTGTCATTGCACATAGGTGCAACGAGATTTGATATGCAGCTTCCATCCGATGTTATAACTTAAACAACTAATAAAATGTAGATACCCCGAGAAACATGGTTTATAAAAAGAACAGTAAAACAGTCAAAACAGTCTAACGTGCAAATGTGTGTGCCGGGTCGATGTGCGATGTGACCATCCGAGGGAGACAGTTCATGGGGGTGGGGGCACTCAGCAGGGCCGGTTCAGAGCTCAACCCCATTCTCCTGCCTTCTCCCCATAACTCCCCATAACAGGTTTAAGGTGTCAATCTCCACCTTAAAAATACCCATTGTCTTGGCCTCCACAGCCGTCTGTGGCAAAGAATTCCTTTCTTGCAGTGGGGGCCATTTTATTTTGCACTGCATTGTATTGCACAAGTATTTTAATATATCTTTGTGATTGTAATCCGTGCTTTTACGTTTTTTCTCCTTTTGTTTTCCAGTGAAGAAAAAGCTAAATTACTACGGGGAAGTCGTGGATAAAATAGACACC
Source organism: Malacoraja senta (assembly GCA_038087875.1). Classification (NCBI taxonomy): domain Eukaryota; kingdom Metazoa; phylum Chordata; class Chondrichthyes; order Rajiformes; family Rajidae; genus Malacoraja; species Malacoraja senta. The sequence goes on along the minus strand of JAXLNO010000226.1, from coordinate 977 downwards.
AAAAATGAAGTTTTAGAGTAGGTATTGTAACAAATTGATATATTTACCTGCTTAGCAATAATCCCACAAATCATTGTACGAATGTTGTTAAATGGTGTTGATGGGCAGTCACGGTGGTGCAGCGGTAGAGTTGCTGCCTGGCGCCAGAGACCCGGGTTCCATCCCGACTACGGGTGCTGTCCGTACGGAGTTTGTACCTTCTCCCCGTGACCTGTGTGGGTTTTCTCCCAGATCTTCGGTTTCTCCCCACTCCAAAGACGTGCAGGTTAGGAGGTTAATTGGCTTGGTATAAATGTAAAAATTGTCCCTAGTGGGTGTAGGATAGGGTTCTTCTTCCTGCGTATGGCGTGCACAGCCTAAGGTTGTAGGACAACTTGTTCTATTTAATCATATTAGATTGAGCACCTCATATTTTGCTTGGGTAGTTTACACCCCAGCGGTATGAACATTGACTTCTCCAATTTCAGGTAGTCCCTGCTTTCTCCCTCCTTCCCCTCCCCCTTCCCAGCTCTCCCACAGCCCACTGTCTCCGCCTCTTCCTTTCTTCTTCCCGCCCCCCCCCCCCCCACATCAGTCTGAAGAAGGGTCTCGACCTGAAACGTCACCTATTCCCCTCGCTCCATAGATGCTGCCTCACCCGCTGAGTTTCTCCAGCTTTTTTGTCTACCCTGTTTAAAGGGGAGGGTGGATTTTATGAATATCCCGCAGGGACTAATTTGTAATCTGATTTGTTTTCCTGTCCTCTGATAACAGGCAATTCATGGATTCTTTGAGGATTGACCTTGATTCGATGGACAACCTGGACATGTTCAATCATATTCCTCCGGTCCTGATGGAGAAGTGTGCAGCTCTGAGTGTGCGTCCCGACACAGTGAAGAGTTTGGTTCAGTCCATGCAAAGTACGTTCGGCGTGCAGACGTAAACTCCCGCTAGAACGCTGGACGAGTTTGTGAACCTCCACATATTTGGTGAAAGAA
>JAXLNO010000225.1:0-21477 GCA_038087875.1 Malacoraja senta | reverse complement strand
AGATTTATCTGGATGTATGACAAACCCAGGGTTTCAAACAATTATTTGGTAGCTAATACACCTGATTTAGCCAACTCCATGGTTTTGCCAACTATTAGGATATCATCAAGATACGCCATGACAATATGTCTTTGTTTCGCTAATGTTGCCAAGGCTGGTTTGAATATCTTGGTAAATAGTCTAAGGCTGATGTCAACCCATTAGGCAATACTTTATACTGCCATAGTTGCCCCATCCAGGTAAATTTTCAGGTATCTGCGATGACCCTTGTGAATGGGTACTGAATAGTAGGCATCTTTTAGATCAATGCTTGCCATAAAGTATCCTTTGGAAATCAGTTGTTTAGCAGTTACAAATGTTTCCATTTTGAAATGTACATACTTAACAAAGGTATTTAGTGAGGTTAAGTCAATGATGATGCGACATCCACCATCTTTTTTAATTTTGGTAAATATATTTGAGACAAATTCCAAAGGATCATGTTTGGATTTCTCAATGACACCCTTTGTAAGTAACCTCACCAGTTCTGCTTGAGCCTCTAGTTCTCTTTGACTGAGAGGGTAAAGACCCTTTGGGTACGTGCTGAACTGGTGGCATGTTTTCGTGAATGAACTCTATTTTGTATCCCCGAATACTGTTAAGTATATAACTATCATTCGTGAGACACCTCCTGTTAGTACAGTTCCCCATTTACATGCTGGTAGGAACCAGACCCACCTACCTCCATAGTTATGGTAGTGTTCCTTTCTTCCGTTTGTTCATCCGTCGTTATACTGCTGGATGTACTGCTGATGTACTGCTGATTGGGGGTAGCGCATTTTCCATGGGGTCCGCTCTGGGCCCTGGCCTAAAAAGGCTTTCGGGGATAGTATGCGGACCGCGAGCTTTCACCAGTGACATAAATTTGACCTTGACTGGTGGACGCGGTGGGGTACTGCCGTCTGGTTTTTTGTGTGGGTCTGCTCGTTCCGGGGCCTGCCCTCATGAGGCCAAATGCTTTGGACTCCTCCTCCAGGTCTTTCACTTGTCCTTCTAAATAACAGGATCTGCGGCTCTGAGGCCAGTGTTTTACACAGTCCTGCAAACCTGGGATTGAGGGCAGGTCTTATTCTCTCCTTGCGGAGGTTATTTATCTCATATTGGGTGTAGCACAGCAGAGCCAGAGTGTCTTGCTGGTTTGTGGTCATATCCACCCCATCCACGGAACGAGCATAGGCTGTTATCCCTGTCGTCAGGAGCTTGAGGATTTTAGCTCCTGGTTCCAGATACTCTGTCCCCCCCCCCAGATTTGGCTGTTAACAGCCGGTACATTGAGCGAACTGCAGTTTTCCAGCTCTAGTGCCTCATTAAGTACCTGTCTTGTAGGGGTTTGAGGGACAGGTGGTTGATGCTGGCCGCCAGTTTTGGCTCCAATGGCCGCCCTGCTCGTGGTGAAACCACGTAGCGAATCTCCACACCCAGCAGCTCTTCCTGATCCTGTACCCCAAGCGTACTCCCGGCATCTTCAGCCAATGACCCCTCTTCCTGACCAGCCCAGCCCTGGTCGCCAACGCTGCCCTGCTTTGAGGGGAAAGCGATGGCCAGTGCATTTATAGAGCACTGCTGTGGGAGTGCCTGATCCCCCTGGCGAGACTGCTGTAGCTCCTGAAGCAAGTCTCGCTGGAGCAGTTGCTCCATGAGCCTTTCCATTCGGCTCAGGCGGCTAGCTCTGCCGCTCTAAGGCGGACCCTCCTCATCGGAGTCAGACATAACCGGCCGGTTTGTTTGTTTGTTTGTTTTTTTGTTGTTTTTTTTAAACTTTTCCTCCAGCCCGCTGCCGCTCATCAGGCTGCGCTAGCGGGACTGGGCTCGGCTCGGTCTCGATGAGGGTGGACCGCCGCATATACGGTCCAGGTGCCGCCTCTCGCCCCCCACTGATGGAACACTCCCGTTCTGTTGGAGTCGAACGGGGGGCGGTTTTCTTCCTTTGCCGTGCTGCTCATTTTCCCAGTTCCTCTGGAATAGAGAGCAGAGCACAGCTTGCGGATTACGACCTCAGTGTAAGACTTACCTGAAGGTCCGCTGTTTATTTTCACCGACGTGTAGCGGGAGCGCCTGTACTCCCGGTCGTCGCTGTTGCACTGCGTGAACGCTAATGTCGCGCACGCGTGCTGAACGGGGTCTTCACGTAGTCACTCACGTGACTCCGAAGTAAAATTATATATTTACAATGGGAGTACATCTCAACTGATAAAACCCCCCTGAACATTCAAATACCTTTGTTGGGAATCCAAAACACCTTCTTTTACCACTGTACTGGTGGATGGCTTTCTTTGCAGACAATAGTGTTTATTCATGAAACTGTCCTCACCCTAGATTGAAGCCTGGTTCTTGTTTGTATAACTGGCTGCTACCCCCATAACTCTTGATTCAAACTGACATTCGATCCCTGAAAGAAGGATTGAAAACAAGAACTTTGAATTGCAAGGCACTTGCTGCATTCAAACTGCCTGTGGTGCTTCCTGAGTTGCAACTGAACGGCGGTTCAAAGAAGTGCCTCATTGACTGGGCTGTGAAAGGTGCTATATAAACAGAAACCACTTTTGATGGTAATGTTCTTTAGTTAAGTCAAGTTGTGATTATTGTCATATGCACAAGTTAAATGAAGTGGAGGTACAATAGAAAAAATATTGCTTGCAGCTGCATCATGGGCATAGAGACTCAAACACACAAAAACAAATTATTTATGAATTACATGCAAAATTTCGAAAAGAAATAAGACTGCACAAAAAATAAGACATTAGTGCAAAAATGTCCTGCTCTTGGGTGCTTTCAGAGTGAAGTTTGCACATTCTCCCCGTCACCATACAGGTTTCCCCAGGTGTTCCGATTTAGTTTAGTTTAGTTTAGAGATACGGTGCGGAAACAGGCCCTTCAGCCCACCAAGTCCGGGCCGACCAGCAGTCCACGCACACTAACACTACCCTACACACTAGGAACAATTTATAATTTTACCAAGGCAATTAGCACACAAACCTATATGTCTTTGGACTGTGGGAGGAAACCGAAGCTCACGGAGAAAACCCACGCAGGTCACGGGGAGAGCGTGCAAACTCTGTACAGACAGCACCCGTAATCAGGATCAAACCCGGGTCCCTGGAGCTGGAAGGATCTACCGCTGTGCCACTGTACTGCCCGATTTCTTCCCACATCCCAAAGATTTGTGGGATTGTAGGTTAATTGGCCTCTGCAAATTGCCCCGTGTGTGTAGGGAGTGGATGAGAAAATGGCCTAACATAGAACGAATGTGAAGAGGTGATCGATGGTCGACATGGACTCGGTGGGCAGAAGGGCCTGTTTCCATGCTGCAACTCTGAACTAAACAAGAAAGCTAATCCACGGTATTTCAAAAAATGAACCACCGTATACCGTTCCCAGGGTTGGATTCGGGTTGCACGGATTGGTAATTCCTGTATACAATGACTACACAGCTGGAAGGCAACATGGTTCGGCATAGCTTGATGCGTGGGAGTGGACGTGGAGAATACAGAGGCCATTTCCCGGTTACCTAGAGCAGTGTGAGAACACCTTTCCATCCATCAAATGGGAATAGATAGTCAATATCAAAGGGAATCAAGGGATATGGGGAAAAAGCCGGAACGGGGTACTGATTTTGGATGATCAGCCATGATCATATTGAACGGCGGTGCTGGCTCGAAGGGCCAAATTACTTACTCCAGCACCTATTTTCTATGTTTCTAACTCTACAACTTCAGGTAACTTGATTTCTCTGCCAGTATCAGTCGTCTATCTGTGGTTTGGCTCTGGAGAGGCAAGAGATAGCAGATGCTTGGAATTTTGAATTAAAAACAAATTGCTGGAGGAACTCAATGGGTCAGGCAGAATCAGTGGAGGGAAATGGACAGAGGTTGTTTCGGGTCATTTGGGCTTGAGCATTAACTTGGGAAATGCAGTCGTTCCAGAAAGCTGGTACAGAGAGATGAGGGGAAGCAGGAGGGCAAGGAGTGGCAAGGGAAAGTTGGATTGGGGATTGATTGGCAGATGAATCAAGTGGGGGAGAGGAGGGTGGGGATTGTAGTGAAGGCTGGAGGTGATAAATGGAGAAGACAAAATGGTGCAGATGGTAGAATCTGATAATGAAGAAAAATGGGGAGTGAAATGTAGAGCCAAAGGGAAGGATGGTGGGTAGAAAGGAACAGGGTGGGTTCAGGGCGTAGTAACATGTGGGAGAGGTGCAAGGTAAGTGGACAGAGTTTAGTTTAGTTTAGTATATTATCATGTGTTCCGAGCGAGGTAGGAACTAGGTGACGGGCCGAGTAAGTGAAAAGAAAGGTGTGCAGTTTGGGGGGGATTGGATAGGTGGATGCTGGATGATGGTTGGCTCAGCTTGTTTTGTTTTTTTTGGGTGTGGAGGACAATGTGTTTAGAAGGTCTGGCTTTCCATTTGATGAGAGCACGGGGGAACCGCCATGAGGGGGAGGGGGGAAAAGAACAAAGGAGGACTCGGTGTGGGGGGGAGAAGAAAAATAGAGGACCTGGCGTGGGGGGCCGCCATGAGCGAGGGGGATGGGGGGAGAACAAAGGAGGAGCCACTGTGGGGGAGGGGGGAGAACAAAGGAGAAGCCTGTGGGGGTACTTTGTAACTCTGTCAGCGCTGTTTATGTGGTGACTATTTGCATACCTTGGGTATCCAAGCAAAGAATGTCACTGTGCCTTGTCACATGTGACAATAAAGTGTTCTATTCCATTCTCCCAGATTCTTTTGCCTCTATTCTCTTATCTATGTCCTCTCTCTCTAACTGCTCCGATTAGCTCACTGGCCTGTTGACCTTGTTTACAGCTTATCCCAGCAGCCACCCTGGTTTTACCCTCTCAGTGTCACCCCCTCCCTCACCTTCCCTGCAGTTTAACGAGGCATCTTTAGTCCCCATCACAATTCTGAGGAAGCCTTCAACCTTCGAGCGCAGAAAAGATTTACAAGGATGTTGCCAGGAGTTGAGGGTCTGAGCTTTCGGGAAAGGTTGGGCAGGCTAGGACTTTGTTCCTTGGAGTGCAGGAGGATGAGGGGTGATCTTGCAGAGGTGCATAAAGTCATGAGGGGAATACATAGGGTGAATGCACAGTCTTTTTCCCAGTGCAGGGGACTTACAAACTAGTGGGTATAGGTTTAAGGTGAGAGGAGAAAGGGAAGTAAGAACTTGAATTAGCTCACAATTCATCACAGTCTTGTTGATTGACAAGAGGGCTGAACAGCCTCCTTATAGAATATCATAGAAACATATAAAATTGTTAAGGAATTGGACAGGCTAGATGCAGGAAAAATGTTCCTGATGTAGGGGGAGTCCAGAAACAGGGATCGCAGTTTAAGAATAAAGGGTAGGCCATTTAGGACTGAGATGAGGAAAAACTTTTACACCCAGAGAGTTGTGAATCTGTGGAATTCTCTGCCACAGAAGGCAGTGGAGGCCAATTCACTGGATGTTTTCAAGAGAGAATTAGATATAGCTCGTAGGGCTAATGGAATCAAGGGATATGGAGAGAAAGCAGGAACGGGGTACTGATTTTGGATGATCAGCCATGATCATATTGAATGGCGGTGCTGGCTCGAAGGGCTGAATGGCCTACTCCTGCACCTATTTTCTATGTTTCTCTGTTTCCTGTTCCTCCATGGAGGAAGTAATTATTGTTGGGTTTGAATGTTAAAGATATTGAATATATTGACTCTCCTGCTTCCAGTGTGTCGGGAGTCAACTTTCCTCTCCACCCTGCTGTGTCTTCCCCTCCCCTGCCATCTGCTGAAACCTGATGGTGAGGCCAGAATGATCTGTCACCTCCTGTGGTCACGTGAGGCTCTGCAAAGACCACTCTCCGCTTGGATTTGAGCATCTAATTTTAAGATGCCACTGTCCATGTGCTGCAGTGAGAGGGCTGCACTGTGTCATATTTTGGGTGAGATATTGAACCAAGCCTGTACGTCCTTTTACAGGACGGGGTAAATTAGCCCACAATAGGGTAGATCTCCTTGGTATCCAAGGCAAATTATACTGAATTCACTCAAACAAAGCTGTCATTTGGTAATTGCCATGAAAGCATCAAGGCAATTACCAAATTTGCTGGGAGTTGCCATATACGGACTACCCTGCTATTTTTCCAAGTGTTTTGGAACATCCTATAATTGAAGGATGCTATTCACAGGCAATTTACCTTTCCCCAGCCCCGTACATGTGATGTTAATGGGAGCATTAACTCGGGAAATGCAGACATTGAGCACAGATGATGCTCACATGTACACCCGCTGTCTAGTGGGTTCAGACGAGGAGTGCTGGTGGATTTCTCCTCCCGCCCTCTCTCAGGCACGTGTGGGAAGGTTTTCTCATCCTCTCCAGCTAAGACCAGTGTATGGGTACAAACCACATCCATCAGTTACAGTATCTCCTGGGTCACCCAGAGGCAGGAGAGAACCCGGCAAATCCTCTCTTCTCTGGAAATTCGTCGGCTCAACTTCCATACTGTGCTTCTGGAGAGGAGCTGGTGTTAGTCATTCATTTACCTGTTTATCCTGGAGGTGAGTTGCAGCATTGTAACAAGAATGACTGAGAGAAGTATGGAGGTGATAATGGAGCCTGCTTGATACCGTTCAACAGTGAGACTAGGTTTGTTGTGAAGCTGATGTCTGGGGTCACAGCGAAGGTATCATCCTCCAGCAGATATGCGAGAGATACAAATAGCACAGCACAGCCAAACCAGAGAAGCTTGCTCCACAGTTATTTTTGATTGATGGAGTCAAAGATTTTTGTGAGGTGAAAGAAAGCAAAGTATAATGGTTAGTACTGTTCGCTCCATTTTTCTTGGAGTTGTCACAGAAGAAGACATTGCTCGCTGTGTTCCCACATGGACAGAATCCACACTGTGGTTCAGGGAGAGCTTTCCAGGCACTGAGAGGAAGCAGTTAAAGAGGCGCTTGATAATATGTCTCTCAGTTGCCAGCCAGATCTGTTGTGGCCTTCTCCTACCTCCAGTTCCCTGCCCTCTACTTTCAGACTGAAGAAAGGTTCAGACCCATAACGTCACCACATCCATTTTCTCCAGAGATGCTGCCTGACCCGCTGAGTTACTCCAGCACTTTGTGTCTATCTTCAGTATAAACCAGCATCTGCAGTTCCTTTCTACACATGACTCTCCCTGTGACAGGCAGCAGGAAGGACGTCCAGTGGATACCACAGTCGGACTTCAAGAGAGCCAAGAGTGTTTAATTATCACATCACTGGGGCAGGAACAAGTAAACACTTACTTGTTGCAGATTTGCAGGCACATTAAATGCAACAACACAACCGTTCATTAGTCTGAGGCTGGAGCATATCAAAGACATGCAGAAGGAGATGGTGTTTTAGGGTCGAGACCCTTCTTCAGACCTTTCTTTCGAGTCTGAAAATGGGTCTCGACCCAAAACGTCACCCATTCCTTCGCTCCAGAGATGCTGCCTGTCCCGCTGAGTTACTCCAGTATTTTGTGTCTACCTTCGGTTTAAACCAGCATCTGCAGTTCCTTCCTACACGAGATGGTGCTTAAACCGTCCACAGTCCTTGTGTCCAGGCTGCCTGCCTCCCCTCTGGAGAATGTAGCACAGTCACAGTCTCTCAGTCCTCTCCTGTATCACAGAGCCCGGGTGTCGGAGCGAGTGGCTGGAAATTAGATTTTCTTCCTGCAATGACGCAACGGACGGTGGCAGAACAAAGAAACATTTCTTCCAAGCCAAGGCCATGAGCTGGGAGAAATAAGCCCTGCATTTGGAGATGGTGAGCTGCCAGTAGACATACTTCATTCCAACAAGTCCCACAAATATTCTCCTCTCTACAGCTCTCTTGTGCAGTGTTCAACTCGCAACCCCACTGCTGACTCTCTGCTTTATAAACTTGCAGCATTCCAACCCTGCGTTGGTCAGGCCCAGTTGCAGAGGTGGGGAGGGGGTGGAGGGGGGGGCTCTCTAAACTTCTCCGTTAGCACCCACTTGTGCTCCTTTTCCCACAGAGGCGCTGACACACGGAGGCCACTGAATCGATGGACAGCCATTCAACAGGAGCAGGTTGTACGGTGGATACGTTATCAGATGCTTGAGCTCAAGGCATGGGTTTAGACCCCACTATGGCAGCTGGAGAATTCAAAGCTAGTAGGTTAAATAAACCAGCAATATCCATGGAACTAGAGACACAAGAGAGTGCAGATGCTGCCTGACCCACTAAATTCCTCCAGGACTTTTATGGAATTATTGGAATGTCATTACAAATTAATTTGCTTTACCCATAAATACACAGGAACACAGGAAAATAGGACAAGGCCACTCTGCCCCTCAAGCAAGAGCGGAACTCGCTATCAAAACATGGAGGGGACGGGGGACACAATTTTTTGGCATGCGCACACTATCACATGCGCACGCATGTGCACACTCACACACACACACACGCGCGAGGCTTCGGAGGCTCAATCCAGCGCTAAATGCAGCTCAACTCTGCCTGTCTCACCGGGTTAACTACAGCCCTGGCTGGACTGACGGGACACCAGCGCTGCTTCTCCACGCTGGCCATATTTCCCGCAAGCCCAGGCAGGTTCACCTGGCGGGACAGGCAGAGTTGAGCTGCCTGCGGATGAGGTGCAGGTCTGTGCCACGTCTCCCTCCTCCAATCGCCGCACTCTATCCTCAGTCCCACCCACCCACTCCTCCCTCCTCCAATCATCGCGCCCTCGATCATCAGTCCCACCCCCACTGTCTAGCGGAAAGCGGAGATTTTAAAATACAGATCACGAAAACTTGGGGGGGGGGATGTCCCCCACCACTCAAAACATGGGGGGTACGTGTCCCCTCTGGCCCCCACGGGTTGTCCGCCCCTGCCCTCAAGCCTGGTCTATTGTTCAATACGATCACGGCTGGTCTGCCCCAGGCTTCGCCTCCTCCCATGTCCCTTAAATCCATGATCTATCAGAAATACTTCCCACGATCCAGCCTCCACCTCCCTTTCTGAGCCAGAGAATTCCAAAGATTCACCACACTTTTGGGAAGGCATTCTGATATTCTGATCCAGCTCAAGATTTCACCTCTGAAACCTCTTCCAGCCCCACAACCTTGCGACATCTCTTCTCTCTTCCACTACAGCTTTCTGCTCAGCCCCAGTTCGAGACTAATGTTCACCCTGACTTCCTTCAACCCCTTTTATGGCTTCAGTTCTGAAACCCCAAACTCTGTAACTCCCTCCCCACATTCTGCTCTTTGTCCATCCATCAACATATTTCCCCCAACCCTCAGCCCTCCGCCCAGGCCCCTGCCCACCATGAACCATGAGAAACTCTTGATAACTTACCACAGGGAACGTTTATGAGCAAATAGGCCATAGGCAAATAGGAGGAGGCAGGGGATGCTGAGACTCCCCAGAGAGCTAGCATAGCTCGAATGGGCTGAGTGTCAATACAAGGTCTCCTGCCACCTTGCAAGAAAAAATAAAGAAATTCCTAACAATTCCAGGAGAATGGCATCACAAATGCACAGGGTGGTGAAGAAGACATTCAGTGGTCTTCATCAGTATGGGCACCGAGTATAAACGTTGGGATGCCAGTGTACAAAGTGTTGGTGAGACCACCCTTGGAGTATTGTATTCAGCTTAGGTCCCCCTGCTATAGAACAGATGCCATTAAGCTGGAAAGAGTGTGGAGAAGATTTAGGAGGATGTTGCAGGATATGTGGGCCTGAATTATAGGGTAACCTTTGGCAGGCAAAGAGTTCATTCCATGGAATGTAGGAAGCCGAGAGGTAGTCTTAGAGAGGTGTATAAAATCATGAGTGGCACAGGTAGGATGAATGCACATAATGATTTTCCTTCAGTAAAAAGGGTTTGTAAGGTGGAAGGAGAAAGAATTAACAGGAATCTGAGTGGTGACTTTCTCATGCAGAGGGTGGTGGGTATATGGGATGATATGTTAAAGGTGGTGGTTGAGGTAGGAATAATAACACTGAAAAGATATTTGGACAGGTCATGGATAAGACAGGTTTAGAGGGATATGGGCCAGATGAGGGCAAATGGGACCAGTTAAGATGGAGATCCTGGTCTGCGAGGATGACTTGGGCTGAATGGCCTGCTTCCGTGCAGTAAACTCCATGACTCTATTTTGCTCAGATCTCCTGCACGTGTCTCAATCCTGAACACATTCCATCCTGAAACCTGTGGATAGATACTAAGTGCTGGAGTAACTCAGCAGGTCAGGCAGCATCTCTGGAGAAAAAGGATGGGTGACGTTTTGGGTCAGGACCCTTCTTCAGACTGTGGGGATGTGTTTGGGTCTCGACCCGAAACGTCACCTATTCCTTTTTTCTGGAGATGCTGCCTGACTCGCTGAGTTACTCCAGAATTCTGTGTCTGTCTTGGGTGTAAACCTGCATCAGCAGTTCCTTCGTACACTCATTACTACTTTATAGTCGTACAATTGTACAATTGTTGCTGTTGGTCCGACTAAGGAATTTTAAACCTGAACTGGGGAATATTGGAAAGGGTTTTATTTTTATCTCAATCCAGATCTGAATGAATGGTATGCAGTTTACAGATGAAACACTCCTTGCCTTTACAGCAACCCCAACCAGTCCAGGCCCAAAAATCCAGTCCATGCTTTCAGATTGCCGCAGGATAGCCACTTTCCTCTGAAGACTTGATCTGATCTTATTTTATTCTTTACTCTTTATCCACCGGTTTGCCTCTCTCACCTCACATGAAAGTTCAAGCGGGCTTCGCTGAGAATGGATGACCGGTTACCTATAAAAGCTGTAATGGCTCCAGAGTGTGACTGGCAGAACAGCCTTGCCTGAATCCTGAATCACCCAATGTGAGCTGTGCTTCTGTTCACCCAACAACCCCTCCCCCCAACCCCTCCACCCCTCCACCCCTCCACCCCCCTCCTCCCCAGCAAGACGTAAGGGAACCGTACAGACTCCAGCCTGAATGAGTGGATTTAACACTGCCAGGCACACTGCCTAAGTGTTGGTTTAAACTTGATGGTGTTCTGGTCTGACCTCATCCATGAATCATTGCACAGCTGCTGCCAACTCAGGTTTAGCACCGTGCCTGTGTGAGGGCGGGGAATTTGTATTCATCCAGCTGATTCGCCAGGGTTTAATTTGTTCCTTGCAAATGGAATATAAACGTTGCTGAACTTTCCTACCCTTTTTAGCTTCTCCTTTCCCTGGAGGTGCGTTTCTTGATTGCTCAGAGTCTGGTGGGTGGCTGGGAAGGCCAGCGTTTATTGCCCAACCCTAATTGCCCCTTGGAGAAGGTGGCAAGGAGGTACCTTTGGCTGGGATACAGCTCTGTGGCTCGCTAACCTTCCCAGGGGCAATTGGAAAGCCACCCACGTTAATAGGTTTGGAGGCACAAATAGACAGGGCCGGGGCAGAGCAGCAGAATGGCTTCACTGAAGGAGCTGAGTGCATTGTTACAAAACCCTGGCACTTTCATGGCCGTGTTACAGAGGTTTGCTTTGCTTTTGTGACCCAGATGTTTTAATTTACTGAATTCCTCAGCTGCCATGGTGGGATTTGACTTCTTCCTTTGATTATGTACCCTCATTATGATGACATTAGTAGCAGCAAACTTACAGCACAGAATAGGCCAATATATCTTCCTGCCCCTTCCCAGTGCTTCTGCCCCTCATCCCCTTACCCCTCTCCACTGCCCCATTACATATCTCTCTCTCTCTCCTGCGCACTTAGGATTAACATCTGAGTGTTGGAATCAATGTTACAATTTTCCTCCACAGTTTCTTAAAGGCCTTCTTGTAAATGAAGATCAGATCTGCACACAGTGCTCTAACTCAGTAAAAATAGTGAGCTTGATGGGGCAGACACAGAGACAGGACTCCTATATATCGGCGAGACCAAGCGCAGGCTCGGCGATCGTTTCACCGAACACCTCCGCTCAGTCTGCCTAAACCTACATAGTCTCCCAGTTGTTAAACACTTTAGCTCCCCCTCCCATTCCCATTCTGATCTTTCTGTCCTGAGCCTCCTCCACTGTCAGAGTGAGGCCCAATGCAAATTGGAGGAACAGCATCTCATATTTCGCTTGGGCAGCTTACAACCCAGCAGTATGACCCAAGTAACCCTTGATTACCCTCTCTCTCCATCCCTCCACATCCTAGTTCTCCGACCAGTCTGACTGTCTTCCTGATTAATCTCTATCGTTGTATGCTTTGTTGTCACCTTCTCCTAGCTAACAATAATCTATTCTACAATTTCCTTGGTCTGCATCCCCTTTGATATCTCGTTTTCACACCTTATCCTTCCATATCTACATGTCTCCCTCCCCCCTGATTCTCAGTCTGAAGAAGGGTCACGACCCGAAATGTCACCCTTGTCCCTTGTACCTTCCGAAGAGTCCACCAGGGACTATACTGGAAGTTCGACAATTTTATACTGGACAATTTTTATATTTATCAAGCCATTTAATCAAGCCAAGTAACCTACAAACCTGTACGTCTTTAGAGTGTGGGAGAAAACCAAAGATCTTGGAGAAAACCCACGCAGGTCACGGGGAGAGCCTACAAATTCCGTACAGGCAGCACCCATAATCAGGATCGAACCCGGGTCTCTGATGTTGCATTTTGCTGTAAGGCAGCAACTCTACCGCTGCGCCACCAGCAATCTCTTGAGAAAACTATTAAATAACAATGAAGAAACTATCCTTCATCTCATAGGGACTAATAAGCTCAGTGTACCTGTATACATAATAACACCCCCAATCTCCGATCTGGTGGGTATGCTGTCAACTCCAAATTGTACCCAACCGTGCCCGTTTTGCTTTATGAGATCATTCCCTTAACAAACTAACCCTCATGTCAGTTATGACCCAGAAACCGAGCCAGAGATTTAGTAAAGACTGTTCTTTGTGCTGAAATCAGTTGCTAAAAGCATAATTAACTTAAAAGATACTGCTCCCACTAGGAATACAGTAGATGAATATCTGCATAATAATTTTTACTGATACACATTCCACACGACTACGAGTCTAGGCTTTAGAGTGTTCATATAAAAGACACCTTGCATAACGTTAGTCAACAGTGGGTGAATAACCAATCATTTATTGTCCCACGTATAGTACTAGAGAGAATGACAAAGCAGCACAAGTAGTGTCAATTGTGCTATAACTTAATCGCTTCTCTAAGCCCAAACTGAAAGAAACACAAACCTCTGCTACTTCTGTTTAAAAGTAGCTCACGTGTCTTCTTCACCAACTTCCCATACAAACGTGCAGAGCTAGCTGCACGAGAAATAGGCTGAACTAGCCATCACTCGTGACTTCGAGTAAATAGGAGTTTCTTTCAGCCGCCTTTTACAATGGACACCCTGAATGAGTAGGCCAAATTGGCACTATTAAAATTCATGTCGCCTCATCTTTAATATCGTAAGAGGCATCTACTGATAAAACCCCTGAGTGTTATCAGCTACAAAAAGCATGTCGTCTATAAACTCCATGACACAATGCCCTTTTGATCTGAGTAGGGCAGCATTAGCTTTAGAATCTTTGTAAATAGCCTAGGCCTGAAGACAACCCCTAGGTAGAGCCTAAAATTTCCACCACTGGCTTTGTCATCAAAAACACCAAATATATCTGTGCCTCTCGTGTATAGATATGGAAAAGTATGGATCTTCAAGATCGATTGAGGCCTTAAATCCTCTGAATCAGCTAAATTGCTGAAACACAATTATCCATCTTAAACTGGTTAACCAAACACATGATCAGACTAGCCAAATCCTAACCTGCTTTGGCATGCTCCACTTTTCTTCAACCTTGAGAAAATATTAGAAATATACCCCTCTTGTTCTTGGGCAGACTACTCATCCTTTGTGAGATGTCTCTGTGTCCACTTGGATAACCATTGTTTCCTCTACTGACCATACAAACGGAAATGTTGGCTTCTCTTGCCGAGGAGGATTTATTTTCTATTTATTTATTTATTTTTTATTCGTAACATATAATCAGATCCTTATGACTAGAGCTGAAGCGCAACATCCACTTGATGTGGGAATACGAGTTCCCTGTCAACTCCTCACCGTCAGAGTCACCACGAATCCTCAGCCTCCTTCCTCAGAGTGGAAAATAGCATAATGCAACCCTGAACCAGGAATTGCTCTGCAGTCCTCTGACTGAAACCACCTGTCTCAGTCTCCAGTGAGCACAACACACTCTCTTCGACCAGCCACTCAATCAGGAATCCTGGTATTGAGAGACTACAGATTATTATATATATATTTTCTATTCACAACAAGAACCTGCAGGTCAGATAAAAAAAATGCTACATGCCAGACCGTCTTTCTGCTGGTAGCTACCTATCCCAGAGAGGATGGCAATGATGTTTCCAACGAACTGGAAACTCTACTAGCTGAGCTGAAAGAATTAAGCATGTGTTGAGGGAAACCTCAAATTACCTCACTCTACTGAGCAGCCTGATAACCTCAATCACAGATGTTGAGGAACTGCTTCCCTGGCCAATATGTTCCATATGGCCAGCCAGTTCCAAGTTGGTCTATCCTGAACCAGGGTAGCCAAACTGTTCCTACTTGGAACTTACAGAGGTTGCTATGCAAGGCACCCTGCCAATGTCTCTGCATCAACCTGCTCTTCTCCAGAGACAGTGAAAGGTACTAGACAGACCATGTTGCCAGTAAATCCAAACCCGGGGCGACAGACTGCTCCATTTCGGAGTTTTACAGAGGTTAGTAAAGAGACCTTACCTGCCAGCGTCTCTGAGCCCAGGTCGACCCCCTTGTTGGAACTTCAGCGAAGTTCCATTGCAGACCATGTCTGACCACATCTTCAGCCCCACGCTTGCCAAACAGCTCTTTTCCGGAGCTCGAAAGTGACATTGCTGTGCAAGACACGCCTGCCAGCACTTCTGAGCCCAATGGGACAGACTGCTTCTTCGGCCTACAGCCTCTTTGGAGCCTTGCTGGAGCTTTACTGTGCAGGTCACGCTACCAGTTACTCCCAGCCTGGTTTGACAGGGCGCTCCTTCGGCCCCTTCTGCTCCTTTGGAGCCTTAGCGGAGCTCACTGAACAGGCCTTGCCTGTCATTACTCCGAGCCTGCCTCGACAGGCTGCTCCTGCAGGACTTCTGCCTTTTTTGGAGCCTTTGCTGGAGCTGACTGTGCAGATCGACAGGCTGCTCCTTTGGCCAGCTGCTCCTTCGGAGCCTCAGCGGGCTCACTGGACAGGTCACGCCTGCCATTACTGCAAGCCAGGTTCAACAGACTGCTCTTGTGGGGCCAGCTAGTGACTCCCGACTGCTCCTTTTGGAGCTTCAATGGCGCTTCCTGCCCCTTGTTATGCAGGGGTGAAAACCCGCCGGAATACTGGAGCTTTACCCACATAGGATGGTACTCCACCCCCACAGCCGCCTTAAATTCCCCCTGCAAGTCTTCAACTTGCTACATAAGTCCTCTCTGAAGAGATACTATGCAGGCTGCACGTTACTGACTCTGTAAAAATGAGCCATTTTGGGAATTGTCTCATGCCTTATAGCATTTTTGCGAAGGCAATAGCCCCAACTGTGTATTACATAGAAGCGTTAATGCAGCTTTCTGCACTTCCGAGAGTTGAGTTTGCAAAAGGCCGTAATGACTCCAGTGAGCAGTTTTTGGACTCGCTGAAATAATTCTTTGCCTACATATCATCACTGAGATATCCCAACTGATGAAATTGACTTATGGAACATCCAAAAGTCTGGCAGTTATCTGGACTGGTATATTTCCCAGCCGTATCCAGCATATTCCCCTCCTTAGCTAATGAGAAGTTAAATCCCTGTTGCTCTTAGCCAGATCTTCTTCCAGTGTATATCCTATCCCCAAAGGGATGGCAAATATGTGACAAGAGCCGGTAGCTCCTTCATATGATTAAAATTCAGTATATCCCCCACTAGTTCAAGGGATTCGAATTTCTTATTGATATCCACATAGTCAGAGTCACCTATGTAATAATCTCCAACACTCCTCTCATCTGAGCGGGAAATATTAAAACGCAACCCTGAGCCAGGTGTTGCTTCCCTTCTTCTGAGTTGGAGATATTATAACGCAACCCTGAACCAGGTGTTGCTTCCACAGGCATCTGTCTGGCACAGCCTGTAAGTGTCTCCTGAGCCAGGAGCACATCTCATTTATTTATTTATTTATTCATTTATTTATCTATTTATTTATTTATCCGTCCATTTATTTCCATTTATTTATTTATTTACTTGTTTGTTCATTTATTTATTTATTTTACTCACTAAACAGGTTGCACCTGCTAGTCAAGTCAAGTCAAGTCACTTTTATTTATATAGCACATTTAAAAAACAACTCTCGTTGGCCAAAGTGCTTTACATTTGTTATAAGAATAATATAAGAATAATATAAACAAGCAAACTACATACATATATACATATAGCCCTCACTCAGAGGACGTCAAGAAAGGCTTGGGAGTATAGATAAGTTTTTAGTCTTGACTTAAAGGAGTCGATGGAGGGGGCAGTTCTGATGGGAAGGGGGATGCTGTTCCACAGTCTAGGAGCTCCAACCGCAAAGGCGCGGTCGCCCCTGAGCTTATGCCTAGACCACGGGATATTCAGCAACCCCAACCCCTAGTGACTCTGAGTCCGCCTTGCTCCCTTATGGAGCCCCAACGGAGTCTCTTAGGGGAGGAATATAACGCAACCCTGAACCAGGTGTTGCTTCCTCTGCATGGCTCCCTTTCGGAGCTCCAAAGGAGGTGTCTGAACAGGCCTCGCCCGTCAGATGCTCCGAACAGGCGCCTGCTCCCGTGGAGCCCCAAAACCGGTGTCTGTACGACTGCGCTCGTCAGTTTTTTCTCCCCAACAGTCGCCTGCTCCCTCTCGGAGCCTCAATAACGGTAGTTGCACAGGCCATGCCCGTCAACTTTTCAAGATCGACCACCCTCCATGGCGGTAGCTGTGCGGCCGCTTCTCGAGTAGCTGCACTGGCCGCGGCCGTCAGCTTCTCCAAGCCCGCTGCACCTAATTAACGGATCAGCGGGCCGTTCCTGGAATTAAAAATTCCTTACCCGTCGGAGCAGTTTCGAACTGCTCCGAATCCCGTGCCATGCGTCGACGTATTGACGCGCATGCGGGCTGGCGGGCTCTTCACGTAGTCACTCACGTGACTTTGATATAAAACAGAAGGTATGAATCACACTGCCTCGGCAAGGCCACCAGCATAATCAAGGATGAGTCTCACCCCGGTCACTCCCTCTTCTCCCCTCTCTCATCAGTCAGGAGGCATGAACGTGTGAAAATGCACACTTCCAGATTCAGGGACAGTTTCTTCCCAGCTGTTGCGTAGGAAGGAACTGCAGATGCTGGTTTACACCGAAGATAGACACAAAATACTGGAGTAACTCAGCGGATCAGGCAGCATCTCTGGATAAAAGGAATGGGTGATCTTTCAGGTCAGAACCCCTCTTCAGACTGGGTGAAGTTTCGGGTCGAGACAGTTCTCCTCAGACTCTTCCCAGCTATTATCAGGCAACTGAACCATCCTACCAACAACTAGAGAGTGGTCCTGCCTACCTCATGGGATACCCCACTAAACGTTATCGCTTTTATCATGTATCTGCACACTGTGGATGGGTCGATTGTAATTATATACAGTCTTTCCACTGACTGGTTAGCATGCAACAAAATATTTTGACTGTACCTCAGTAAACATGACAATAAACTAAACTAAACTAAAAACTAAACAAAATAAATGAAGAATTGTGAATTGTGAAACCAGAGGATGGGGGGGAGAAATAGATGTGAGGTGGGGGGGGGGGTGGAACGAAGGGGAGGTATGGTGGGGAATGGGGAGGAGGTTGGGTGACAATAGACAATAGACAATAGGTGCAGGAGTAGGCCATTCGGCCGTTCGAGCCAGCACCGGCATTCAATGTGATCATGGCTGATCAACCCCAATCAGTACCCCGTTCCTGCCTTTTCCCCATATCCCCTGACTGCTATCTTTAAGAACCCTATCCATCTCTCTCTTGAAAGCATCCAGAGAACCTGCCTCCACCGCCCTCTGAGGCAGAGAATTCCACACACTCACCTCTCTGTGAGAAAAAGTGTTTCTTCGTCTCTGTTCTAAATGGCTTACCCCTTATTCTTAAACTGTGGCCCCTGGTTCTGGACTCCCCAACATCGGGAACATGTTTCCTGCCTCCAGCGCGTCCAAACCCTTAAGAATCTTATATGTTTCAATAAGATATCCTCTCATCCTTCTAAACTCCAGAGTGTACAAGCCCAGCTGCTTCATTCTCTCAGCATATAAAAGTCCCGCCATCCCTGGGAATTAACCTTGTAAACCTACGCTGCACTCCCTCAATAGCAAGAATGTCCTTCCTCAGATTAGGGGACCAAACCTGCACACAATACTCCAGGTGTGGTCTCACTAGGGCCCTGTACAACTGCAGAAGGACCTCTTTGCTCCTATACGCGACTCCTCTTGTTATAAAGGCCAACATGCCATTCGCTTTCTTCACTGCCTGCTGTACCTGCATGCTTACTTTCATAGACTGATAATGGGGTGGTTATTAGATGTTACCTAAAATTGAATTCAATGTTGAAACTGCTGGGTAACTTGCACGCTACCCAAGCAGAATATGAGGTGCTGCTCCTCCAGTTTGCGTGTGGCCTCACTCTGGCAATGGAGGAGGTCCAGGCCAGACAAGTCAGTATGGGAAAGGGAAGGGAATTAAAATGGTAAGCAACCGGGAGATCCGATAAGCGTTGGTGGACTGAGTGAAAGTGTTTGGCCATCAATTATAGAAACATATAAAAATATAAAATTATAAAAGGTAGATGCAGGAAAAATGTTCCCAATGTCCAGAGTCCAGAACCAGGATCCACAGTCTAAGAATAAAGGGGAGGCCATTTAAAACTGAGATGAGAAAAAACTTTTTCACCCAGAGAGTTGTGAATTTGTGGAATTCTCTGCCACGGAAGGCAGTGGAGGCCAATTCACTGGATGAATTTAAAAGAGAGTTAGATAGAGCTCTTGGGGCTAGTGGAATCAAGGGGTATGGGTAGAATGCAGGCACGGGTTACTGATTGTGGATGATCAGCCATGATCACAATGAATGGCGGTGCTGGCTCGAAGGGCTGAATGGCCTCCTCCTGCACCTATTTCCTATGTTTCAAGGCCTGCGTTATGACTGTGAGGGAGAGGGAAGGTAGGCGGCATAAAGAGCAGAAAGGCAGGGGTGCGGCAGGGGCCAGTTGGTGAGAGGTGGATCGAGGACAGGTTAGGGACGATGAGTAGATGGAGCCAGGCAGGAAAAGGGAACGAGGAAGTGTGGAGACAGAGGTCGGTGTGCGACAGGGAACAATAAATTAGCAGATGGAGCCAGTGGATGAGGGAGAGGGAAGGTAAAGACAGAAGCTGGAAGGTGATAAGTTGGAACCAGATAAAGGAGCAATGATGCAGCAGTTTGTTTTGTGCTTGGGGATAATGATATTGGTTGGCACAAAGGTGCAGTGGTTAGTGTTCCAGTGTCACGGGTTTGATCCTGACCTCTGATGCTATCTGTGTGGGGTTTGCATGTTCCCCTTGTGACCAGGTGGGTTTCCTCTGAATGCTCTGGTTTCCACAAACATCCCAAAGACATGTTAGTTGGTGTGTCAATTGGCCACAGTAGGTAGTCCTTAGTGTGTTGGTGAATGGTAGAATGCGGGGGGGGGGGTGGGGGGAGTTGATGGCAAAGTCAGTTTCAGTTTAGCTTATTGTCACGTATACCGAGGTACAGTGAAAACCTTTTTGTTGCATGCTAACAAGTCAGCAGAAAGACAATACATGATTACAATCAATCCATTTGCATTGTGTAGACACATGATAAGGGATCTTAGTTAAAGTAAGAAATGTTGCTGTAGGAATACAGATTTAAAAGTGTGGAGCGATTGTAATGTGGGCTTATAGATCTGCTTCTGTGGCTAGAACGCAAATAGTCACTTGTGTTGGGCGCCATCTTGCATACAGAAAGTGGGAAAGAATAGGTCACAGGGAAATGTGGAGAATGGGACTGATAGAATTGCTCAGAGAGCTGGCATCGAGTTGATGGGCTGAACAGCAACATTCTGTATTATAAGAAAATATGAGAAATGTATATGAAGTAAAATATCTTATAGAAATCTTGTACATGGTGCTTGGCACTAATTCATGACACACAATGCTGCGGGAATGGTGAGATACCGTTTAATACAGCATCCACTAATGACATTTGGCTAATTGTATTATGGGAATACAATGTGGGAAATGCTATTTTTTACTTGTTTTAAAGAATACAAGAACACATGAAAACCAGGAGCAGGAGTAGAACACCAGGCCCCTAATAACCTCCTCGGCCATTGCCTGGTAGACATTGGGAAGAAGTTGGGAGAAATGAGATTGATGTTTATAAGTAGGGGCGGCACTGTGGCCTCACACGCCAGAGCACAGCGCCAGTGAACTGGGTTTGATCCTGTCTACGGGTGCTGTCTGTATGCAGTTATAACATTCTCCCTATGACCGCATGGATTTTCTCCACGTGCTGCTGTTTCCTCCCACACTCCAAATATGTGCAGGTTTGTAAGTTAATTGGCTTCTGTAAATTGCCCCAGGTGTGTAGGATAGAATGAGTATATGGCTGATCGTGGTCAGCATGGACTCGGTGGGCCGAAGGGGCTGTTTCCCTGCTACATCTCCAAAGAAATAGCTGACAATCACTTTACAATAATAAACTTAGGGGAACTTTTCTTCAAAATAAGCTCAATAGATTTGACCTGTGACTACTCCCAGTCGAGCCCACCATTCATAACCAACATACTCATGGAGACACAGTTTGCTTATCACTCCTGAAGGAAGATTGTTTTATTTCCTTGTTCTTTATGTGACACATTACCACATTGCCATCTGTGGGAGCTTGCTGTGCTGAGGCATTTCTTGTATTACATGACTTCAGAAGGATTTTATTGGCTATAAAAAATCTCTGGAAACTTTGAATACGTTTGGGAAACTTTAGAAATGCAAATTGTTTCTGGTATAAATGTAAATTGTCCCTAGTGTGTGCAAGATAGTGTCAATGTGCGGGGATCGCTGGTCAGTGCGGACTCGGTGGGCCGAAGGGCCTGTTTCCGCGTTGTATCTCTAAACTAAACTAGAACTAAACTGATGGTAAGCCATTGACCTGAATCGTCAATGGGTTCTCACTCTGCGGGTACTGTCCAACCAGGTGAGTGTGTTGAAAAATGTTGTGTCTCATTTTAGACTTACAACATCTGCAGTATGAGGTAAAGTTGGCCGAATACAGCTAACATGGGGCTGCAGGAGTGAACTCTCAAACATCTCACTGTAGAACAGGAGTGACCTGAAGACAGTCACAAAAGCTGGAGTGACTCAGCTGGTCAGGCAGCATCTCTGGAGAAAAGGAATAGGTGACGTTT
>JAXLNO010000224.1:0-70178 GCA_038087875.1 Malacoraja senta | reverse complement strand
GAGAGCTGTTTTTTTAACATTTTGAAATGTTGTGGGGGGGGTGAGAAGTAATTCATTTAAAAAAGTGTACCATAAACACGATCAAATTTAATCAGGAGTGTCTATTCGTAAAGATAAATGTAATCTGTCGCGTTAAAAAATTCGGCGTTTCCGCGTGCTGTGTGGGCCGAGGGCGGTATCAAAGGGATTTGTGACACAAGTCAGGCGCATGGCAGCCACAGAGTTTTAATATAATATATATATATATATATATAATGAGTGAACGAATGAGTGAATGAACGAGTGAGTGAGTGAATTGTTGTTGTTGTATTCAATTTATTGTCATTATCTCATTTTAGAGACAACGAAATGTATTTTCCTTACAGGTCAAGTAACATAAAAATAAATAATAAATAAATAAACTTTTTTTTTAAAGCACCAACACAGAAGTCCACACACAGCATAATCCCACAGTGGCACCAAAGTTAAGGAAGGTACCATAGTCCAGCCACCTCCCGCCGATCTTCCCAGATGTTCACCCGTAGTCGGGGCCTCCCGAGCACCCGCAGTCGCCGCCACGGGCGGCCCGATGCTCAGGCCCTCTCGCCGTGAACGGTGTAACCCCGACGGAGATATCTTCAGCGGCGACCTCCAGATCAGCCACCTCCCACCGGAGTCCGCAGGCCGAGCCGGTGGAGTCGCAGGACTGCGCGGTGTAGGTCAGCGCCGCCCGCGTTGGGAGCTCCGCGAATCACAGCTCCGCGCTGTCGGTGCAGCAGGCCCAGCACTCCGGAGCTCCAAACGGCGATCCCCGGTAAGGCATCGCCCGCCCCGCGATGTTTCCAACGTTGCGCCGCTGCTGCCGGAGCGGGGGTGGGGGGCGAGGACGCGACTCGAATAATAGTCGCATCGTCTCAAGGAAGCGACTGAAGGACGGTATCCCCCTTACTGTACCCTCTTCCCCCACATAAAAACCATTTAAAAAACCACAAAAAAACGCTCTTCAAACATACCAAAAACATAACAAAAATACAAAAAGATACCGGACTGAAGGCGGAGGCAGCTAGCAACAGCGCCACCGAATCACCGAGTGAATGTATGAATGAATGAATGTGAATGAATGAGTGAATGTACAGCCTCCAAATCTCATTTTTTCACATTATAAAGGTGCAATTAAATTAATTAAAGTGCATACAGATTAATTTTCATAAATTCTGACTTTAGATCTTAACCTTTTCAGTTCCATTTGATTCACAAAGTTTGACAGCAGCACCTCAGGCAGGGACATGCTTTCAAGACTTTCTTCACTTAGCTGCACATTCTTCAGACTTCTTCATGCTTTTCTCACTAAATACAACTACCTTGCTGCTAGTTTCCACGACATGTATTCCACAGAACTAGAAAAAATCTTCGTCGGAATCTCCAGTAAAACAGGCATCAGTGAAGCCCTCTCAGTGCTCCCTGCCTAGCTAGCCTGAAACCAAAGCGCGTGATTGGCCAACTGGCATACAACTCAATGTTAAACGTGCTTTGATTGGACTAAAAATACCCGAAAATTTTCCGGTTTTTCTCTAATTTAATGAAAATGTGCAAGTCTTGTTCATGACGAGATTCAGTGGTGATTTATATGATTTTTTACACAATATGTGAACATTTCATGTAGTTTGGTGACTTGGATCACGAAACACTGGAACAAAGCTCCTCGGCCCACAGCCTAGATCTAAATGGCTTACCGCTTTTTCTTAAACTGTGTCCCCTGGTTATATCTATACACACATAAATAACCAGATAAAGTTCAATGGACTATTAATGTTCATAGTTTTGTTTGAGCTGAGTTTAATAGCTTGATGGCTGCGGGGAAGTAGTTATTCCTGAACCTGGCCGTTGCAGTCTTCATGCTCTGTACCTTCTACCTGAAGGTAGCGGGGAGATGAGTGTGTAGCCAGGATGGTGTGGGTCCTTGATGATGCTGCCAGTCTTTTTGAGGCAGCGACTGCCATAGATCCACTCGATTTGGAGCGACGTCACAGCCGATGATGGACTGGGCAGTGTTTACTACATTTTGCAGTCTTTTCCGCTCCTGGGCGCACAGGTTGCCGAACCAAGCCATGATACAACCGGTCAGCATGCTCTCTACCGTGCACCCGTAGAAGTTCTTTCAGCATGTAGCATTCTTTCTTACCTGTAGCTTTTATATCAAGAGGGCTTTGTATACAAAAACAGGGATGTAATGTTGAGGCTCTGTAAGTCGCTGGTAAGGCCGCATGTGGAATACTAGACAAAGGAAACACATAACAAACAGTGAAAACTGTATCTATGGTATGGGCTTAGGCTGTGAGGACCGACAGAGCTCACTGACTCTAGCGTTTGCCCGCTGTGTCCGCGCCGCAATCATACACCAATGTACCGTCCGCCTATATATTTTAATCCACACACGTCCTGGATCGAGCGTGTGGACACACACAGACTGTTTATACTTCCCAGAACATTCAACGGGTTCTCATATTCACTGCCACATTCTCTATCCCTCTATCAACAGTGCATTCATGAGGCAGCTAGACCAGTGATGAAACACGCTATTCACAATCTGGCCTCACTGGAGTCATCTAACCTTTGATGGTGAAGAAATGTGGAGCGGAAACAGACCACTCTGCTAATATTTCTTCTTTTTTAAATAATTATTTAAACTATTTATTCAATTTTAAAGTGTAATATTCTCGCAGTGCGATGTTCTACCTCGGTGTGGCAAATATAATGTATCTACTATTTTAAACAGTTAAATAACGTATTGAATGTTTTGGATGTGTTTTAGTCTTGTTTTAACTTGTTTTGGTTGCACTGATCAGGAGTAGCTCTGCGAATGTCGTTGTATTTCTAAGTACAATTACAATAAAGGCTTAGTATTATTATTATTATTATTTTATTATTAATATTATTATTATTATTATTATTAAGAGCCCTTTAAGAGCCTATCAAGCTCTCTCTTGGAAATATCCAGAGAACAGGCCTCCACAGCCCTCAGCCCTCTGAGGCAGAGAATTCCACAGACACACAACTCTCTGGGTGAAAATGTATTTCATCATCTCCGTTCTAAATGCCTTACCCCTTATTCTTAAACTATGTGTGGCCCCTGGTGCTGGACTCCCCCAACATCGGGAACTTGTTTACTGCCTCCAGCGTGTCCAAACCCTTAATAATCTTATGTTGCAAAGACAACGCCTCTCATCCTTCTAAATTCCAGAGTACAAATGCCCAGCCGCTCCATTCTCGCAGCATATGACAGTCCCGCCATCGCGGGTATTAACCTCGTGAACCTACAATGCACTCCCTCAATAGCATATCCTTCCTCAAATTTGGGGACCAAAACTGCACACAATACTCCAGGTGTGGGCTCACTATGGCCCTATCCAAGTGCAGAAGGACCTCTTTGCTCCTGTACTAAACTCCTCTTGTTATGAAGAGATGTTATGATTCGTATGTGGTGAAAGTGGAAAGCGAGTTTGGAATTACAGTTGAGTTTTAAGTACTATCGCTTTCTTCTTCGATAGAGTGTGTTGTGGAGGTCCACGCTTGTGTAAACACTCCGTTTAATAATTATACGATGCAGCCCCGTCGCTCACGAACTTCAACCACCAAATCCTTTGTACACCAACCCCACGATGGCCGAGTAATTAGTTGGCCCAGATCACGTCGTCCCGCCTCGTGACCACGTGGTTGGTCTGCCCAGATCACGCCCGGTCCACGCAAGAGCTCGAGCCCGAACCACGACGGTTCGATATCAAAATGGCTCAGCCCACCACATGAGGCCCTCCCCACCTCCAGAACCGGAGTAATGGAGGCGGTTAGGCTCACGAGTGAGGAGACCAGATCTCGTGTACCCGTCTCTTGTCTTCAGGGTCGCTGCTGGCAGAGTTGAGGGCGGGGCGGTCGTGACGGTGGACTCCCTCTCGGGCCTCTACAGATGTTGGTGTTTTTGAGTAGAGCTACCACTCGTGGAAAAATGTTGATTTTATGTCTGGCTGTAGCAGCTTTGACAGTGCGTGGTCGCCTTCCAGAGGAAAGTGATTCAAAGAGTTTGTGGCCAGGGTGAGAGGGGTCAGAGACAGGGCCGGATTTACGTATAAGCTTGACAAGCTTAAGCTTAGGGCCTCGAAATATAGGCGGCCTCTGGCCAAGGCAGGACACCTGCCGTTCAACTCTGAGCGCCCCCCATCTCTCCCTCTCTCTCTCTCTCTCTCTCTCTCTCTCTCTCTCTCTCTCTCTCTCTGTGTCAACTCCCCGTATCCGCCCGCTAGCCGTATCCATGTCCGGGCCGCCGGTTCTCCGCTCTCCGCTCGCTCCTCATCCGCCGGCACGGCAGGCCTCCTTGCACATGCGCACTGCTACGGCCAGCACATCCTCCCCCTGCACATGCGCACATCCACGGCCAGCACATCATCGGCCGCCCTGCGCATGCGCACTGCCACTGCAACTGGTCGGCGGTGGGCACTTTCTCCCTCGATTTGAATTGTAGGATACCTGGCCGCCATTGCTGTCCGCGACCGCTGATAACCAACGCTGAATCACTCCCTGACCCTGGATCTGGAGTAACTCCCTGGAGTAACTCTTGCTTCTGGTTTCCTGGTCCTCCATAAATATTCTAAATGGAATTTAAACTGGAGGTGGTGGAGGGCTGAACAATAACAGCCGATTGCATTTTATCTGTTTATTTATGCTTCTGAATCTTCTGAATTTTTAGTCTGCATATCGCCAACTTGTGTATATATATGGTCTATAAACAAACTGAACTTTTATCTCCTGTTCTGTATTATGTTTGCATATTCTGCTGTGCTGCAGCAAGCAAGAATTTCATTGTCCTATCTGGGACACATGACAATAAAACTCTCTTGACTCTTGACTTGGACTTAAGCAAAAAAGGGTTCTTGGGGAAAAAGAGGTACCTTAAATTTAGTTGCGTCTGGTTGGGTAACTATGGTAGGGTGAAGACTATTCCATGGTTTAATTGTGCGGGGGGACTCCATGCAGCAGCCAGCATCTCTGGATAGAAGAAATTGGGTGACGTTTCGGGTAGAGACCCTTAATTAGACTCCCTCTGGTTTTAATGTTTTTAGTTTAATTTAAAGATACAGCGTAGAAACAGGCCCTTCGGGCCAACGAGCCAAGAGTCAAGAGTGTTTTATTCCCTTATGTAAACAGAATATGTAAACATGGTTCTCTGTAAATAATGTTATAAACGAGAAAACAAAACGGTGTATTTTTATATAT
The DNA here is from genome assembly GCA_038087875.1 of Malacoraja senta. Classification (NCBI taxonomy): domain Eukaryota; kingdom Metazoa; phylum Chordata; class Chondrichthyes; order Rajiformes; family Rajidae; genus Malacoraja; species Malacoraja senta. The sequence continues at coordinate 64,934 of JAXLNO010000224.1, read as the reverse complement.
GAATACTAGACTAAGTGGGACCCGTTGGGTCCCAGCATCACACGGGAGGGCTGGTCATCCAACGCAATATTCCAACTCTCTACCAATTCCAATAGTGCTGGCCAGTGGTGGGGGGGGGGGCTTACTGTTGTGCTAGTATGGGTATTGTGGGCCGAAGGGACTGGTTTCCAGAGGGTTGGTATAGACATTGTGGGCCGAATAGATTCATGGGCTGGCAGCTCAGTCAGTGAGGCCAGGCGGCTCAGTCACTGAGGCCTGGCAGTACAATCACTTGGACCTGACAGGCAGGCAGCTGAGAAACTGCCTGAAATTCTGCCCAAAACAGGTGACAGACTGTGAGAGAGAAGGGGGAGAGGGTGGACTGAATGGATTATTGGGCTGGCAGTTCAGTCACTTACGGCTGGTGGGATGTCAATTCACTAACTCAAGGCTTGTGGGCTGGCAGTGCAGTCAGTCACGCCTGGTACGCTCGCAGTTCACTCAGTCACCCCACCTACCTTCACCCCCCACTCTGCTCCTTGCCATTCCCCTCCCACCCACACGTTCAGTGCATCTCCCCACAACCTCCCCCATTCACTCTTAGTGGCTCTCTCACCGAGCAGCCATTCCTGCCTATCAGGTTCGCATTGTGATGAAGAACAGGCAGGCATGAAAAGTGCAAAAAAGGATTTATTGAAGTTTAAAATGTGAATAACTCAAAAAATATGAGAACAATTTAAATGTTAAAGATGAGAATTATTAAGTTATTTCATGTTGTGTCTCTTGTTGTGTTCTGCTGCTCACTGCCTCTTGATGACTATTTCCTGTTGTTAAAAAGAGACATTCATCCCAAACAATGACTTTCACTTGCCTCATGAAATGTGCCGTCTTAGAGTTCTTCTCGATGTTACAGAATGTATCCTCGGCCACTTGGATGGGTATCTTGAATCGAGAATGTGTAGTTCTTCCACCAGGCATTAACGTAGCTGCTATCCCAGTGGATGCTACAGCAATAACCACATCACCTTGACCTCTAACTTTTCCTGACATGATGTCGAAAAAGCAGCCTAAAAACAATTTCAGTTGTTAATGAACACTGAAGAATTTGTGCAAAACATTGTTTTCAGGCGGGGGCTGTCAGGGTGGGGTGGGGGGTGGTAAACGTCGTGCAGCCAAGGGAGGGGCACAGCTTCAGGCGGTGGCTCTCGTGAGCTGATAAGAAGGGGGGGTGTCCTCCAGCGGGGGATGTGGGCGGCTTCAGTAGGGGGCAGGAGGGGGCGCATCCTATAGCCAGGCGGAGGGCAGTGTCTTGAGGTGGGCGATGTCAGTGGAGGGGGGGGGGGCGGTGAGCGACTTACTCATGACCTCTGGACTCAGTCACTGCCTTGGGATTAACTCATGGCCTTTGGACTGACTGACTGACTCACGGATTGCGGACTGACTGACTTATGCCCGAATTCTGGAGTGACGTCCGACTTTTGTAAACTGAAATTTGTAACATCTACATTGAGGAACAGCTTGTTCCTGACAGCCATCAGGCTATTAAACATAACAAATAAGCTCTGAACTACGAAATACTATATTTGTGTACTATTTGTTATTTGTTGATCACATATAACTTCCACCTCACACACATACACTGACACACACACACAGACACACACACACACACACAGACTCATATACACACACACAGACTCATACATACACACACACATACAGACTCATTCACACACACAGACGCTTTCACACATACACATACAGACTCATTCATACATACACACAAAGACTCATTCACACACACACACACAGACTCATTCACACATACACACATACACCGACACATTCACAGATACACACACACTCACACACACTCATTCACACTCACACAGACACACACATACACACACACAGACTCATTCTCACACACACACACAGACTCATTCACACACACATACACACACACACACAGACTCATTCACACACACACACACACACACGCACACACACACACACACACACACTCATTCACACAGACACAGACTAATTTACTTCGGAGTCACGTGAGTGACTACGTGAAGAAGAGCCCGTCCAGCGGCACACGCGTCATATCGTCAGACGCATAGCGCAGTGACCGATGTGTGTGTGTGAGCAGAGCTCCTCCAAACCGGTATGTAAAAAGCCTGAAGGTAAGTCTTTTACTTACGTTTTTCAGGTCGCTTTCTTCAGAGGACTTGTAGTTGGGAAAACACAAGTCAGAATGAAGAAAGGATGTTAGAGGCGTACCGAAGGTAAACTCGAGAAAGACCGCGGGTCTGCGAGTAGCGGGCGCCATTTTTGATTTTAAATACGGTTGAATATATATACCGTTGTAGCGCCATTAGGGCGCAAGAGAAAAAGGCCGGGTGGCCAGTAGACTCTGAAGAGTCAGACCGGAGGATCCCCGACTCAGGCAGATATTTTGCTCTATTCCGAACCGCGTTGGGAGGCCAGCGCAGGGAGTGCCTGGGTAGGTCCGGGCTTAGCGTTGGTCTTTCGGAGAGCCAGCGCATGGAGTGCTTTAGAAGGTCCGGCTCAGCGTTGGCCGAAGGGAGAGCCAGCGCAGGGAGTACTTGGGAAGGTCCGGCTCAGCGCTGGCCTACAGGGGAGCCAGTGTGAGCAATGCCTGGATAAAGGTATTTTTATGCGTTGGTCTACAGGAGAGCCAGCGCCAACTATGTCTGGAGAATGGGCAGTTTAAGCGTTGGCCGACAGGTGCGGCAGCGCCAGCAGCACTTGAAAGTGGGCTGCCTATGTATGGGCCTACAGGAGAGCCCGCACGGCGAGCACCTGGGAAAGGGTTTACTATGCGTAGGCCTATGGGAGAGCCAGCGCCTTAAACACCTGAAGCAGGATGCCAATTCGCCACTCCATGAGGAGGATTATTTCATACAAAGATTCAATAAACGAATCATATGAGGACCAGAGCCCAATAACAGAGCCTAAAGGACCAGATTTGGCACAATATATAAAAGTTGTGGTTCCAAAACTCTCAGGGGAACCATTGGGAGATAAATTAGGAATGTCAATAAATTACTTGCTCTCCCAGCAGCTCCAGGTTCTAACCATGTATGAGCTGTCTATAAATATGAAACCCGCAGTATTGAGCATTGTAAGCAGGCTCAGCGTGGGAGAGGGTGTTGAAATTGCTGGTCAGGCATTACGGCTTTTTGGCCAGAGGTTGGATGGAGAGCATGTGTCTATATCACAACAAGGTTGAATTAGCACCCATGTGTAGTGCACACTTCGAAATGAACTGTATTTATAAAAGTTCTATATGACCTAATATACACTCTAAGTTGGGGGGCTCTGTACACCATCAAATATTTAATTGCCTAAAAATCTGTTTTGGAAAGAATCTAGCCAAAAAAAGGAATGATCCTGTGTGATTGGCAGATCAAATCGAAGGCAGTTTTCACTACCAATGTGTGGTAACTGTGGACAGTGAAGGATCAAATCGGTCTTTCCCATATTTGCGTTGTTGGCGCACTCCTCCTGAGGTATGTGGCGGTTACAATATTCCACTAAGATCAGGGGATAACAATTGCCATAGGCAAACCCTGAGGTAAGGGGTCTGGTTCTGTAAGAGACATTAATGTTTTGCACTTACAAGTTGGGACAGATTACAATTCTTGCTAAAAGAATGGCAATTTGATGTATTTATACTGTACAGTATTGTGGGGTTTAGAATTAAATTCTATCCATATTTTGGTTTATGCTACTAAGGTATTTGAAACCGGACACATATTTTCTCAAAATAAGAGAATAGGTAGATTCAGACAGAACATGAAATATTGTGAAAAGGGATGATTAAGAAGTCAGTTCACCATCACCATCAATTTATGCCAAGTGTGTTATGAGAGCAAATAAGGATGGTGGGTGTTGAATTATTCTAGATCTGACAAGTTTAACCCTTTTTTGTACAGTATAATAAACAGTTTTGGAACATTTACCAATACTATGCAGCCAATTTGAAGAAAATGCTATATGGCTAAGCATACATCTTAAAATGCATTTTACTGTGTGGCTGTATATGGTAAATAATCATAGATATTTTTTAATTTATCTGGATGATCAATTATTGCAAGTTAAAGCATTGTATTAAGGTTTAGCCTCAGCTCTGAGACCATTTGCCAGGTTGTTGGAACCAATCCTAGCATTACTAAGAATTCAGGGCCATTTGGTATTGGCCTATTTTAATATATTTTGATTGTAGGATGCAACAGAACCACGAGTATCAAGAATCAAGATCACTTTGGAGATTTATTACCATCCAGATAAATATAAACAATTACCGAACACAGTTATTGCTTATTTGGGTTCCATTATTAAATGAGAACATTTAATAATTTGATTCCGCCCAAGGATAAAGGCTGTATTTAATTGGAAGTTGTATTAAGCTCATTACAGAGCACCAACCCTCAATTAGGCAGGTAGCAAGCCTGCTTATAAACTATTGCTTATTTTCAGCTGTACAATTTATACCGCTGCATTATCAGCATTTGCAGTAAGCATGGATGGAGGCATGGAGAATACATTTAGGGCATTTTGCAGGACCATGTATTTGCCAGTTCAAGTTATTACTGGAACACTATGATGGATCATGAGTGTCTCAAATGCCTCCAGAGAGATCCTGCTTGAAACACTTTCCATTATGCAACAGACTAATTTTAGTGCTCTAGGTTGGGGTCATATTTATAAGTATTTCCAGCTGTGGAGTAGATGGAATGTGGAGAAAGTACCTTTGATCCAATAACATGCGATCATTAATGAGAGTTAATGAGAGCACTAATATGCAAAGTTTGCATGCTTAGGTAAAGATTGACACTACGGATTAGAAACGTATGTTAATCATTGAGTGGTGTGAAGTCAGAATCTTGTGATAGGCTGGCGAACGTGATTTGGACCTGGTGTTTTTACCAGAAATATTTGGTTTGGCAATCTACCTACCAGGTAGATTCAAAATAGTTGCAGACTCAAGGCCATGGACATTCAATGATAATACAGAATGGACGTTGGATCGTGACAAATTTAATAATAGTGTTGCACGGTTGGTGACTTGTATGCATCCAGACTTGACCACCAATTACCTAAGTATGTTATCATGGGAACCTGATTCTGGGGCAGTAGCGGTGGATGTTTCTCGCTGCATTGGGGTAGAATGTTTGTATACATTTTCTCCATTTTGCCTCATTTAGTTAGTATATACAGAAGATCAAACAGGACTCCGCTTCGGGAGTATTGGTGGTACCAGATTGGACCTACAAAACCATGGTACCCTCTGGTGTTAAATATGATCACAGAGCCTCTTATGATTCTCCCAAACAGAATTAACCTGTTTGTGCACTATAACTGATGATTCACATCCTTAACATAATCGTATTGGTTTGTTAATTTGCAGATTCTAAGGTGTGCCATATATCGGAAGAGGACTATCAGATCGTACTGTGGATATTATTGCAAGCTGGAGGGAGAGAACCCAGAAGCAGTACATTTCTTACATTGGGAAATGGGATATGTTTTGCTTCAGGCAGAATATTACATATCACACCACAGACATCTCAGACGTGTTAGAGTTACTGTTAACTCTTTATTTTTTATTGGACAGTTAAGCTATAAGGCTATGAATACTGCAAGGAGAGCCTTTTCTGCATATCTATGGAGGAATCAGAATACAATCTTGTATGGTTACACCCTTTGGGTTGTAGATTTATGAAGGGAATTTTCAATTATTAGCCTCCTAGACACAGATATTCAGAAACCTGGAATGTAAGAGATGTGTTATGCTTGTTCGTTAATGGACTCCTATTGCAGTGCTGTCCTTGGCCTAAATTACCATTAAGGTAGTCATGCTCAGGGCACTGGTTTCAGCACAGAGAGTGCAAACATTGCAGAATCTACGAATAGACATGATGGAAATAGCAAAATATACTATTATGTTCTATGTCTATGATTTGATTAAGCACAGTAGACCTGGAATCACAGGATGTAAGTTGGGGTTTTCAGCATATCCTACGGATCCACGTCTATGTGTAGTATCACATTTATAATGTTAGATTGGAGCCATCAGAACCTTAAGAGGTGCAGTATCAGCATTTTTATTAGCCATAAATAGCTGCATAAGAAAATGTCGGTTCAGACTATTTAAAAATGGCTGAAGCATGTGTTGCTTGATGCAAGTATTGATACTGACAAATTTAAATTTCATTCCACCAGGGCACCAGCAACATTGGCGGCCAAGGAATTGAATGTTCCAATAGAACATATCCTCGCGGCCGTAGGCCAAAGTGAAAGAATGTTTCACAAGTATTACCATAAGGAGATTATAGTACCTGTGGTTATTTGGTGGTGCTATTTTGGATTTAGTATTAAGTATTCGTCTTGTGATAAAGGGGTTACTATTGTGGTGATAAATTAACCATTAACTGGTTGCATTCATGTTGTGGTTATGCATTGTTGATTGCTTTAATTATTTAGAGTCAATAAATGCAGTGAGACGCCTGGATTTGAATCTACGGCGTGAAATCACAGCTTTGAAATCTTCACGTAGTCACTCACGTGACTCCGAGGTAAAATAGTAAGATTAAACGAGAACTTACCAGTTTGAAGTTTGATCTATATTTTATGAGGAGTTACACTGAGGGACTACGTGCCCCCCGCTCCCACCCTCATAACGATCGAGCTGGTAGTTCTAGTCTTTACGTATCCTACTATCATACTTCAGTTATTGTTGTCTGTGATTTCACTCCGCTGCTTTGAAGATTGACGCATGTGCGGCTGGGCGGGCTCTTCTCCACGTAGTCCCTCATCGTAACTCCTCACAAAATAAAGATCAGACTTCAAACTGGTAACTTATCGTCACACACACACGCACGCACGCACGTACACACACACACGCACGCACGCACGCACGCACGCACGCACGCACGCACGCACGCACACACACGCACGCACACACACACACACACACACACACACACACACACACACACACACACACACACACACACACACACACACAAAGCCTCCTGCAGAGGCTGCTTATGAAACAAAAACATGCTTTAAATAACGTCCAACAAACACACTTATCATAGACAGAGCAGTAAAGCTCTCTTGTATTATTCAGCAGCGCCTGCACTCTGTGTATTCTGCAGTCAGCGCTTTCTTGCCACGAACCGGAAATGACGCACTCGGCGCTGTCGAGCCGCTAACCGGAAATGACGTCATCGACGCCATCTTGCAACCAGGCGAAAATCACAGAATGAGCGCCAATTTAAAAATTAAACACAGTTCTGATCTAATAAAAATGTGTATTCATGCTTTATCCATCTGAAACTGTTGCAAACATTTTAACAGCCAACAGAAACAAATTTGCAAACTCTTTACAACCAAAACGTTTCCTATAAACATTTTTTTTAATAGCCAGCCAACAGAAATAAATTTGCAAACTCTTTACTACCAAAACGTTTCCAGTAAACATTTTTTTAAACAGCCATCAGAAATAAATTTCGAAATACTTTACAGCCAATACGTTTCCTGTAAACATTTTTTAACAGCCAAGAGAAACAAATTTGCAAATACTTTACAACCAATTCATTCAGTGTTATTCACAGCTTAGAGAGTCGTGACCCTCTGCCTTCCTGGGCCTGGCAGAGACTGAGTGCCCACGACACTTCCGGGTTTTATAGTCCCTCCCCCTGCCGCCAGCGGGGGCAGCAGAGAGAATGGGGAATTGTATAAAAACATTCATATCACTCATTTTTCATCGACGATAGAAATCCTCTTGTCCAGGAAGGCGGAGTGCGTCTCTGACCAAGGTGGCCAAAAATGACGGCCGAAGGTCGCGGCGTTCTCTCGAAAATCGCACCACAGTGGGCCAAAAGCGGTCATGATCAGCCTTTTAGTAATATAGATGTACAGCTCAGACACACCCATTTTCCGACCGAGTGGCGTCACAATGCACTCTCCAGCGCTCGCATAGCAAGACGGGCCACTCCGGCCGGGAGGGGGCACTCCAGCGCTCCAACGCCACTTCCCACATTTTCAAACACTTGCATTGGTCACTCTTCCACGTTGCAACCTTCGGCATAGGTGATTCTTCCAATCGCACTTCCGCAACGTTCTCCAAGCCCTCACCCAAAACACTCAGGCGAAGAGCTGACTGCTTCATTCTGACTTCCTCGACATCGCTCTCTTTAACGATAAGCTTTTATATATTTTACGACATTAAACGGATCGCGGGTAGCTTTTTCAGGTTTACACTTTTTTATATTTAATTAAAAAATATATTTTAACGTCGTTTTAAACGGGTTGCGGGTGGCTTTTCCATTTTTACACTATTTTATATTTATTAAAAAAAAGACTTGCCCAATGCATGTATTGACATTTATTAAATCGGAATTTCACGCTTTAATTAAGCTGCTGCTTGCAAAAAAATCCTCATTTTAATCATTAGCTTTGATTTTACAGCAGTTGCCTTAATTTAAAAAGACGAGCCGATTGCATTTATCTCCGGATTTCACATTTTACGTAGACTGCTGCTTGCAACAACAAAAATCGCAATTTCTTGCGATTGGCTTTTGGCTTGCGATTGGCTTTTCTTTTACACCAGTTACTTTTATTTATAAAAAGACTTGCCGATTGCATTTCAGGGCTGAGGCGGCGTTCTGGCGGCGGCCCGACTCGGGGCTGAGACGGCGTTCCGGCGGCGCCCCGACTTCGGAGGTTCGGCCACGGGCCAGTGCACGACATCGTCGAGAGCTCGCAGGTCACAGGTCCAGCTTCGTCCGCTGGACTGGAGGGCGGCAGCTTTGACCACCCCGGGCCGCGGAGCTTGAACCGGGCCCGTTCGCGGAGCACGGTTGAGCCGCGGGGCTTACTTACCATCACCCGGCGGGTCCGAACATCGGAAGCCTGGATCGCCTCACAGCAGAGCGAGAGCAAGGAGGGAAAAGACAAAGACTTTAAGACTTTTGACTTCCATCACAGTGAGGAGGTGCCTTGTGAACTCACTGTGGTGGATGTTAAATTTGTGTTTATTGTGTGTTTTGTTATTTTATTCTATGTTATGACTGCAAGGCAACAACATTTCGTTCAGACCGAAAGGTCTGAATGACAAGAAAGGATACTTTATTTTTTACTTTTTTACTTTATTTATTGTCTTTTAAAAAAAAAAAAAATCGCCGCTTTTACATTGATTGAAATTGCCGATTTTTTTCATTAATCGGGATTTCACACTTTAATGGGACTGCTGCTTGCTAAAAAAATCGCCATTTCATTCATTTCCTTTTTATTTCACACTTGTTGCCTTTTTAAATTAAAAAAAAAACGATTACTTGTCCGGCTCCCACGTAAACGGAGCACAACTCAACAACCGCTCTTCCAGAACATTCTGACTTCGCTGACTTCGCTCTCTTTCACGATAAGCTTTTATATATTTTATATTAGTTGCATTGAAAAAAAATCGATATTGCATTGATTAACCTTTTCAATTTAGAAAAAGACGGATGTTCTGCATTTCATTATTACTTCACGATTTTACACATTAGTTAGACTGGAAAAAAGACCACGATTTCATTGATTAACATTTATTGAAGAAAATCTTGGCAATTGAATTGATTAACATTTATTTTGCAAGAGTTCCATGCATTGAATCACATTTATTTAAAAAGAGTTGGATTTTTTAAATACATTGATTCAGTTGCAATACTTCGCTATTGCATTCATTTACAGTCGCAATTAAAGGCCCTTTTACTATGCTCCTTTATTAAAAAGTAGTATTTTTAAAAATACTTGGCAATTACATTCATTAGGATTTATTTTACGAGTTGCATTATTTTTTAACAGATATACAGTTCGATCTCTAAACAGCTTCGCGATCGAATGTTTTATTTCAACACAGTTGCATTTCCAAACATACTTCGCGATTCACTTCCATAACATTTTCAGTTACAGTTGCAATTAAAAAAAACGTTTCATTCACAGGAAAAGCTCAATTTTCATCCAATTAATCTGTGTTCATTAACAACTGAGATTGTGTTTGGGCTATTTTATTTATTTAAAAACAGTTTATTTAAACACAGTGGATTTAAAAAAAAGACCTGGCGATTACACTGATTAAGATTTATTTTAGGAGAGTTGAATTTTTAACAAATATACAGCTATATTTTCATTTACAATTGCAATTAAAATATTTTTCATTCACATTGTTTTAATTCCACAGGAAAGATCCAATTTTTATCCAATTAATCTGTGCTCATTAGCAACTGAGTTTGTGTTTGGGGTATTATTTACGTAATCCTTAGGTTATTTTAAACAAAAAAGATCTTTTCATTTACAGTGCAATATTACAAAATCATGCCTAGATGACGGAGAAAAAGAGGTGCGGGATAGTCAAGGAAAGTCAAAAAGCGACAGCGAGAATTAGTGAGGAACAGTAGGCACATGAGAAGCAACAAGAAAGAACTCAACGTCTCTGAAATAATCGAGAGAGAGAGAGAGAGATCAGGTCAGGAGGGCACAAGAGGAGTCGCAAGAAAGGCATCACCGTCTCAGAGATAATCCAGGCAGATCAGGAGAGAAGGGAACAGGAACCGCAGCAAGAAAGTACTCGATGTCACAGAGATAATCGAGAGAGAGAGAGAGAGAGAAAGAGAGAGAGAGAGAGAGAGAGAGAGAGAGAGAGAGAGAGAGAGAGAGAGAGAGAGAGAGAGAGAGAGAGAGAGAGAGAGAGAGAGAGAGAGAGAGAGAGAGAGAGAGAGAGAGAGAGAGAGAGAGAGAGAGAGAGAGAGAGAGAGAGAGAGAGAGAGAGAGCAGGAGAGAAGGGCAAAATAGACGTAGCTATTGGGGTATTCAACGTCCCACGTTGGGGGAAGAGTCCCACTTGGTCTCGTGTTTTCTAAAATCCTACAATCTATTTCCCAGGACCACATAGATCTCCCAGACAAACAAAGCTTTTAATTGAGTTGTGTGCATGCATGATTACGATTTAGCCCATGACCATCAGTTCCCTCCGTATCTAACCCAGCCTACATCTGCCCACTCGTTCACTAATGCAAAATGTAGAAATCTCCAGGATATGTTGGATGTTGCATTGGGATAGGACAGATATAAATGATAATATTGCTGGCTTAGATGAAACGGGAGATACAATTCCGCTGTAACTTATTGCCTATAGTTTCTACATTGCTGTCCTTCCTTAAATCGTTTAAACATTATTCTCGGCAGATATTTCATCCCGCTCTTCAGTTCCTCCCTGAATTTAGACTGAGTTACCGCGTAAATACACGTGTTTGTGCAGCAACTCAAAAGCAGGAGCATGTAGCTGGTTTCGTCCACGATAAACAACGGGTCATTGAAACCGGTAAAATAAGACCGCTTTGTTATCTGTGTCCAGAGGAAACCTATAAAATACGTCATCCACAACATAATGAAGTTGCCCGAAATTGCAAAGAGCAAGATGATTGACTTTCTTCTGCTTTCCAGCTCGGTGTCATTCTGATTCGCAGCATTCTTGCCGCCTCTCAGGTTCTTGCGGACTTGACTAGCCATTAAAATGTGCCAGACTGTTAGAGCGTTGAGCAATAATATCAGGAACATTGGAAGCACAGGGCTGAAACATCGGTGAATCCAGGTGAATAATATCCATGTAGGTTCAATGAAGAATTCTTGTTTTGTATTACAGCCCCATGCTACATTGTGTACTGATATATAAGGTTCAAATGCAAAGTACCAGGGGATGTTTTTGCAGCAGAACAGCGGACACACAGTTGCTATAACCCTGGCTGCTGTTTTCTCGGTGCAAAATCTGGATCGCAGTTTGTGACAACATATCATCAAATACCGATCAAATGTGAACGAGAGTGTTAACCACACGGACATGTCTGTGACTGCGTGGTTAAGGGCCCGGTGGAAAGAGCACACTTGAGTAATGAAGAGAAAAGTTGTGGGGAAATATAGATCATTAATACGATAAAGTAATACGTCAATTACAGCAACCAACAGATCCGCTGCAGCCATGGCAACAAGATAGCGTGATACACATTTGGAGAGACCGCACTTTCCCCGGGACAGGATGACAATCGATATCACATTAGCTGTGTTACGGGAAGAAACAAAAATCAACAAAGTGCATTAGGAGTGTAGGGTACAGGGTGCCCGACGTAACACGCGATTTCACATGAAGATTAGAGTTGAGCATAGACATTCATGACAGGGCGAGTCGCCAACCGCATCACATTTTTAAAGGTTGGGCAACGAGAAAGAAACGTAGTCAAAAAGGCACAACAGAGGATGTACTTCCTGCGGCAGCTGAGGAAGCACAATCTGCCACAGGCAATGATGGTCCAATTCTACACGGCCATCGTAGAGTCTGTTCTCACCTTCTCCATCATGGTCTGGTTTGGCCCAGCCACCAAGCACGACATCCGGAGGCTGCAGCGATCGTCCGATCAGCAGAGAAGATTATTGGCTGCAACCTTCTCTCCATTGATGAACTATACACTGCAAGGGCCAGGAAGCGAGCGGGCAAGATCACCTCTGACCCCTCTCACTCTGGCCACAAACTCTTTGAATCACGTCCCTCTGGAAGGCGACTCCGGATTGACAAAGCTGCCACAGCCAGACATCAAAACTGTTTTTATCCACGAGTAGTTGCACTAATTAACAGCTAAAAATCTGTAGCCTCCCTTTGATCTGGTATTTTGTTGGTTCACATGCTTGATCAATGGTCCTTTATCATTAATGTTTTATTATTATTAATGTTTAGTGTTTTCTGAGTCATTCGTAACTGTCACTGTATGTCATGTTGCTACTTGTGGGCGGAGCACCAAGGCAAATTCCTTGTATGTGAATACTCGACCAATAAACTTACTTACTTACTTATTTCCACTGTTAGGACTGTCGCCAGTGTTGACGGGGAATGTAATCGCAATAGATGCGTGAATAAAAATAATGGTAATTTGACAATGAATCAAATGCCATCTGATAAGATGTAATGATGACTGAAAATGTAGCCGTGAATTTGTATGTCTTTAACTCATTTACGCTTCCCTTTATTAACACGAAATGTGCATTTCTAACAGTAACAAATGCAGTTAATGCAACGAATTGCATCGGTGCAGTTAACTGCAATTATTTTCATCATTTTCTGTTTGACTGGAACGTCCGGCAGTAAATCAATAAAATCATTATTTTCAATTTATCGTTTCAATTCATCAGACATTCACCGCTCTTGTGCTTTGAATTTCAGTAACATCTCGCCAGTTATAAATTGTATAAATGTCTCATTTTCGCTATTGCTGTTTACAGAGATTTTGTGTACCTTCGATTTTCCAGCATCTGCAGTTCCTTCTTAAACACATTGTGAGGATATCGGGACCGCCACACACGCACCTGAGATTCTGACCAGTGTCACGCAGAGACGGGGCATACCATCAGCTGTTTACTCGGTGCAACGGATTCCCTGCGGCAGCGATGTTGCTACTGGCACAGATGCCACAGAAGGCAACTGCTTCTCACGCGCAAGGACAGACCAATGCGTTGAAAATGAAACATTGAGTAGACTAATGTTTGTTCCCGCAAAGAGTGGATATCCACCCATGGCAGGCATTGCAATGTTGATGAATAATATCCTTCACCTGGGTGTAAAGCAGTGGAGACATTCTGGCCAACGGCACCGCAGCCGGCGTCATGTTTGCTCTGAACCCAGAATATTTGTTGAAACCGAACGGCTCACGATATATGTGTGCGCAGAGGCGAATCGGAAGCGACGTCTATTAAACCTTTAAATGACGAGACGTCACCTGGTGTCACCGGATAGGAGGGGTGTCCAGCTGATGAATTGAACCAATAAAGTAAATACAAAATATTTAATTGACTGCAGGAAGTTTCAAACAAAAACATTAATGAAATACATTAAATCATTTCAACCAACTGCAGCATTTGCTGTTGAAAATGTACATTTCATCTGACCGAAACGAGGTATTACTGAGTTCAGGCCGTCAGAAACACGGCGATAGTCGTCTTTCAATGGATTGCACGACAGGGAAATCTAAACGCCACATATCTGCTAAGAATGGTGTATAAAAAGAAGCTTATCGGGACGATTAATAACATAGATCCAATTACTTACCAAGAATTCCAAGCACTGCTACAACCGGGTAATAAATCATTTCTGCCTGAACCAGGGAAGGCAGCAGAAAAAACGGATAATCGGTGAATATAACTTTCATCCTGGGGAGCAGCGAGAGAGAAGCTCAATGTTCGATGCTGGAATGCAACTGACAGCGCGTTCTAGAGAAGGCTTGATATCTTAGAGATAGTCTTCCCATGGGATCAGGAAGACGAAAACAAGAACATTAAGATTACTTCATGGTATGAACATCGCATTAGCAATACTTACAATTATGATTTCACCACACGATATTTAACAGCTAAATAAAGGGGGTGGCGGTGTCAAATGGGATAGTCAAGGACGGATTTGAAGGGAAAGATAGTAAAGGGATAGTTAATGACCCCAGAATTAACGGGAAAGAAAGCTGACAAAGGGATAGGAGAGTATGGCTAAATGTAATAGGGATCGATGTGAAAGGTGAGACGCGTAAGGAATTAAACGTCTTGTATATGAATGCTCGAAGTATAAGAAGTAATGTAGATCAGTTTGAGGCTCGGTTAGAGGTTGGTAGATATGACATTGTGAGGATTACTGAGACGTGGCTGCAGGAGGATCGGGCTTGGGAACTTAATATTCAGAGTTATACACCATATATAAATGATAGGCAGGTGGGCAGAGGAGGGTGGTAGCTCTGCTTGTGAGGGATGGAATTCAGTCCCTTGCAAAGGAAGACATAGGGACTGACGAGGCAGAGTCACTGTGGATTGAGTTGAGTAACTGTAAAGACAAGAAACACAAATTGGTGTTATCTACAGACCCCCAAATAGTAGCCCGGATGTAGGGTGTCAGTTGCAGCAAGAGTTAAACCTGGCATGTAACAAAGGTAATGCAACTGTGGTGATGGGGGATTCTAATATGCAGGTAGACTGGGAAATTCAGTTTTGTTCAGAACCCCAAGAAAGAGAGTTTGTAGAATGCCTCCGAGATGGATTCTTAGAGCAGTTTGTAATGGAACCGTCCAGAGAAAAGGCAATTCTGGATTTAGTGTTGTCTAATAAACCAGATATGATAGGAGAACTCGAGGTAAATGAACCGCTTGGAGGCTGTGATCATAATATAATTAGTTTTAATATGCAATTTGAGAAAGAGAAGGTTAAATCGGAAATGTCTCTGATGCAGTTGAACAAAGGGGACTATGAAGGCATGAGAGGGGAGCTGGCCAAGGTAGACTGGAAAGGGATGCTAGCAGGAATGACGGTGGAACAGCAATGGCAGGAATTTCTGGGCATAATCCGGAAGACGCAGGATCATTTCATTCCAAAATGAAGAAATATTCTAAGGGGAGTAGGAGACAACCGTGGCTGGCAAGAGAAGTTAGGGATAGAATAAAACTAAAAGAAAAGGTCTATGGCACTGCAAAGAGTAGCCGCAAGTCAGAAGCTTGGGAAACTTTCATAGGACAACAGAAGGAAACTAAACGTGCAATACGGGCTGAAAAGATGAAGTACGAGGGGAAGCTGGCCAGGAATATAAGGAAGGACAGTAAAACTTCCTTAGATATGTTAAGGGGAAAAGAGTAGCAAAGTCAAATGAAGGCAGACACGGGTGAAATTATTATGGGGAACACGGAAATGACAGAAGAGTTGAACAGGTACTTCGAATCTGTCTTCACTAAGGAAGACACAAAGAATCTCCCAGATGTAGTGGAGGACAGAGGATCTAAGGGGTAGAGGAACTGAAATACATTTTCATTAGGCGAGAAATAGTATTGGGTAGGCTAATGCCACTGAAGGATGATAAATCCCCTGGGCCTGATGGTCTGCATTCCAGGGTCCTCAGGGAGGTGGCTCTAGAAATAGTGGACGCATTGGTGACCATTTTCCAATGTTCAATAGATTCGGGGTCAGTTTCCTGTGGATTGGAGGATAGCTAATGTTATCACACAGAGGGCAGTGGATGCCAAATCCCTGGATGGATTTAAGATATAGTTAGATAGATTTCTGGGGGCTAGTGGAATCAAGCAATATGGGGAGAAGGCAGGCACGAGTTATTTATTGGGGACGATCAGCGACGATTACAATGAATGGCGGTGCTGGCTCGAAGGGCCGAATAGCCTCCTCCTGCACCTATTTTCTATGTTTCTACGTATCTATGTTTCAAAGCTTGTCCCATTTGTCAGCTTTTGGACTACATCTGTCCCAACATTTGTTCGCCATTTATCTTTCGGAATTAGTATGTTTTCGGAGTTGCTGCGGTAGCTGCCTCTACAATAGCATTTGACGAGCAGTCGTGTCTGCTTGGTGGGTCTGCGGGGTCTAGTGGAGTGGGACCTGTGTGTGGCCGAGGACCAGACGGTATCCGTGTTGAGGAGCAGGCTTGTCTGGCATGAGAGGCAGATGTAATTGAAGAGAGCCAGCTGTGTCTGGCAGAGGGACCGCCGTGTCTGGCAGAGGGACCGCCGTGCCTGGCCGAAGTCTAGGGGTGTGTGGAGGAGAGGCAGACGTGTCTCGCGGAAGGGCAGACAAATGTGGAGGAGAGGCTGATGTGTCTGGCGGAAGGACAGACAACTGTGGAGGAGAGGCTGACGTGTCTGGCGGAGAGTCGGACGTGTCTGATTGCTCGGGATAATTATTTGGCGGGGGTGCACATGTTTGACGGAGGGGGAAGGTGTCTAGCAGAGGGACATACGTGTCTGGAGAAGGGGGTCACTTGTCTGGCTGGATGACAGGCGTGCCTCGTTGAGGCCAGGACATGTCTGCCGGAGGGGAGGATGTGCCATGTGCCGGAGGGTCGTGTCTGGCGGGTGGGTTATGGGTAAAACACGTATACGACATATACAGCGTTGCTCCTGCACCCCCACAATATCCCAGAGTGAAGGTTCCCATGCGATCCGCCAATTCCTTCGTGGACACCACTCGCCCCCCCCCCCACACACACTTCATCGCTCCGTGACTGAAGCGGCAGTGTGTCCAACGCGACGGGGCTTCGCCACCTCGGGACGGGACGGTGCTACAGTATTTTCCAAGCAGGTGATCGATTGAGGATGGGTTCACTCTCCCGACGGGCGCTGCTCTGGGACTGGCGATTGTCTACTGCTGAGTCCTGCAGTGTATCGGAGTGGGTTTTGTGTGCACAGCGTTCCGGGTCCGAGGGGTTGAAATACCGTGGCTTGGTTTGGATTACACCGGTTCCCGCGTGCTGGAAAGGGAGTGTGGATTACACATGGTCCTGGACCTGCGCGGCAGGTTACACAAATAATCAGGTCCCGAGACGGAATGTCGATTACACAGGGTCACGTGTGCAGGAAAGGTGGTGTGGATTACCTCTGGTCCATGACCTGGGGTGCTGATTAAACAAGGAGCCGCGTCCTGTGACGGGATTGTTGACTACACAGGGGCCCGGGTGCTGGGGCGGGTGTGTGTAATACACAGGGCCCAGGGTGCTGGAATGGTGGTGTGGATTACACATGGCCCTGGACCTGGGGTGTAGATTTCACACCTAACCATGTCCAGATACGGGAGTGTGGATTACAAAGGTCCCGGGTACTAGACCGGGGTGTGGATTACACATGGTCCTCGATCTGGGATGCTGATTACGCAAGGACCCGATTAAACAGTGTCCTGGATCCCGGGACGGTGGTTTGGATTACACATAGCTCCAGGCTAGTCTATGATGTTTGCACCGTGTCCTAGGACGAGGTTTGTTCGGTACCCATGTCCCTGCACTGCCCAGCGTCCTGGAATCTGGGGTGTGATCATAAAGGGTTCTGGGACGGAGGTTTTGGATCAAAAAGCAGCGCCCAGCTCGGTGGCGCGGATTCACTACGTCCTCAGACAAATCATATTGATTATTAAGTAAGTAAGTAAGTACGTTTATTGGCCAAGTATTCACATACAAGGAATTTGCCTTGATGCTGCGCCCACAAGTAACAATATGACAAACAGTGACAGTTACGAATGACTCACAAAACACTAAACATTAATAATAGTAAAACATTAATGATAAAACACCATTGATCAAGCATGTGAACCAATAAAATACCAGATCAAAGGGAGGCTACAGATTTTTGGCTGCTGAGTACAGCAACTACTCGTGGATAAAAACTTTTAATGTCTGGCTGTGGCAGCTTTGACCATCCGGAGTCACCTTCCAGAGGGAAGTGATTGAAAGAGTTTGTGGCCAGGGTGCGACGGGTCAGAGATGATCTTGCTCGCTCGCTTCCTGGTCCTTGCAGTGTACAGTTCATCAATGGAGGGAAGGTTACAAATGGTTATGGAGCACACAGTGTTCTGGGTCCTGGGATGGGGTTGTAGATTACACAGATTTATGTGGCGACGTGTCTGGATTGAAAGAAAATATCCTGAACTAAACAGTGCCCGCGTCATGGCACAGGAGTGTGGATTACACTGGGTCCAAGCCGTAGAGTGGCAGTGAATATTACGCCGGGTCAGGGTTCTGTGTTCTGGGATTACAGATGGTGTCACTGATTGCACATGGTTTTCAATCGCGGGACGGGTTGTTAGGTTACACGTGGCTCTGGGTTCTGGTGTGTCAATGCATGTTTCAGGGTTCTGGGATGTCGATAAAACAGAGCCCTGGGACGACGAAGTGTGGACCAGACTGAGAACCGGGCCGGAGATTTTTGGATTACATAGGGGTTGTGTCCCGGGTCGGCGGGTGTGGGTCACACAGGATCCTTAGACGGGCGGTGGGTGTGTATAACACAGTGTCCTGGGCGGTGGGTGTGGATAACACAGTGTCCTGGGCGGGGGGTGTGGAATACACAGTGTCGCGGGCGGGGGATGTGGATTACACAGTGTCATGGGCGGGGTGTGTGGAATACACAGTGTCGCGGGCGGGGGATGTGGATTACACAGTGTCCAGGGCGGGGGATGGTGATTACACAGTGTCGTGGGCGGGTGGGGGACGTGGAATACACAGTGTCGTGGGCGAGCGGGGGATGTGGAATACACAATGTCGTGGGCGGGCGGGGGATGTGGATTACACAGTGTCCAGGGCGTGGGCTGTGGATTACACAGTGTCCAGGGCGGGTGATGTGGATTACACAGTGTCCAGGGCGGGGGGATGTGGAATACACAGTGTCCAGAGCGTGTGATGTGGAATACACAGTGTCGTGGGCGGGGGATGTGTATTACACAGTGTCCAAGGCGGGGGATGTGGATTACACAGTGTCCAGGGCGGGTGATGTGGAATACACAGTGTCCAGGGCGGGGGGTGTGGAATACACAGTGTCCAGAGCGGGTGATGTGGATTACACAGTGTCGTGGGCGGGCGGGGTGGGGAGGATACACAGTGTCCAGGGCGGGGGATGTGGATTACACAGTGTCCTGGGCGGACGGGGGAAAGATGTGGATTACATAGCGTCCAAGGCGGGTGATGTGGAATACACTGTGTCCAGGGCGGGGGATGTGGATTACACAGTGTCCTGGGTGGGCGGGGGATGTGGATTGCACAGTGTCATTGCCGGGCGGGGGGTGTGGAGTACACCACAGCACAGGAAAAGGCATTTCGGCCCATAATATCTGGGCCGATCATGATGTCAAGTTAAATTAGTGTCACCTGCTTACACATGATGCATATCCCTCAGGTATTTGTATAGACACGTGCCTATAGGAACACCTCATAAACTCCATGATACTAACATCCTGCACCACTAATATTAAACGCACACCTGCCACCCTCTGTGTGAAGAATCGTGGCCCGCACATTTCAGTTGAACTTTGCTCTCTTCCGTCAAACCCATGCCTTCTAGCCTTTGTATTTTCATCAATATGCTAAACCTATAACGCCCTCTCCAAATGCTTCACACCCTGCAGCGGAGAGGAGATCAGAACTCAGTGGGTCAGGCAGCATTTGTGGTGGGGATAGACAGGCGTTTGTTGTTTCCTGATAGGTCCTTTCCCAAGACCTCTTCGTGGTCCCGACACAAAACGCCGTCTGTCCATTCCCTGCACAGGTGCAGCCCGACCCGCGGATTTCCTCCATCAATTTGTGTTTTCCTCGCATTGATTATTCCGCTTCAGATTTACGACGGCAACTGTAACGCAGTCAGATATGGTGAGACATGCAACCGTGCAAATGAAGCCTAAGACGGAATAGGAGGGAAAGGTGTAGGACATATGACAATAGACAACAGACAATAGACAATAGGTGTAGGAGTAGGCCATTCGGCCCTTCGAGCCAGCACCGCCAGTCAATGAGATCATGGCTGATCATCCCCAATCAGTACCCGGTTCCTGCCTTCTCCCCATATCCCCTGACTCCGCTATCTTTAAGAGCCCTATCTAGCTCTCTCTTGAAAGCATCCAGAAAACCTGCCTCTGATGCAGAGAATTCCACAGACTCACAACTCTCTATGAGAAAAAGTGTTTTCTCATCTCCGCTCTAAATTACTTACCCATTATTTTTAAATTGTGTCCCCTGGTTCTGGACTCCCCCAACATCGGGAACATGTTTCCTGCTCTAGCGTGTCCAAACCCTTGACAATCTTACATGTTTCTTTCAGATCCTCTCTCATCCTTCTAAATTCCAGTGTGTACAAGCCCAGCTGCTCCATTCTCTCAGCATATGACAGTCCAGCGATCCCGGGAATTAACCTTGTAAACCTACGCTGCACTCCCTCAATAGCAAGAATGTCCTTCCTCAAATTAGGGGACCAAAACTGCACACAATACTTCAGGTGTGGTCTCACTAGGGCCCTGTACAACTGCAGAAGGTCCTCTTTGTTGTTATGAAGGCCAACATCCCATTCGCTTTCTTCACCGCCTGCTGTACCTGCCTGCTTACTTTCATTGACTGATGAACAAGGACGCCCAGATCCCGTTGTACTTCCCTTTTCCCAACGACGCCATGAAGATAGTAATCTGCTTTCCTGATTTTGCTACCAAAGTGAATAAACTCACATTTATCCACATTAAACTCCATGTGCCATACTTCTGCGCACTTCCCCAACCTGTCCATGTCACCCTGCATTCTCATAGCATCCTCCTCACAGTTCACACTGCCACCCATCTTTGTGTCATCTGCAAATTTGCTTATGTTACTTTGAATCCCTTCATCCAAATCATTGATGTATATTGTAAATAGCTGCGGTCCCACCACTGAGCCTTGCGGTACCCCACTAGTCACTGCCTGCCATTCTGAAAGGGACCCGTTAATCCCTACTCTTGTTTCCTGTCTGCCAACCACTTCTCTATCCATGTCAGCACTCTACCCCCAATACCATGTGCCCTAATTTTGCCCACTAATCTCCTATGTGGGACCTTACTTCCTCGATGAAAATAAGAATTAACGATTTCCAATGAAAAAATGACCCATGGCACTGCGTTATTTCACTTAATGTTGCTGTGATTTCGCTGAATTCCTCCAGGTCTCCAGACTGAATTATAAATGTATCTAAACTACCAGCACTGAATCTTCCGGTACATGCAAACCAATCTCCCACTGCAACTTTCCATATTTTATTCTGAAAATAAAGCATTGTTTATTTCTGTCCAAGGTCCAATAGGATCAATAGACAACAGACAATAGTCGTCATTCAATGCGATCAAGGCTGATCATCCCCAATCAGTACCCCGTTCCTGCCTGCTCCCCATATCCCCTGACTCCGCTATCTTTAAGAGCCTTATTAGCTCTCTCTTGAAAGTATCCAGAGAACCGGCCTCAACCGCTCTCCGAGGCAGCGAATTTTACAGACTTACAACTCTCTGCGTGAAAAAGTGTTTCCTCATCTCCGTTCTAAATGGCTTACCACTTATTCTTAAAGTGCGGCCCCAGGTTCAGGACTCCCCCAACATCGGGAACACGTTTACTGCCTCTAGCGCGTGCAAACACTTAATAATCTTATGTTTCAATAAGATTCATGGAATGTCATTGCCCCTCATGACTGGTTACATATGTTAATGTATTATATCATGACAACCAACCAACTGCATTGGGTGGTTTATGCCAAAGTTAAATACTAAATGCTGGAATTGATCAGCGAGCCAATGTATGGGAATAAAAATATAATATTACTTCTCTGTTTATATTCCCCTTTTATTTCGGAAAGATGGAAAAACAACAGGCTTCTCTTTCTGCAAGCGATTGCGCTCCGACTTGGATATTTATAAGACAATTTTACCGGTCCATTGTATTCTAAAGTCATATGAAACTGAAACAAGCACTCGGACCACATGTCCACACATTTATCGTCTGCCTTTCTAAACTATTCACATTTATCAATGCCATCCGTAGTCCTCACTGCCTTGACCAATAGGCAATGAACAATAGACAATAGGTGCAGGAGTAGACCATTTGGCCCTTCGATCCGGCACCACCATTCAATGTGATCATGGCTGATCATCCCCAATCAGTACCCCGTTCCTGCCTTCTCCCCATGTCCCCTGACTCCTCTATCTTTAAGAGCCCTATCTAGCTCTCTCTTGAAAGTATCCAGAGAACCGTCCTCCACCGCCCACTGAGGCAGAGAATTCCACAGACTCACCACTCTCTGGGTGAAAAAGTGTTTCCTCGTCTCCGTTCTAAATGGCTTACCTCTTATTCTTAAACTGTCCGTGGCCCCTGGTTCTGGACTCCCCGTTCACCTAAAGTATTAGTCTCAGTACTTCTTAAATGTGGTGACAGTCACTGCGACCACCATCCTCTCAGGAATTGCACTGGCCCCGTAGCAGAAGCGTCCACGTCGCGGGGCTGGAAACTGGAAGTATCCCGAGCTAGTTCTGCTACCACCATCATCATCTTTCGACTCCACGGTCAAAAAGGCACAACAGATGATGTACTTCCTACGGCAGCTGGGGAAGCACAATCTGCCACAGGCAATGATGGTCCAATTCTTCACGGCCATCGTAGAGTCTGTTCTCACCTTCTCCATCATGGTCTGGTTTGGATCAGCCACCAAGCACGACCCCTGGAGGCTGCAGCGAATCGTCCGATCAGCAGAGAAGGTTATTGGCTGCAATCTTCCCTCCATTGATGAACTGTACACTGCAAGGGCCAGGAAGCGAATGGGCAAGTTCATCTCTGACCCCTCTCACCCTGGCCACAAACTCTTTGAATCACTTCCCTCTGGAAGGCGACTCCGGATTGTCAAAGTTGCCACAGACAGACATAAAAACTGTTTTAATCCACGAGTAGTTGCTCTACTCAACAGCCAAAAATCTGTAGCCTCCCTTTGATCTGGTATTTTGTTGGTTCACATGCTTGATCAATGGTGTTTTATTATTAATGTTTTATTACTATTAAGGTTTAGTGTTTTCTGAGTCATCCGTAACTGTCACTGTATGTCATGTTGTTACT
This sequence comes from Malacoraja senta, assembly GCA_038087875.1. Lineage (NCBI taxonomy): Eukaryota > Metazoa > Chordata > Chondrichthyes > Rajiformes > Rajidae > Malacoraja > Malacoraja senta. The sequence continues at coordinate 41,485 of JAXLNO010000224.1, read as the reverse complement.
TGTGGGCGGAGCACCAAGGCAAATTCCTTGTATGTGAATACTTGGGCAATAAACATACTTACTTACTTACTTACTTGCTTGCTTGCGTCCTTACTTCCTTACTTCCTTACTTACTTACTTACTTACTTACTTACTTACTTACTTACTTACTTACTTACTTACTTACTTACTTACTTACTTACTTACTTACTTACTTACTTACTTACTTACTTACTTACTTACTTACTTACTTACTTACTTACTTACTTACTTACTTACTTACTTACTTACTTACTTACTTACTTACTTACTTACTTACTTACTTACTTACTTACTTACTTACTTACTTACTTACTTACTTACTTACTTACTTACTTACTTACTTACTTACTTACTTACTTACTTACTTACTTACTTACTTACTTACTTACTTACTTACTTACTTACTTACTTACTTACTTACTTACTTACTTACTTACTTACTTACTTACTACCGCTGCATGGACCCGCTACCACCATCATCTATTGCAACAAGTGGTGGCTGCCACTGATTGTCGCCGGATGCTTGCGTCCTGTTCAGGACCGACATGACAGCGACGTCAATCATTGTAGCAAGATGGACTCGAAAATAAGAAGGAATTGCACTCCAAATGGCATCAGACTCTCCATTAATTTATCTTCCTGGTATCACTCCTCATCTTGTACTTCTGTCATCGTTTAAATTGGCTGTGGGGATCCGTTTTCTACCATCAAGCCAATAATAATTATAATAATAATAATAATAATAATAATAATAATAATAATAATAACAACAATAATAATAATAATAATGATAATAATAATAATAATAATAATAATAATAATAATAATAATAATAATAATAATAACAATAATACTAATAATAATGATAATAATAATAATAATAATAATAATAATAATAATAATAATAATAATAATAATAATACTTGGTTTCTTGGTTTCTTGGTCCTCCAAAATATTCCAAATGGAATTTAAACTGGAGGTGGTGGAGGGAGGACTTAAGCCAGAAAGGGTTTTTGGGAAGAAAGAGCCACCTTAAATTTGTATCTGGTTGGGTAACTATGGTAGGTTGAAGATTATTCCATGCTTTAATTGTGCGGGGGAAGAACGAATTGTTGTAAACATCTGTCTTGGTAGCTGGAATCTCAAATTGGATCGAATGCCCTCGTCTGTTCCTAATTGGTTTGAGTTTGGTGTAGGTCTTGTAATCTATGTCGAGCTGACCATTTAACATTTTGTAAAAAAACAGGGCAAACGGTGAGCTTGACGTCTGTCTTGGCGAGGGTTCCACCGCAGTGAATTCAGAAGTTTGGTAACACTCGCTTCTCTCTCATAGGTGTTAGTAACAAATCGAGCTACCTGTCTTTGGACACGTTCGATGGAAGAAATGATTTTATTTGTGTATGGGTCCCATGCTGCAACTGCGTAGCCCAAATGAGGTCTAACGAGGGTGAAGTATAGCTTCTCCTTGACAGAAGTTGAACAATGATGAAAGTTGCGCCTCAGAAAATTTAGGACACCTGTTGCTTTCACCGTTGCATGATGAGCCTGACCATTCCAACGCAGATCATTCTGCAATTTGATGCCATGATACTTAGTTTGTTTGGCTTCTTCAAGTGTGGCACCAAGTATATTGTCAGATGTTTCGCCTGGATTCCTCTTTCTGGTGACACGGAGGGTTTCAAAGCTGCTGCAGCCAGACATAAAATCAACATTTTCCACAAGTGGCAGCTCTACTCAAAAAACAAAAATCTGTAGCCTCCTTTTGTAGCAATGTTAAATTATTTTGATATTTTAAAAATCAAGTCTGCAATTTATCCCATCAGATAAAGCATTAAAAGAATTTTAATTTGGCACCTAATTCACTTTCATATCTTCGGTATTAAAAAAAGTTATGGCCATTTTCATACTCGGAAATTAGCATCTTGTTCCCTATGCTTTTCCATTGACTTAACACAAAAGCTGTGATCGAGGGCAGTCAAAAGCCCATAACTTTCTTAAAAATTAAGGGAACTGAATGAAATTTTCAGTTATCATAGATTGAAGCATTCTGAAACAAATATAAAACAATCTTACTTGGATGACCTGAAATTAAAGCATATAATTAGTTAGTTATTTAATTGTAGCTAATTACAAAATTGACCGTTGTGACGGAAATAGTAATAAACACCCAGACTGCTTTGAAAATACAAAAATGTGATATTCACAAGATCAGAACGTTAATATTATTGTATTATCTGCTGTAAGTCCGTTATAGATAGGTAAATAATTTATAATTTCTAGCAATAGACCAAGTCTTTATGGAGAAGATCAGTTGCTAGCTGGTACCTTGGCATATCAAAATCAGCAGCATCATCAGTACTCCTCAGATTGCAACCAATAAGGAAATCTGTACACGTTGTTTTTCCTCAACTTTTAGATTTTGGCATTGTAAACTACAATCCTTTGCTCTTCAAACCACGCATGACATGCCTTTCTGCCCACTACTTTCCCATTAAGTATGTCCTGTATATCATCACATTTGGAGTAGTCCAAATTTGTATAATCTCTGCGAATGCTGTTTAAATCAGTCTCTTTCGATTTTTTCCTAGTTTTTTCCTTTCTTTCGTGTCCCGAGCATGCTCCTTGCCTTTCTGTCGCTTGATGATTTCTTCTCTCAATTCCTTCTGTTTTCCTTCCGTCTGTTCCTCTGCATTCTCCCCCATGTCACTACCTTATAGAGCACCTCCTCCCTACGCTGCTCCTCGAGATTATCAAGGTAATAGACTGTTTTATTCTTGCAGGCCCGCATCCTACATGACAAATAACACATGGTGGCATTGGGAGATTTCTGTTTCGATGAGCTCAACATCCCCATTATCTCCTCCGCATCAATGTTATGTGAACTTGCTGATGCATTCTCCTCCTTCAGTTTCTCAGTTACAACAAGTTCAAAGTATTTACTATACTGCCTCTCCAACACAGTGTTGACAGCTTGAAGACAGCTCCTCATCTTTGAACTGAACTGTGGATGTACTGGTAGCTCCCAAAGTTTTGTCAATGTGGCGTCAAGATGTACCTCCTCACCGAATAAATCGTCCCTTGCCAATATCAAGTTGTCTCGATTTTCTGTGGCTTCTTTAGAGCAGCAATCACCCCTTTATCCACTTTGATGCCATCAACATGGTAGATCTGATTCTGGCCTGAAGTGTCGAAGCGCTTCATCCAAGGCCCAGTCAGATATTTGCCAAGTAAGCCTAATATCTGAAGTTCCACTTTTGCTTCAGCCTGGGTGAAGTCATGATGGATGGTGCTTCTCAACCCCCGACAGGATGTTCCGCTATTCAGCAGGGCAACAAAGTCGTCATAATGTTCTATGAACTTGCCACTAATATGAAACAGTATGTGCAATCTGTTGCCACGGTACCGTGGGAGGAAACCTCGGGGGAAGTTCCTGTCATCTAAAAATGCGACAAATCCTTTTGGGTCGCCTTTTCCGTTTTTGTACCGAGGTTTGCTCATCTGCAGTAGATTTACTGCTAGACAGTCTTTCCCAAACAAGAATTGTCCTCTGGATTGTTTCTGCATTTTGAGGGCTGAGCGAACTGATGTAGCAATGGAGTCAAGAGGATGCAAGTGGCAGTAGAGTTCGTTCAAATATTTACCCCACTCACTACTCACAATCCTAATAGCAGCATGATTAGCTGCACACCTGTCACTCATTGTGTTTGAAATATTGTCGATTATCTTTTGTCTGGTATCTTGAAAATATGCTTGCTCATTGAAATAAGTGTAAGTTTTACAAAAATTGTCAATTGTTTCGCAAATATGTTGTGCATAGTCCTCAGCAGTCCCACCAGCCAATTCATCGACTGCTGCAGAAAAACATTTGTCTGTGGTGGTGAAATGAACACTGTTAATGTGGGTCTCTTCCTGGGTGGTTGCATCAAAACCCACAGTCAAACCCTTTGTTGCTAGGATCATCTCTGCTGTTTGCAACTCAGCTCCCAATTATCATTCCATAACTAAAACTGCACTGCGTCGAGGAACATAATCCAGATGAAGTCCACTCCGCTTGTTGAACTGGCTTATCAGGATTGGAATGTTTGCTGAGGGAGTTTTGTTTACAATACAGTCAAACACATGCATCCTTGTTGTTGTGGGGTAAGTTTTCTGGCCCACCTTTGCCTTGACAATACTGGCAGCCTGCAGAGTTTCGATTGTTTCTTTGAGGACAAGATTGTCAAATTCGAGGCGTCTCACATCCTCTTCCCTGTCCTTTAAAATTTCATGAACTTTTCTGTGCTGGGGAATTGAAACATTTTCCCTCTTTTTCTTACTGCCACGAAACATCAGCAATTGTCTGTGTGTTTTTTAAAGTCTCAAAAGCTCTGATTTGGTTTCAGCAAGCTCTTGAGCCAAAGTATTCCCACGTAATTTGGTTTTGAGTTCCAGAATCTTTCTGTGCGTTAAATCTATTTGGTTTTGCTTTCACTTTAAGGCTTGATTAACTACACGTATGGGAGTTTTCAACCGTGCCCTAAGTTCACTGATCTTTGTGTGATACTTTGTTGAAAGGGCAGCCCTGTATTCGGACAGAAAGTTTAGTCTTTTCTTCAATTTCTGTTTCCTTGGTGAAATACTTAGAAATTCTCTGCTACATCTTGTTGAAACACTAGATGTCGATGACATTGGTTCAGGTGAGGCAGCAGCTGTCGTTGGCGTTGCTAGATTCAGTGGAGGATGCAGCCCATGACTGTCATCGCCCATGTCCTCTGTGTCTTGAAATATGGGCACTTGGCTTTCAGTTGATGTCAAGGATTCAGGATCTTGAGCACCAGACAGTGGAATGTCATTAAAAGAAATATGTTGACTGCCTTCTGGAAGTTTAAAAGCTTCATCACAAATTTCCATAAATGTTCCAAGTTCCTTGGGATTGGTGAGTTTTTTAAACTTAAGCAAAGTCCGGTTAACGAGAGCATTCACTCTTAACTTAACAGTACCAAATGAATAGCCTTCTGCATCCGACAAAGGAAATGTGAACTCAGCGATTTCTCTGTTTCAGACAGACTTTTTCCAAACGAGGTATACAAGTACAAGATGTGTCCATTTTTAAGATCCCTCTTAGACTCGGGCATGACAGAGAAATCCACTTCAAGTTGAACTCTAGCTATGCCTGTCTGGGCTTTTGGATTGACAATTTTGCATTTCTTCTTTGGAGACATCTGTTTACAATGTAAAAAAAAAACACTAAACCGCATTAACAGAAACAAGTTATTATTTGCAGTTTTAGAAAAAAAGGTAGAAATGTTAAAGTTAAACGCTAAAACAAATAGTAAATACTCAACAAGAAATTCATATTCATCAGTTTCATCTAAATTCAATTACTAGATATAAACATCTATCCATTTCTTAAGAAAAGGTTAACATTTTAAAATAGCCTAAGTGTCCAAATAACATTCACACAAGAATTGACAATATAACGATGTTTAAATCTCATTGTCATGTATTTATAGGCCAAATGGAAGGAATTTAGTGTTTAATTCCCGTAAATTAATGGCCATTTAAATCATCTTGCGAGTGGGATTTTGTGGAACTCGATCATTTGGAACGTTGCGGTTTGCGGTTAATTTAAACCCCATATCGGCATGAAAAACACTGCCGGTTCGTATGGGGCCTAAATCACCTTTTCGCAACGTAACATTTGGATTAAAGTAATCCTAAGAAGCACGTTTATATTTAAACTAAACGGCTTACCTTTATCTGTCCCGTACGGGAGATCCGTCCCGTTGTCGGCGTTGACGGCGTTAGAAGTCGGTTTTTATTTTACTCCAGCAACTAAATTATCCAGCGATGTTTTTTACAAACTTGATAGAACGGATGTCGGAGCGATTTCTCTGCAGCAGCTAAACAGCCTGACAAAGATCTACTCCGACAGGCAGGAGAAAACGGCATTTTAATCCCGCCCCCTCTTAAAGGCGCCAAAGTCGCGCACACGGCCAGTGGCAGAACTGCAGAGCCAAAGAAGGTAAGTATTGTAACATACCTACAATCAGCTGATCTCACGATTTTTAAAACATTCATTACTTTATTTCACCGATTGGTAAAGAACCTTGGGTGGCAGGAGCGGAGGAGGACGCTGCGTAAGATAGCGTAAAAATCTTAACGATATAGAGAAGCGTTTTTTTCTAAAATCAATTTACAACGTAGACAGGAAGTGGTCACGATGAGACGTTTAGTAATAGTATAGATGTCCCGGACGGGACAATGAAATTCTTACGTACTGCAGCACAACAGAATATGTGAATATATAAACATTGTATATAATGGGGGAAGAGTAAAAAGAAAACGTTTAACAAATAACAATATAGTGCAAATAACAAATAATAATATAGTTCTTTGCAGATCAGAGCTCAGAGTCTATTCGTTGTCGTGGTTAATAGCCTGATGGCTGTGGGGAAGTAGCTGTTCCTGAACATGGACGTTACAGACTTCAGGCTCCTGTACCTTCTTCCTGATGGCAATGGTGAGATGAGTGTGTGGCCAGGATGAGTGTGGGTGCTTGATGATTTTGGCTGCCTTTTTGAGGCAGCAACTACGATAGATCGCTTCGACGGTGGGGAGGTCAGCCGGTGATGAATTGGGCTGTGGTCACAACATTTTGTAGTTTTTTTCGCTCCTGGACGTTCAAGTTGCCGAACGGGGCCACGATTCGACCATTCAGAATGCTCTCTACCGTGCACCTGTAGAGGTTTAGGAGAATCCTCTTCGACATGCCGAATCCTCTTCGACGAGTTAAATGGGGCTCTTAAAGATAGCGGAGTCAGGGGATATGGGAAGAAGGCAGGAACGGGGTACTGATTGGGGATGATCAGCCATGATGGCATTGAATGGCGGTGCTGGCTCGAAGGGCCGAACGGCCTACTCCTGCACCTATTGTCTATTGTCCATTGTCTATTGGTTCGATTTCCCTAAGCGGCCCGTATGTTGGAGTCTCCAAATGTAGGCGAAATTGCAAGTGGCCATTTGTATGACTGGACGGAGAGTTTGTTACGACATGTTCTATGTTTTTTACTTTCTTTCTTTGTAGTCTATGACTATTCAGACGTTAGTGTGTCCAGGATGGGAGAGAGACCATGATTCTGAGGTGTATTTCTGTCTCTTTTGCTCAGAGGGTCTATGCACAGTATGACCGCGTGTTGTGTTACGCTCACTAAAGGTTTCCCTCCGTAATCTGCCCCCCCCCGGAGCACACTGTGAGACATGGCATATCGCAAGTGTAATTTCAGTGTGTTTCGGTTTAATTTGGCTATACAGCTTGGAAACAGGATCTTCTGCCACTCGGAGGAAACTCGCGTGTTCACAGGGCGAATGTACATACTTACACACATACAACAGGCGATTGCAGCATGGAACTCGGCTCTCTGGCGTTTTGGAGCAGTGGCTCAACCAGCAGCGACACTTCTAGTGACACAGCGTGGAAACAGGTACTTCGGCCCAACTTGCCCAAACCGATCAAAGTGTCTCAGCTGCAGGAGTCCCACCTGCTGGCGTTTGGTCCACATCCCTCCAAACCCGTCCTATCCGTGTACCTTGATAGCTGTTTCTTAAACGTTGGGATAGTGACGTTTCGGGTCGAGACCCTTCTTCAGTCTGATAGGGTAGGGTATTGTGGAATAGTACAGGGAGAAAGGTACTGTGGGGAGGACTGATGGATTGACACGCAGTTGTATGTAACTGACGGAGTAACATTGTGGTATAGTAGGTATGTTACAAAACTTACCTTCAGTCGCGCTGTAATTCTGCCACTGGCCGTGTGCGCGATTTTGGCGCCTTTAAGGGGGGGGCGGGGTTAAAACGCGGTTTCTCCTCCCTTGTCCTGGAAATATTTTGTTGGAGTACAAACCTTGGCTGACAAAATCGTTCCTACCGGCGTTTTGTGAATTTTTTATTTTTATTAAATCGTCAATGTCAGCGCTACAGTCATTTTAAAAGCAGCTCCTGAAGCATCAACGCCGATAACGGGGACGGATTTCACACAATGGACAGGTAAACGAAAGTGCTTTCTTTAAATGTATAAAAGTGCTTCTTAAGAAGCCTTTAATTCACATTTTGTCATGCGACACGGTGATTTTATTCCCCGAATTAACGGCAGTATTTTTCATGCCAATACGGGGTTAAATTCAGCGCAAATCAACGTTCCAAATGATCGCGTTCCAGCAAATCCTCACTCGCAAGATGAATTAAATCCCCATTAATTTACAGGTATTAAACATTCAATTCCTTCCATTTGGCCTGTAAATTCATGACAATTAGATTTAAAAATTATGTTATATTGTGAATTATTGTGTGAATGTTATTTGGACACTTAGGCTATTTAAAAATGTTAATCTATTCTTAAGAAATTGATAGATGTTTAGATCTAGTAATTGAATTTTGTAATTAGCTACAATTAGGTAACTAACTAATTATATGCTTTACTTTCATGTCTTCGAAGTAAGATTGTTTCATATTTGTTTCAGAATGCTTCAATCTATAATACCTGAAAATTTTTTTCAGTTACCATAATTTTTAAGAAAGTTATGGGCTTTTAACTGTCCTCGATCACAGCTTTTGTGTTAAGTCAATGGAAAAGCAATAGGGAACAAGATGCTAATTTCTGAGTATGATAATGGCCATAACTTTTTTAATACTGAAGATATGAAAGTGAATTAAGTGTCAAATTAAACTTCTTTTTATGCTTTATCTGATGGGATAAATTGCAGACTTTATTTTTAAAATCTCAAAATTTTGTAACATTGCTAGGTATAGTATTCGTGGAGTGATACTTTGTTGAATGGTATCACTGTGGGGTACTGCTGATGGAGTGACACACTGTGGGGTAGAGCTGATTGAATCATACACATGAGGTAGTAGGGATGCAATGACACACCTAGTACTGGGCTAGTACTGATGGAATAATTCTGGTGGATGTGGATGAATTCTGACACTCGGCCAGTAACACGGAGAGCAGCACATGTCTGAAATTAATCGGAGTCAGAGGGAATGGACTGATGTGAGCTTGTCTATCAGCCCTCTATCGGATCAGCAGTGAAACAAAAGGACAGTTCAACTCAACCTGTTCCTCACTCGATTTGTTTTTAGATTTCAAGTTAGTTCCACCAGAGGGAGAAGTTCTCACAGAGAGTTGTGAGTCTGTGAAATTCTCTGCTTCAGAGGGCGGTGGAGGCCGGTTCTCCGGATACTTTCAAGTGAGAGCTAGATAGGGCTCTTAAAGATAGCGGAGTCAGGGGATATGGGGAGAAGGCAAGAATGGGGTACTGATTGGGGATGATCAGCTATGCTCACATTGAATGGCGGTGGTGGCTCGAAGAGCAGAATGGCCTACTCCTGCACCTATTGTCTATCGTCCATTGTCTATTGGTTCGATTTCCCTAAGCGGCGCGTGTTGGAGTCTCCAAATGTAGGCGAAATTGCAAGTCGCCATTTGTATGACTGGACGGAGAGTTTGTTACGACATGTTCAATGTTTTTTTAATTTTATTTCTTTGTAGTCTATGACTATTTAGACGTTAGTGTGTCCAGGATGGGAGGGAGGCCATGATTCTGAGGTGTATTTCTGTCTCTTTTGCTCAGTCGGACTGTGCACAGTATGACCGCGTGTTGTGTTACGTTCACTGAAGGTAACCCCACCCCCGGAGCACACTGTGGGACATGGGTTTATCGCAAGTGTAATTTCAGTGCGACTTTGTTTAGTTTCGCGATACAGCTTGTAAACGGGATCTTCGCCCACTCGGAGGAAACTCACGCGTTCACAGGGCGAATGTACATACTTACACACAGACAGCAAACGATTGCAGCATGGAACTCGGCTCTCTGGCGTTTTGGAGCAGTGGCTCAACCAGCAGCGGCACTTGGAGTGATACAGCGTGGAAACAGGCACTTCGGCCCAACTTGCCCAAACCGAGCAAAGTGTCTCAGCTGTACTCGTCCCACCTGCTTGCGTTTGGTCCATATCCCCCCAAACCCGTCCTATCCGTGCACTTTTATAGCTGTTTCTTAAACGTCGGGATAGTCCCAGCCTTAACTACCTCATCCGGCAGCTTATTCCATACACCCACCATCCTTTCTGTGAAAACGTTACTCCTAGATTCCTATTAAATATCTTCTCCTTCACCTCGCATCACCTACTCGATTAACCTACCTAGCGTCACCTACCTCGATTAACCTACTCTGGGCAAGAGACTTTGTGGATCTAGTCTGAAGTAGGTTCTCGACCCGAAACGTCGCCTGTTTCCTTCGATCCATAGGTGCAGTCTCACCCGCTGAGTTTCTCCAGCATTTTGCCCACCTTCGATTTCCCAGCATCTGCAGTTCCTTCTTAAACATTTCGTCTGCTCCACTGCGAAATCTCTTCAAGGTATGCCTACTTTGAAGATGTTCTCCTCCTCTCTCCGAAGACAGTTTAACGACCTCCGCTCTCACTGCGCCCCCGCCTCTGTGATTCCCCCTTCCCTCCAACTCTACGGAGTCGGAAGAAGGGCCTCGACCCGAAACGTCGCTTATTTCCTTCGCTCCATAGATGCCGCCTCACCCGCTGAGTTTCTCCAGCATTTTTGTATACATTGTGCATTAGTCAATCTTCTCCTCTCATGATTTCATACACCTACTGAAGATCACCCCTCATCCATCTGCGCTGCACGGAATAGAGTCCCAGCGTGCCCAACCCCTCTCTATAGCTCACACCCTCGAGTCCTGGTAACATCCTCGTACAGACATGGTACTTCGTGTAGCAAGAGTCTGTCAAGGCCTGAGATGCTTTACTGCGACTTGTGTAATTCCCGTCCAGACCACTGATGGCGCCATCCTACAGTCGGTGAGTGGATGAATCTTGAGATATTTCCAGTCACACACTGCGTGGTTCATCCGTCCAGTCCTTCGTTCGAACATTCCCGCTGAGTAGGTGGATCCCGATAGTCAGTGACGCGGAGGCAACAAATGTCTGACACTAATCGGATTCAGAGTGAGTTTGCTGATGCGAGATTGCGAGCCGTCTAGCGGAACGGAATTGAAATAACAGGTAAACAAAATGCTGGAGAATCTCAGCGGGTGAGGCAGCTTCTATGGAGCCAAGGAAATAAGCAACGTTTCGGGCCGAACCCCTTCTTCATACAGGACTCATGAACATAACCAGACCCTCTTTGGTTTGTTGTTTAGTTTACTAGCGGTTCCCACCAGAGCTCGTGAAACGTTTTCCCAACACACTCCTAAATCGCAGCTCCTAAATTGAAACGAAATTTCAAGTAGTGATTTGTAAGTGGTGGAAGGGAACAGAGACATTGAAATCTGTAAGAAGGAACTGCAGATGCTGGTTTAAACCGAAGATAGACACAAAAAGCTGGAGTAACTCATCGGCACATGCAGTATCTCTGGAGAGAAGGAATTGTGACGTTTCGTGTCGAGAACTTCCTTTAGAGTCTGGAGAAAGGACTCGACCCGAAAAGTTTTTGGAGACCAGTGTCACTCATGTTGTGAGTCATGCTCTTGTAGTGAATAGAACGGTTGATGGTCTCTATCGTACACGTGCTGGTCGTGTTTGTAGGCCGGTTGTGAAGTACCCGGACTATGTTTGACTTTCCTCCAGTTTATCACCGACTGCTATGCATGCCTTACTTAGTTTATGGGTTTGTACTGCTGGTAATCCTTTAAGAGGGAGGATGTAGATCAGTGTCATGTTATGAGTCATGCCTTTGTAGTTACGCCCACTAGCTTTACAGTAACCGCTCCTGCCTGGTTCCCTTAGAATTAGAGAGACGTGCAAGTGTGAAGTCATATTTCCTATGTAGTAAATAAAGTTTTTGGACCTTTTTCTTGGTGTAAGGCTCCAGTTATTTAAAACAGCCGAAAGACAACCGTTATCCGTTGCTTCTTTCCAGAAATGCTGCCTGTGCCGTTGAGTTACTCTTGGTTTTTGTGTCCATCTTCTGAGACTTTGGAATTACAGTTGTGTTTAAATATATTTCTATGTTTTACTTGTTATGTAGATTGTAACTATTCAGTTTGCAGTGGGTCCAGGCTCACAAATAGTAATGATTGCACGACCTTTTAATTCCAAGTCTGAAGTCAGTAAATGAACAACTCATGCTTACATAAAGCACCATCTCCGAGAAATTCGGTCATGGGCTGACAGAGGAGACGCATTGGCGGAAATAAATGCCCACCAAAGATCATCACTAACATAACAGTCTAGCCATATGATCCCTGCATTCAATAGCATTATCAAATCTATTGTCATACCCATCGTAAATAAAACACAATGTACTCGGGTAACAGCGCCCAGCCAACATCCGCCCCGCTGGAGGAAGTGCACAAGAGATGTTTCGCGTCGGGACATTTCGCCCGACTCCACTGAAACATCTTTGCCTATTTCGTCCACAGAACTTGCCTGACCCGCTGACTCATTCAGAACTTTGTATCGTTCTCAACATTCCGTTTGTCACAGTTTCTTGCATCCCCACGATCAATACCATGAGAGGCGCCATTGACGGGAAGCTACACTGGACCAGCCACGTAATGGTTCGTACTGGCTTGATGAGACGATATAAGTTGTAATTGTGGACGATTGATATTCAGCGAGAAGGCCAGTGATCAGTGGTGCGCAACAATGATTGATTGTGGGTTCATTCTAGTCCGTCATCTGTGTTAAAGTTTATAAGTTCACAAGTTATAGGATTAGAATTAGGACATTCGGCCCATCGTGCCTACTCCGCCATTCAATCATGGCTGATCTCTGCCTCCGAATCCTATTTTCCTGCCTACTTCCCGTAACCTTTGAACCCCATTCAAATCAAGAACTTGTTTATCTCTGCCTTAAAAATATCCACTGACTTGGCCTCCACAGCCCTCTGAGGCAATGAGTTCCACAGATTAACTACCCTCAGACTAAAGAAATTCCTTCTCACTTCCTTTCTAACAGAGCGCCTTTTAATTCTGAGGCCATGACCTCTGGTCCGAGACAGCACCAGTGGAAACACCCTTTCCGTAACCACTCTCTCTCTTTCTGTAAGTTTCAATGAGGGGCCCCCTCAACCTTCCAAACTCGAGCGTGTAGGGTCCCAGTGCTGTCAAACGCTCATCATATGCTAACCCACTCATTCCTGGAATAATTCTTGTAAACCTCATCTGGAACCTCTCCAGAGCCAGCACATCCTTGCTCACCCAGAGAGTTGTGAATTTACACCCAGAGAGTTGTGAATTTATGGAATTCCCTGCCACAGAGGGCAGTGGAAGCCAAGTCACTGGATGGATTTAAGAGAGAGTTAGATAGAGCTCTAGGGGCTAGTGGAGTCAAGGGATATGGGGAGAAGGCAGGCACGGGTTATTGATATGGGACGATCAGCCATGATCACAATGAATGGCGGTGCTGGCTCGAAGGGCCGAATGGCCTCCTCCTGCACCTACTTTCTATGTTTCTATGCTTCCTCAGATATGGGGCCCAGATTTGTTCACGTTCTCCAAATGCAGCCTGGCTAGCGCCTTGCAATTCTGTTTTTGTATTCCAGTCCTCTTGATTTCAATGCTTGCCTTCTTTATACCGATTCGACTTGCAAATTATGTGTTTGAGAGTCCTGCAACAGCACTCCCAATCCACCTCCAATGTCTTGGTTATCGCTCCATTTGGAACATAATCTACGCCTTTATTCTTATTAATGAAATTAATGAATTCGCACTTTGTTATACCGAATTTCATCTGCCATTTCTCTGCAAAGCTGTCCATGTCCTTCTACATAGTTGTTGCTTCCTCTCCAGTACCTATGCCTCCACCTATCCTAGTATCATCTGCAAACTTGGCCACAAAGCCTTCAAACCCCTTATCCATATCATTAATTCACAACGTGAAGAGAAGCTTCCCCAGCACCGATCCTTGCGGAACTCCACTATTCACTGGCAGCCAACCTGAAAACAACGCGTTGTATTGCAACACTTTGCCGTCTGCCATCTAGCCATCCCGCTATGCATGCTAGTATCTTCCCTTTCATAACATGGGGTCTCATCTTCCAGAGACGCCTGACGTGCGGCACCTTATCGAAGGCCTTCTGAAGATCTAGATAAACGACATCTCCAGCATCCCCTCTGTTTATCCTGCTATTAAATTCATCAACGACCCAGTAGATTGGTCAGGCAACATCGTCCCTTCACAAAACCATTCTGACTTCTGCCCGTTTAATCGTGAACTTCCATGTTCTGCGTAAACCCGTCCTTTATAATTGACACAAAAATCTTACCAACCACCGAAGTCAGTCTAACTGGCCGATAGTTTCGCTCTTCTGCTTGGCTTCCTTCTTGTACAGCAGGGTGATATATGCAATTTTCAAATCTTCAGGAACCACGCCGAACTCTAGTGATTCTTGAAATATCACAATTAATCTCTGAGGTCACCTTCTTCAGAACCCTGGGATGCAGCACATCCGGTCCAGGTGATCTACCACTCTCAGCCCTTTCAACTGAAGGAGGATAAATCCCCTGGGCCTGATGGATTACATCCAAGGGTCTTGAGGCAGATAGCGGTGGGGATTGTGGATGCATTGGTGATAATTTTCCAGAACTCCCTGGAGGCAGGAACGGTCCCAGTGGATTGGAAAATGGCCAATGTAACACCTATATTTAAAAAGGAAGTAAACAGAAGGCGGGTAACTATAGACCGGTTAGTCTAACATCGGTGGTGGGTAAAATGTTAGAGACAATTATTAAAGAAACACTAACGGGGCACTTGGATGGACATGACTTCATCGGACAGAACCAGCATGGTTTTGTGAAGGGGAAGTCCTGTTTAACAAATCTGCTCGAATTCTTTGAGGAAGTAACAACCCGGGTGGATAAAGGGGAACCGGTGGATGTGGTATACTTGGACTTCCAAAAGGCTTTTGACAAGGTGCCACATAAGAGACTATTGCTAAAAATAAAAAATTATGGGATTGGGGGTAATATATTAGCATGGGTAGAGGATTGGCTAACAAATAGGAACTCATTGCCTCAGAGGGCTGTGGAGGCCAAGTCAGTGGATATTTTTAAGGCAGAGATAAACAAGTTCTTGATTTGAATGGGGTTCAAAGGTTACGGGAAGTAGGCAGGAAAATAGGATTCGGAGGCAGAGATCAGCGATGATTGAATGGCGGAGTAGGCACGATGGGCCAGTTATTTACTTATATAAGATGGGCGGCCAGGAGATGTGCCAATACTGTGAGATGTGGGAATTTGTCGACACCATTGATGTAGATGGTGTGGATGATCCCTACAGCTGCAGTAAGTGTTTGAGGCTAGCGGAACTCGAGCTCCGCATTGAGGAACTGGAGACCCAACTTCATACGCTGCGGTACATCAGGGAGGGGGAGTATTACCTGGATGTTTTGTACCAGGGGATGGTCACACCGACTAGTTTAACTAATTCAGTAGTGAGTGAGCAAGGAAAGGAAGGTGTGGCCATAAGCGAGGCAGGTAGGGGGAACCAGGAGGAGATGCGGCAGGAGCCACAGCCCTTGTTCCTGACGAGCATGACCGAGGCTCTTACTCAATGTGAGGACGGGATCAGGGGCTGTGGGAGGGATGAGCAACCTGGCTGCAGCACCGTGGATCAGGGGGACATTCAAGAGGGGGGAGTTAGAAGAAATGCCGTTGTGATAGGGGATAGTATTATTCGGGGGGTAGATAAGGTTCTCTGCGGCCAGCAGAACATGTCCCGAAGGCTGTGTTGCCTACCCGGTGCTAGGGTTAAGGATATCTCTGCGATGCTGGAGAGAAATTTGCAGAGGGAGGGGGAGGATCCAGTGGTCGTGGTCCATGTGGGGACCAATGACATAGGAAGGACGAGGAAGGAGGATCTGCTGAAGGAGTTTGAGCAGTTAGGGAATAAATTAAAAAGCAGAATCTCGAGGGTACTGATCTCCGGATTGCTACCTGAGCCACGGGCCAAATCGGCGAGAGTACGTAAAATTAAAAAGCTGAATGCGTGGCTCAAAGACTGGTGTGGGAAAAATGGGTTTGGTTTCTTGGGCCACTGGCACCAGTACTGGGACAGGGGGGATCTGTTCTGTAAGGACGGACTTCACCTGAACGGTGCTGGGACTGGGGTCCTGGCAAATCATATAACTAGGGCAGTAGAGAGGTCTTTAAACTAAGTAGCGGGGGGGAGGTATCAAGGGTGGTAATAACGGCAGTGGTAGAGGAAATAGAGCAGGGTATCAGTGGGGAAACGGAAAATCAAAATGTGACAGGAGGATCCAGAATGTGTGAAGATAAAGCTCTAGATGTAAAAGAGGCAAAAACAGAAAGGAAGGGTAGTAAAAATCATCTGAAAGTGCTGTATCTAAATGCACGGAGTATTCGAAATAAGATAAATGAATTAACGGTGCAATTAAGTATATATAGTTATGATATCGTGGCCATTACGGAGACATGGCTGCAAGGGGATCAGGACTGGGAGTTAAATATAGAGGGGTACTCGACAATTAGAAAAAATAGACAGGAAAGAAAGGGAGGAGGGGTGGCCCTTTTAATAAGGGAGGGAATAACGGCAATAGAGAGGAAGGATATTGCGTTGAAGGATCAGGATAGTGAAACAGCTTGGGTACAGATAGAGAATAACAAGGGGAAAAAAACACTAGTGGGTGTAATTTATAGACCTCCAAATAGCTGTGACGCTGTTAGTCAGAACATAAATCTGCAAATAGTTGACGCATGTAAAAAGGGAACTGCTGTAATCATGGGGGACTTCAATTTTCATATTAATTGGGCAAACCAAACTGGGCAGGGTAAACTAGAGGAAGAGTTTATAGAATGTATTAGAGACGGGTTCCTAGAACAGTATGTCACAGAACCGACAAGGGGGGAGGCAATCTTGGATCTGGTCCTGTGTAATGAAGCAGGATTAATTAAAAATGTCATAGTTAGGGACTCGTTGGGAACAAGTGACCACAATATGGTCGAATTCCATATTCAAATAGAAGGGGAGCAGGTTGAAACTCAGGCTAGGGTACTTAGTCTAAATAAGGGGGATTATGAAGGTATGAGGACTGAGCTGATCAAAGTTGACTGAGATAGCAGACTCAAGAATAAGACGGTACATGAGCAGTGGTGTACGTTTAAGGATCTACTATATAACCTTCAAGAAAAATTTATTCCTATGAAGAATAAAAGGGGTAAGGGTAAGAACAGTCAGCCATGGCTCAGTAAAACTATAAAGGATAGTATTCGGCTGAAGGCAAGGGCATATAAGGTAGCCAGAGATAGTGGGAGGGTAGAGGATTGGGAAGCATTTAAAGGTCAGCAAAAAATAACTAAGAGATTAATTAAGACGGGGAAAATAGACTATGAAAGGAATTTAGCGAACAACATAAAAACTAATAGTAAGAGTTTTTATAGCTATATAAAAAGAAAAAGGGTGGCTAAGGTGAACGTTGGTCCATTGGAGGGTGAGACTGGAGAGTTGTTGGTGGGGAACATGGAAATGGCAAAGGCATTAAACGAGTATTTTGTATCAGTCTTCACCATAGAAGACACAACAAATATTCCAACGCTGGATAAACAGGGGGCGGTAGGAATGGAGGAGCTAAATACTATTAAGATCACCAAGGAGGTGGTATTAGGGAAATTAATGAGACTGAAGGAGGATAAATCCCCTGGGCCTGATGGATTACATCCAAGGGTCTTGAGGGAGATAGCGGTGGGGATTGTGGATGCATTGGTGATAATTTTCCAAAACTCCCTGGAGGTAGGAACGGTCCCAGTGGATTGGAAAATGGCCAATGTAACACCTATATTTAAAAAAGGAAGTAAACAGAAGGCGGGTAACTATAGACCGGTTAGTCTAACATCGGTGGTGGGTAAAATGTTAGAGACAATTATTAAAGAAACACTAACGGGGCACTTGGATGGACATGACTTCATCGGACAGAACCAGCATGGTTTTGTGAAGGGGAAGTCCTGTTCAACAAATCTGCTCGAATTCTTTGAGGAAGTAACAACCCGGGTGGATAAAGGGGAACCGGTGGATGTGGTATACTTGGACTTCCAAAAGGCTTTTGACAAGGTGCCACATAAGAGACTATTGCTAAAAATAAAAAATTATGGGATTGGGGGTAATATATTAGCATGGGTAGAGGATTGGCTAACAAATAGGAAGCAGAGAGTGGGGATAAATGGTTCATATTCGGGATGGCAACCGGTAACTAGCGGGGTTCCGCAAGGGTCGGTGCTGGGACCCCAGTTGTTCACAATTTATATAAATGATTTGGAGGAGGGAACCAAGTGTAATATATCAAAATTTGCGGACGATACAAAAATGGGAAGAAAAGTAGGGGATGAGGAGGATAGGAAGAGTCTGCAAAAGGATATAGATAAGCTAGGTGAGTGGGCAACAACTTGGCAGATGAAATTTAATACTAATAAATGTGAAGTCATTCACTTTGGGAAAAAAAATGATAGGGCAATTTATTTTCTAAATGAGGAGGAGCTGCGTTGTAATGCAACGCAAAGGGATCTAGGGGTAATAGTACATGAATCACTAAAAGTTAGTATGCAGGTGCAGCAAGCTATCAGGAAGGCCAATGGAGTTTTGGCCTTTATTGCTAGGGGGATTGAGTATAAAAACACGGAGGTCTTGCTGCAGCTGTACACAGTATTAGTGAGACCACATTTGGAATACTGTGTACAGTTCTGGGGTCCATAGTTAAGAAAGGATGTACTGGCCCTGGAGGCAGTACAGCGAAGGTTTACAAGATTAATTCCTGCAATGAGGGGATTGACATATGAGGAAAGGTTAAGTAGGCTGGAACTCTACTCTTTGGAGTTTAGAAGAATGAGAGGCGATCTCATTGAAACATATAAGATCGTGAGGGGCCTTGATCGGGTGGATGCACCGAGGATGTTCCCAATGATCGGGGAAACTAGAACTAGGGGACATAGTTGCAGAATAAGGGGGGGCTCTTTTAAAACTGAGATGAGGAAGAACTTCTTCACCCAGAGGGTGGTTAATTTATGGAATTCACTGCCCCAGGGAGCAGTGGAAGCAGAAACATTAAATATATTTAAGTCTAAAATAGATGGTTTTTTAGCTGCCAAGGGGATAAGGGGCTACGGGGAGAGGGCAGGGATATGGACCTAGGTAGGGTTAGTATAGTAAGACCTGAGTGATCTCCTGGACAAGTGTCGATCGCCTGGATTGGGGTCGGAGAGGAATTTCCCGGATTTTTTTCCCGAATTGGACCTGGGTTTTTATCTGTTTTTTTGCCTCCCCCAGGAGATCACGCGGTTCTTGGGGTGGAGAGGGGTGATAGCGGTATAAAGGGGAGGGTAGTGTCTTGTGTTCTGTGTCTTGTGTCTACTGTTTGTGGGTAGGGGTGTTTGTTTGGTGTTCAGCCATGAGCGAATGGCGGTGCGGGCTCGATGGACCTGCTGGTCTGCTCTCGCACCTACTTTCTATGATTCTATGATTCTATGATTCTCCAGCGGCCTAACGTCCACTCTTGCCTTTTTTCTACTCTTTACATATGCGTAGAAACTCTTGCTATCCTCTTTCATATTATTTGCTAGCTTACATTCGTACTTCATATTTTCTCTGCGTATTGTCATTTTAGTTACCTTTTGTTGTTCTAAAAAACATCCCAATCCTCTGGCTTCCCACTAGTCTTTACAATGTAATATGCCTTCTCTTTCGCTTTTATGCTAATCCTGACCTCCCTTGTCTGCCGGGCTCGTCTTATTCTCGCGCTGTAATCTTTCTTCCTCTTTGAACTGAAATGATTCTGCACCTTCCGAATTAACCGCAGATATTCCAGCCATGGCAGCTCTACCGTCATCTATATAATTAAAAGTCTCATCTTGACCACTTCCTGTCTGCGCTGTATATTGAGTTTGGAAAAAACGTTACCCTGTATCGCTGTGATTTTTGGCTATCTTACTCACATTGCTCCTCCACTGAGGCAGCCCCGTGGACTTTTCCCATAAATGCAAAATAAAAAAAGTTATGAGCGTTTACAAAATCTTGATATCAGCTGATTGGTCCTCTCGCCTGTCAATCATCAAGACGAAGGTAATGCCCCTTGCGGAGTTGGGCAGGACTATAAAACCCCGGATTCCTGGACGTGAGTCAGTCATTCTGGAAGATCGCGAGGGAGAGGCCACAACTGTCATTCTAAGCTGTGAATCAACTGAACTGTGTGTCTGCAATGTACTTGCAATAAATGATTTGTTTTAGGAAATTAAATGAAATGACAATGCCATGAGTTGTTCGGCCTGCTGCCCTGCCTGTGCTTGAAACTGCAATGCTTTGTAAGGTCCGACTGTGTTTGGAAGGAATAAATGCTTCATTAGGTCCGACTGTGTATGGAAGGGAAAATGCTTTGAGAGTCCGACTCTGCTTTAAATGGTGTGAGATTGAATTCGCTGGCCTGCACTCTGCTTGAAATGCTGTGAGATTGTATTTTCTGGCCGGCAGTCCGCTTGAAATGATGTGAGATTAGATTTGCTGGCCTGCATTCTGCGTGAAATGCTGTGAGATTGGATTTGCAGGCCTGCACTCTGCTTGAAATGCTGCGAGATTTGATTTGCTGGCCTGCACTGCTTGAAATGCTGTGATTGGATTTGCTGGCCTGCACTCTGATTGGAATGCTGTGAGATTCTATTTGCTGGCCTGCACTCTGCTTGAAATGGTATGAGATTGGATTTGCTGGTCTGCACTGCCATTGAAATGATGTGAGATTGGATTTGCTGACCTGCACTCTGCTTGAAATGCTTTGAGATTGGATTTCCTGGGCTGCACCCTGCTTGAAATGCTGTGAGATATGATTTCCTGGCCAGCACTCTGCTTGAAATGCTGTGGGATTGTATTTGTTTGCCTGCACTCATGCCTAAAATGCTGTGAGATTGGATTTGCTGGCCTGCACAGCTTGAATTGCTGTGAGATTTGATTTGCTGGCTGCACTCCGCTTGAAATGCTGTGAGATGGGATTTGCTGGCCCGCACTCCGCTTGAAATGCTGTGAGATTGGATTTGTCGCCTGCACTCCGTTTGAAATGCTGGGAGATTGGATTTGCTGGTCTGCAGTCCGTTTGAAATGCTGTGATATTGGATTTGCTGGCCTGCACTCTGCTTGAAATGTTGTGAGATTCGATTTGCTGGCTTGCATTCCGCATGCAATGCTGTGAGATTGGATTTGCTGGCCTGCACTCCGTTTGAAATGCTGTGAGATTGGATTTGCTGGCCTGCACTCCGCTTGAAGTGTTGTGCGATTGGAATTGCTTTCCTGCAATCCGCTTGAAATGCTGTGAGATTGGATTTGCTAGCCTGCACTCCGCTTGAAATGTTGTGACATTGGATTTGCTGGCCTGCATTCCGCTAGAAATGCTGTGAGATTGGATTTGCTGGCCTGAACTCCGTTTGAAATGCTGTGAGTTTGGATTTGCTGGCCTGCACTCTGCTTAACATGCTATTAAATTTACTTTGCTGGCCTGCACTGAATGAGCTCAGAACTCAGATTTTCTTTGTTAAAATTTGAATGCTCAATCTCCCTATATTAAAATTGTCACTTTTTTTATCAACCGCACAGAGAGAACAAGAGGCATTGAACAGCAGAACACAACAAGAGACACAACAAGATAGAATTGAACAATAAATCTAATCTTTAACATTTAAGTTGTTGTTATATTTTAAGAGTCATTCACATTTTCAACTTTAATAAATCCGTTTTCCACTTATCATGCCTGTGTGTTCCTCGTCACAATAGGGACCTAACATGCAGGTATGGCTACGCTGTCGGAGTGCCACTAACAGTTCATCGGGGGGAGGTTGAGTGGAGATGGACTGAATGCGTGTGGGGGAGGGGAATGGCAAGAAGCAGAGTGGGGGTGGGGGTGAAGGGAGGATTTTTGACTGAGAGAACTGCCACCACACAGCCATGAGTGACTGGAATGCCAGCCCACCAGCCATGAGTAAATGAACTGCCAGCCCACCAGCTGTAAGTGACCGAAGTGCCAGCCCACCAGCCATGACTTAGTGAACGGCCATCCCACCAGTGATGACTCACTGAACTGCGTGTCCAAGAATCCAAGCAGGCCACAACACCCATACTAGCGCTCCAGTGATCTTCCACCTTCATTGCTGAGATCTGTAAAAAAAGATGAAAATGTCTAAAATTGATTCTCCACACTCTACCCCTTCCCTCTCAAACATGTCACCTGTTTAGGGCAGAATTCCTGGCAGTTTCTGAGCTGCCAGCCCGCCAGGCCTCAGTTACTGAGCTGCCAGCCTGCCGGGCCTGAGTGACTGAGTTGCCAGGCCTCAGAGATTGAGCTGCCAGCCCAAGAATCCATTCGGCCGACAATGTCCATACTAGCGCTCTGTAAGTTAGCCCCTTCGGCCCACAACACCCACCACACTAGCCAGCAATATTGGAATTGGTGGAGAGGTGGAATATTGCGTGGTCCCACTTAATCTAGTTAATTCTTATTTTCATCGAAGTAAAGTGCTGGAGTTACTCAAGGGACCGTGCAACGTTATCTGAGAACGTGTACAGGTGACGTTTCGCATCGAGACCGTTATTTAGGGTTCAGAGTTCAGCGACTCGTTTTGTGTTTTTTTCAGTCGATCCTTCAATTATTTGCTTGTAATCTCCCGTGGTGGATTCAGCGGCTGTGATGCAAGGTGTTTGTTCCGTGAGTGTCACTAATGACAATCAGCAGGTATGAGGTCAAGTCGCTGGAGAACTATCGTTCTATATATCTTGGTGCCCACCAAAACGCATCGCCACAGAGCTGCAGCGTTGACGGACTGACACAGGAGTTAATTGTGTCTTCCAGCTATGGGATATAAATTGATTTATCGAATTGAAGAAATATATAACCCTGCAATACCGGCTGTCGCGGTTTCCGGTAATTTGTTTTTTCATTGATTTTCATCTACGTGCATTAGCTGGGAGACATCCGTCCACACCGGCGTTGCCTGCCGACGTTAAGCAATTTTGTTTTCTGTTTCAATAATTCACTTGTTTAATTTGGCCAGACATCCATTTTCCTACTGTAACTGCCGTAATGTGTACGTCTTGCCCGTTGTTTATTCTGGCCTGCATCACTCTTTGTACTGATTGTGTTGGCCAGAGCCCTGAACAGAGAGCAGGTATCAGTTAATCACAATAGACAACAGACAATAGTTGCAGGAGTCGGCCATTCGGCCCTTCGATCCACCACCGCCATTCAATGTGATCATGGCTAATCATCCCCAATCAGTACCCCGTTCCTGCCTTCTCCCCATATCCCCTCACTCTGCTATCTTTAAGAGTCCAATCTAGGTCTCTCTTGAAAGTATCCAGAGAACCGGCCTCCACCTCCTTCTGAGGCAGAGAATTCCACAGATTCACAACTCTCTGTGAGAAAATATATTTCCTCGTCTCCGTTCTAAATGGCTTATTTCTTATTATTAAACTGTGGCCCTTGGTTCTGGACTTCCCCAACATCGGGAACATGTTTCCTGCCTCCAGCGTGTACAAACCCTTAATATTCTTATATGTTTCAAGAAGATTCCCTCTCATCCTTGTTAACTCCAGCGTGTACAAGTCCAGCCGCTCCATTCTCTCAGCATGACAGTCCCGCCATCCCGGGAATTAACCTGGTGAACCTACGCTGCACTCCCTCAATAGCAAGAATGTCCTTCCTCAAATTAGGGGACCCTGAGATTGGATATATGTTGACCAAGAGCTGAGAGAATTGGACCTTGGACTCCATCCATGTATAGTCTGAAACCAGTTAGTGAAATGACATCTGTTCCAAATCGGACAACCCTGCTTAACTGAGTATATAATCGATATATTTTCTGCAGTCGTCGCTGCGTGAAGCGTTATCCCGTGTTAGACCTGTAATTCTACAGCTCATTAGATAAAGCAGGTGAATGTCACGAGCTGGTTTCTGACTATAAAAGTGTCACGATTTTACTATGCGTTAATTCAGATGTAAACAAATGTTGTCACGTAATATTCTGTCAGTTAATGTTATGTATTTGGATAGCAGTAACAGGATCGGTCCGCGTCAGCATGGATTTACGAAGGGGAAATCATGCTTGACTAATCTTCTGGAATGTAATTAGGAAAATGGACAAGGGAAAGCCAGTGGATGTAGTGTACCTGGACTTTCAGAAATCATTTGATAAGGTCCCACATAGGAGATTAGTGGGCAAAATTAGGGCACTTGGTATTGGAGGTAGAATGCTGACATGGATAGATAGTTGGTTGGCAGACAGGAAACAAAGAGTATGGATTAACGGGTCCCTTTCAGAATGGCAGGCAGTGACTAGTGGGGTTCTGATTGGGGATGATCAGCCATGATCTCATTGAATGGCGAATGGCCTACTCCTGCACCTATTGTCTATTGTCTATTGTCTATTGACATCCTCTTCTTTGGACGATCTGTAAATTCGAATGTATTACCGCAGATGTATCTGTGCATCCTTGCCACCGTGCCACAGTCAGTACTGCCGGTGTCGCACAGTTCCGGAGACGCAGGTTGAATCTCAACCTCCTATGTGCAATGTTTCATCGTTCGTCCTCCGACGCCGCGCTACTCATGGCTGCGCTCTTGGTTCCTACCACATGCAATTGAGCTACTGCCTATTCGTGGTTTCTGTAACTACTGGATACGGGACTTTGTGTAGATGGATGGATGGATGCTATAATCAGGGGGACAGTTGATAAGAATGTGGGGAGAATTAAAAGCTGTGAACGTAATATACATTGGTGTTTGATGAGTTGCGTGGACACCGTGTCCAAAGGCTGCAGTCTCTGAACTATGTCGGAGCTAAAGGTCATTTGCTCAACGCATCCAAGTTTGAAAACCTTCCAATCAGAAAATGTCCCTCAGATACATTTTGCGGGTATTGTATCAGTAATATCTCTTCTCTCTCTCACAGTGAACTTGCTGGTGATTGTGATTCTCTGTCGAGGTAAATGCGGTCTCTCCAAATGCATCACAAGCTACCTGGTGGCCATGGCAGTGTCTGATCTTCTGGTCGGCATCACTGATCCGTTTCTACGTCAGACTATTATAATTCACTTCCCGTTTTCTTTTCTGAACACTACTCCTGTGTGCGTGACTATCTCATTCCTGGTCTTTACAATCACCGCGGTCTCTGTCTTGCTGACGGTCGCCTTCACCTTCGATCGGTTTGTGGCTATTTGTTGTGAGAAGCTGAAAACAAGATATTGCACTGAGAGAACGGCGGCTGTGATTATCGGGGCAGTGAGTGTGCTGGGCTGTTTAGAGAACGTCCCCCGGTGTTTGCCGTTTCAACCTGGCTACATGTTTAATAATCTTCCCTGGCGTTGCTACACCAAACCCACTTTCTATACGTCGTCTGCATGGATCGCATACGATGTCACACATCGCATTCTAACCCCGTGTATCCCCTTCTTTCTGATCCTTCCGCTCAATGTGCTGACGGTCATGCGGATTGTAGCGGCCAGCAGAGTCCGCAGGGGCTCCGGGGGAAAAACCACGGAGAGAATGACAAAGACCCGGAGATGGAGAACCGCAGGAAATCCATTGTTTTACTCTTCAGTATCACAGGCATTTTCATATTGCTGTGGGCAACACAAGCTGTCTTTATCATCTTTACCAGTATTGCGAAGACCGGATATGACGGCTCCCCCACCGGTTATTACTATATCACGAGAGCCACGTCTGTGTTCCTGCAGCTGCTCAGTTCCTGCACAAACACGTGTATTTACTGGTGACCCAGAGTAAATTCAGACAGGAGCTGATGAACGGGATTAAATTCCCACAGAGCAATGCGTGCACTTGTTTGTTCGTGGGTCCATACATTACAGAAGCAGGCTATTTGATCCACGGAACCATGCTGATATTTCAACATACATTTTATCTCATCCCAGTTTGATCTCCCAATATTCTCACTCAAATGCCCAAATTTCTACTGCGCACATACTGACATAGAATCGCGGTGCTGGTTCGAAGGGCCGAATGGCCTACTCCTGTGCCTATTGTCTATTATCTGGTGTCTATTATCATATGTCCTCCACCTTTCCCTCCTATTCCGTCTTATGCTTCATTTGCACGGTTGCATATCTCACCATATCTGACTGCGTTACGGTTGCCGTCGTTAATCTGAAGCGGAATAAACAATGCGAGGAAAACACAAATTGATGGAGGAAATCCTCGGGTCGGGCTGTATCTGCGCAGGGAATGGACAGACGGCGTTTTGTATGGGGACCATGAAGAAGTCTGGGGGAAGGAACTATCAGGAAACAGCGCCTGTCTATCCCCACCACAAATGCTGCCTGACCCACTGAGTTCTGATCTGCTCTCCGCTGCAGGGTGTGAAGCATTTGGAGAGGGCGTTAAAGGTTTAGCATATTGATTAAAAAAAATACAAAGGCTAGAGGGCATGGGTTTAAATTAAGAGAGCAAAGATCAATTGAAATGTGCGGGGCACGATTCTTCACACAGAGGGTGGCAGATGCGCTTTTAATGTTAGTGGTGGAGGCTGTTAGTATCATGGAATTTATGAGGTATTCCTATAGGCACGTGTATATGCAAATACCTGAGGGATATATATCATGTGTAAGCAGATGACACTAATTTAACTTAACATCATGATCGGCCCAGATATTACGGGCCGAAATGCCTTTTGCTGTGCTGCGGTGTATTCCACACACCCCCGCCCGGCAACGACATTGTGTATTCCACATCATCCTCCCCCTCCCCTCGCCCACGACACTGTATAATTCACATCCCCCGCCCTGGACACTGTGTGTTCCATATCCCCCGCCCACGACACTGTGTAATCCACATCCTCCGCCCACGACACTGTGTAATCCACATCCTCCGCCCACGACACTGTGTAATGCACACCCCCGCCCGCCCACGACTGTGTAATCCACATCCCCCGCCCTGGACATTGTGTAATCCACATCCCCCGCCCTGGACACTGTGTATTCCACATCCCCCCCGCCCGCCCACGACACTGTGTAATCCACACACCCCGCCCGCCCAGGACTGTGTAATCCACATTCCCCCGCCCTGGACATTGTGTAATCCACATCCCCCACCCTGGACACTGTGTATTCCACATCCCCCCCGCCCGCCCACGACACTGTGTAATCCACATCCCCCACCCAGGACACTGTGTTATCCACACCCACCGCCCGTCTAAGGATCATGTGTGACCCACGCCGGCCGACCAGGGACACAACCCCTGTGTAATCCACAAATCTCCGGCCCGGGTCTCATTCTCGTCCACACCTCGTCGTCCCAGGGCTCTGTTTTATCGACATCGCAGGATCCTGAAATTTTCATTGACACACCAGAGCCCAGGGCCACGTGTAACCTAACAACCCGTCCAGCGATTGAAAACCATGTTCAATCAGTGACACCATCTGTAATCCCAGGATACAGACCCCTGACCCGGTGTAATATACACAGCCACTCTACGGCTTGGATCCAGTGTCATCCACACTCCGGTGCGAGGACGCGGACATTGTTTAGTTCAGGATGTTTTCTTTCAATCCACACGTCGTCACATAAATCTGTGTAATCTAAGTCCATTGATGAACTGTACACTGCAAGGGCCAGGAACCGAGCGAGCAAGATCATCTCTGACCCCCCTCACCCTGGCCACAAACTATTTCAATCACTTCCCTCTGGAAGGCGACTCCGGACTGTCAAAGCTGCCACAGCCAGACATAAAAACAGTTTTTATCCACGAGTAGTTGCTCTACTCAACAGCCAAAAATCTGTAGCCTCCCTTTGATCTGGTATTTTATTGGTTCACATGCTTGATCAATGGTGTTTTATCATTAATGTTTTATTATTATTATTGTTTAGTGTTTTCTGAGTCATTCGTAACTGTCACTGTAGGTCATGTTGTTATTTGTGGGCGTTGCATCAAGGCAAATTCCTTGTATGTGAATACTTGGCCAATAAACTTACTTACTTACTTACTTACTAATCAATATGATTTGTCCGAGGACGTAGTGAATCCGCGCCACCGAGCTGGACGCTGCTTTTTGATCCAAAACCTCCGTCCCGGAACCCTTTATGATCCCACCCCAGATTCCAGGACTCTGGGCAGTGCAGGGACTTGGGTACTGAATAAACCTCGTCCTAGGACACGGTGCAAACATCACAGACTAGCCTGGAACTATGTTTAATCCAAACCACCGTCCCAGGATACAGGACACTGTTTAATCGGGTCCTTGCGTAATCAGCATCCCAGATCGAGGAGCATGTGTAATCCACACCCCGGTCAAGTACCCGGGACCTTTGTAATCCACACTCCCGTCTCTGGACACGGGTAGGTGTGAAACCTACACCCCAGGTCCAGGGCCATGTGTAAACCACACCACCATTCCAGCTCCCTGGACCCTATATAATACACACACCCGCCCAGCACCCGGGACCCTGTGTAATCCACAATCCCATCCCAGGAGCCGGCTCCTTGTTTAATCAGTATCCCAGGTCCTGGACCAGAGGTATTCCACACCACCTTTCCTGCACACGCGACCCTGTGTATTCGACATTCCGTCTCGGGACCTGGTTATTTGTGTAACCTGCACTCCCTTTCCAGCACCCGGGAACCAGTGTAATCCAAACCAAGCCACGGTATTTCAAACCCTCGGACCCGGAACCCTGTGCACACAAAACCCACTCCGATACACTGCATGACTCAGCAGTAGCCAATCGCCAGAGCAGCTCCCATCGGGAGAGTGAACGCATCCTCACTCGATCACCTGCTTGGAAAAGACTGCAACAGCGTCCAGTCCCCAGATGAGGAAGCCCCGTCGCGTTGGACACACCATTTCAGTCACGCAGCGATGGAGTGGGGTGGGGTGGGGGAGCGAGTGGTTTCCACGAAGGAATTTGAGAATCGCAGGGGAACCTTCAGACTGGGATATTGTCGGGGTGCAGGAGCAGCGCTGTACATGTCGTAGAAGATTTTTCCTAATACCCACCCGCAAGACACGACCCCTCCGCATGGCATATCCTACCCTCCGCCAGACATGTCCTCGCATCAACGAGGCACGCCTGTCATCCAGCGAGACAAGTATCCACCTCCTCCAGACACGTATGTCCCTCCGCCAGACACCTTCCCCTTCTACCAAACACCCCCCCCTCTGTCAAACACGTCTCCCCCTCCGCCAAATAACTATCCCTAGCAGTCAGACACGTCCGACTCTCCGCCCGACACGTCAGCCTCTCCTCCACATTTGTCTGCCCTTCCGCCAGGCGCCTCAGCCTCTCCTCCACATTTGTCTGCCCTTCGGCCAGACACGTCTGCCTCTCCTCCATACACCCCTGGCCTTCGGCCAGACACGGCTGCCGCTCCGTCAGACACGGCGCTCCCGACTTCCGGTAGCGTCATGGAACATTGAGGACGCTGCAGTGAGCTTTACTCCCGTAAAAATTATCAAAAAGCCGTTTTAAAGTTAAAAATAACTCAACGGAGCTGCTTGGTTTGCATAAGGAAAACATCATTAGATAACGGACTTTTAAATGAGCAAGAGGACTTGTTCACGCGCACCAAAAAAAAACACTATAAGCCTCCAGCTGAAAAGTGTGTTGGATTCTCTGCAAACAACTGAAGAAGGTTCTGAGGAGCAGCCCGATAGCCAAGGAGTTGTGCTGGAAATGGCTACAAAAGGAGGAATTTTCTCATAAAATTGATGGTGCCTGTGATGAGTTAAAGGAGCTGAAGAAGCAACATATTGAGTTTGGGAAAAAACTTAACTCAGAAATTGTTAGAGTCGAAAAGGATTATAATAAGAAGCTTTCTGGTGTAAATGCTAAGATGGACAACATTGACGAGAGAATGGAAGAGATGGAAAGTGATATGAAAGAGATGATCATGGAAATAAACAGTCTGAAAAAATCAAAGAAAGATGAAGCAGAAAAGCTGGCAAGAATGACTGACAAATGTTTGGACTTGGAAGCGAGAGCAAGAAGGCAGAATTTGAGAATCCTTGGAGTAAGAGAAGGACGAGAAGAACATGTATCTCAAACACGTACTTTCGTTACTGAATTACTCAAAGAGGTTCTTAAACTGCCGGGGGAACTAAGAATAGATACTGTTCAACGAGTTGGACGTGTCTCAAGAGGCATAAATGCTGCTCCAAGACAGATAATTGTGAAATTTCTTGATATTTCTTCAGTGGAAACTATACTGAAGAAGATTGTTCATGGTGAAAATTTGATATATCGTGGGGAAAAGATCCGATTTTTCCGTGATTATCCTCCAGAGATTGTCCAGAGAATGAACCTGTTTACACCGACAAGAAACATATTGAGGGGTATTTCTAAAGTCAGATATGGTATTGTATTTCCTGCAAAAATGAAAATTACTTATAAGGAAATTGAGCGCTCATTTACGGACCCAGAAAAAGCATTTAAATATGCAGAAGATATCATGAGGAAAGCATCGGAAACATCAGAAGAAGACGACTAAAGGAATGAACATGGAACTTTTTAATTTCTAAGATGGAGCTGGAACTGGCGGATTTCTCAGACAGTTACTGAGCTTATCTGTCTGGAATGTATTGGACAATATTGTTTAACCTTGAATGAAAAGCTCTCGTACAAAGAACGAGATAACATGAGTATTTAACTATTATATGCTAATTACAATTAACTAACTAACTTTAACAAAACTAATGTGAGTGTGTGTAGTAATTATGAATAATTATGAATAAACGATTGCTTATAAATTGTAATTAACCAAAATGTCTATAACATTACTAACATTTTCTTTCTTTCTTTTTGAGTGGGAACGCAACATAAACTTGGAAAACATCCAGGAATGAGGTTAACCCCTCGGTACCTGCTTGTAGGGTAGCTGGCTAGATAAACTGGTACAGTACAAATACTTATAGAAATGAGAATAGGTTGTGGTTTATATTTGGATTTGGGGTTTAATTACATTAATTTGTTCTTTTTTTAAAACTCTTTAATATTTTATCTTTGCATATTTTTGTTATTATTATTATTATTACTAATTTTTTTTTAAATTATTTTTTTGGGGGGCATTTTACTAACGCTAGTTTGATAAAGTTATACAAGAATAAACGAGACGGTTTGTAGTTTTTTTTTTTTTACGAGGTGTTAATAAGGGATTGGGGCTCACTGTAAAATAACATCAACGGAAGTCTATATTTCTTTCGCCACCTTAGGTGGCTATTTGTCTTTAAGGTACCTGCTTTTAGATACCTTAATTTCACTTTTTTTTTAAATCACTTAATTAATTGTAAATCACAACTTTTCTTGCTTTATCTAAGGCACTTTTGGAGATGGAGATGTAATGTAAACTTAAAAATTTGGAATGACCACCCAACGTCCAGAACACGGAAGTATTTGTTTGCACCATATGTTTCAAGAACATTACTTTGATATACAATGCAGGACGATAGGCAAATAAAGAATGGAGGAATCACATTCTGTAGTTGGAATATAAGGGGTGCCAATGAACCAATAAAGAAGGGTACAATTTTTGCTCACCTAAAATCTTTGAAAAGCGACATAATCTACTTGCAAGAAACTCACATGAAACAGGAAACACAAATGAGATTAAAGGCGAAGTGGATAGGCCAAGCATATTATTCGTCATTTACTTCTAAATCTAGAGGTACGGCTATTCTTATTCGAAAACGTATACCGTTCAAATTAAAGAATACTATATCAGATAAAGAGGGAAGGTATATTATAGTTTCGGGAGACATTTATGCTACCCCAATAACTATGGTAAATATTTACGCTCCGAATTTTGATAACCCTCAATTTTTTGAGAAAATTATAGATATAATACTGGAGTTTAATTATCAAAATGTCATAATAGGAGGGGATTTCAACTGTGTTTTAGATCCTTACTTAGACAAATCAGCAAAACAAAGAAGGAGTAATACAAAATCTAAGACTAGTGAATTTCTAAATACATATATAAAAAATAGTAACATAACAGATGTATGGAGATCTGCTAACCCAGCAGGAAGGGAATACTCGTTTTACTCTTCGGTACATAAAACATACTCAAGAATTGATTTTTTTTTTAGTGGATAGGAAATTAATGCCATATATAATTAACCCAACTTACCATATTAGTAGTATTTCTGATCACTCTCCATTGACTTTTTTAGTAAAATTTGAAGGAATGCCGGGAAATAATTTTTTTTGGAGGTTTAACACATATATATTAAATGACTTACAGGGTTATCAATATTTGAAACAACAAATTATATCATTTTTTGAGATAAATGATACACCAGGTACCTCACCTTCTTTAATATGGGAAACTTTTAAAGCATTTATTAGAGGAATTATAATTTCATATGGAATTTTTCAAAATAAGAACAATAAAACAACAGATGCTGTTAGAACAAGAAATAAGACAGTTAGAGTTAGATAATGCTAAAGATCCCACTATAGATAAACAGAATAAGATAATACTACTGAAATTTAAACTTAACCGAATTCTCTCGGCAAGAGTAATAAGATTATTCCAAATTACAAAACAAGAACATTTTGAGTTTGGTGACAAACCACATAAGCTGTTGGCGCGTCAATTGAAAAAACAGGAAAAGGAAAATACTATAAATAAAATTAAATCCGAGAATGGTGAATTACTAACACTACCTAAAGATATCAATAAAAGATTTGTTCAATTTTATCAGAATTTATACACATCAAAAACCAAAACAGAAGATAGTAAAATTACAAATTTTTTAGATAAATGTAATCTACCAAAACTTGACCTTTTGGAACAAGAAGAACTAGGAGCGCTAATTACAATCGAAGAAATAGGTGAAACAATAAAATTGCTGAAAAATGGTAAGACACCGGGACCAGATGGTTTTAGTAATGAATTTTATAAAAAGTTTCATGAGATAACGACCCCCTATCTATTTAATTTATATACTCACGTTTTTAAAGAAAATAAATTACCTGAAACATTAGCAGAATCAACTATTACGCTTATTCCAAAGAAAGATAAAGATCTAGAGGAACCGGGCTCATATAGAGCTATATCACTTTTAAATACCGACCAGAAAATTCTAGCAAAGACTTTAGCTAGAAGACTAAGCAAATATATTAGTAAATTGATAAACCCTGATCAAACGGGGTTTATACCCAAAAGATATTCATTTAATAATTTGAGACGCCTGTTTAATATAATGTACTCACATAAAAAGGAAGAAAAAGACTTAGCAATTATTTCTTTGGACGCAGAGAAAGCATTTGATCAGGTAGAATGGCAGTATTTATACATAGTATTACAAAAATTTAATATGGGAGAGAATTTTATTGCATGGGTGAAATTATTATATGATAAACCGATGGCAAGAATATTAACTAACAGCATGTTATCTCAAAAATTTCAATTATCAAGGGGTAATAGGCAGGGATGTGCTTTATCACCCCTGCTATTTGCCCTTATGATAGAACCTCTGGCTGAAAGTATAAGAAGCCATCCGAATATTCAGGGTTATAATACTAGGGACTCAAATAATAAAATTTCATTGTATGCAGACGATATTTTGTTATATATAACAAATTCACAAACGAGCATACCAAATTTATTAAATTTAATAGAGGGATTTGGGTCCTTTTCAGGATATAGAATAAACTGGAACAAAAGTGAAATTATGACGTTAAAACCTCAAGAATCCACACACTTATTGAAATTCCCCTTTAAAATAGCAACAGAAAAATTCAAATATCTGGGTATACAGATTACTAGAAAACATAAAGCTTTATTCAATGCTAATTTTATACCCTTAATAAATAAACTTAATATAATGATAAAATTTTGGAAAACACTCCCTTTATCATTAATAGGCAGAATAAATGCTATTAAAATGAGCTTCTTACCACAGTTATTATACCTATTTCAATCTATACCAGTATATGTAACAAAATATTTTTTTTCTAAACTGAACGCTAATATTACTAATTTTGTTTGGGATTACAAATCACATAGAATTAAAAAAGAACACTTATGTAAACCAAAAGATGTCGGGGGACTTTCACTCCCTAATTTTTTGTATTACTATTGGGCAATACATATTAAGAATATAATTTACTGGTTGGATAGTTCAACTCAACAGACAGAATGGATAAAAATGGAGAAAGAGGATTGTTATCCTTGTAATATAGGAACAATCATCTTCTCCCCGAAAAAAAGGAACAATACAATATATAAGAAAAACCCAATTATACAAGATACAATAAGAATATGGAAACAAATAAAACTATCCTTAAAATTAAGAAACCTATCATTGTTAACACCGATAGCGAATAAACCATCTATGATGGATAAAATATATAATCAATGGGAAAGTTTAGGAATTAAAAGGATCGGGGATATGTATGAAATGGGAGATTTATTATCATTTCAACAATTACAATTAAAATTTAAACTGAAAAATACTCATTATTTTAAATATTTTCAGATTTGTAATTTTTTGAAGACATACATACAGGGATATCAAAAAAATAACTCCTGATTTACTGGAAGAAGTAATGAATATAAAAGCTGATATACAAAAATTAATAGCATATTTATATAATAGTATCTTAAATATAGATTTACCTGTGACCGAGGTAATTAGAGAAGAGTGGGAACGGGAATTATTGATCAAAATTACGAAGGCTACATGGGAAAAGTATTTGACATACATTCACAAGTGTTCGATTAACGCAAGACATAATCTAATCCAATTTAAAATTTTACATAGATTATATTACTCAAAAACAAGATTAAATAAATGTTATCCAAATATATCGCCCATTTGCGATAAATGTTTAACCCAAGAAGCAACTATAACACACTCTTTTGTTTCTTGTATAAAACTTCATGGATTTTGGAGTGATATTTTCGAAATATTTACAAAACTATTTAAGACAAAAATGGAACCCAATAATGAATTGATTATATTTGGGGTAATGGAAGACGGGAACAAATTGAGCTCATCTCAAAAGTCAATTTTTAATTATCGTTTAATAATAGCAAAAAAATGAATATTGAAATTTTGGAAAAATACACCAATACCAACGCTCAAAATGTGGATTGCAAGTATGTTGGATACCGCACATCTTGAGGAAATGCGATTCCTCCTAATAGATAAATTTGACCAATTCATAACGAGTTGCTCTCCATTTGTTGTCTTTTTGGAAACGTATGGTGCAAAACAGGTGTAAAAGCTAATCCGTGACTGCGCATGGTCAAGATTATAAATGATCTCCTTCTATTTTCTTTTCTTCTTTTCTTTTCTTTTATTCTCTTTCTTCTATTTTCTATGTCTCAACTTTCTTATTTCATTCTTTATTTTTATTTTTCACACACTATATATCTCACATTTTTCTATTTTTCATTATCTAACTTTTTTATTTTTCTTCTTTATTTCAAAAAAAAATTTAAATAAGAAGCTGTACATAAAAGGTATTATGAAAATATGATTGTATACAATTGTACTTACTTCTAATAAAATAAAAATAAAAAATAAAAAAAGACACGGCGGTCCCTCCACCTACCACGGCTGGCTCTCTTCCATTATATATGCCTCTCATGCCTGCTCCTCTACACAGATACCGTCTGGTCCTCCGCCACACACACGTGCCATTCCACTAGACCCCGGAGACCCACCAAGCAGACACGACTCATCGTCAGAGGTCATTGCACCTGCTACCGCAGCAACTCCGAAAACATATTAATTCCGAAAAGTAAATGGCGAAAATATGTTGGGACAGATGTAGTTCAAAAGCTGACAAATGGGCCAACCATTGAAACATAGATACGTAGAAACATAGAAAATAGGTGCAGGAGGAGGACATTCGGCCCTTCGAGCCAGCACCGCCATTCAATGTGATCATGGCTGATCATCCCCAATCAATAACCCGTGCCTGCCTTCTCCCCATATCCCTTGATTCAACCAGCCCCTAGAGCTCTATCTAACTCTCTCTTAAATCGATCCTGTGATTTGGCATCCACTGCCCTCTGTGGGATAACATTAGCTATCCTCCAATCGACAGGAACTGACCCTGAATCTATTGAACATTGGAAAATGATCACCAATGCGCCCACTATTTCTAGAGCCACCTCCCCGAGGACCCTGGGATGCAGACCATCAGGCCCAGGGGATTTATCATCCTTCATTCCATTAGCCTACCCAATACTATTTCTCGCCTAATGCAAATGTATTTCAGTTCCTCTACCCCCTTAGATCCTCTGTCCTCAAGTATATCTGGGAGATTGTTTGTGTCTTCCTTGGTGAAGACAGATCCGAAGTACCTATTCTACTCTTCTGCCATTTCCTTGTTGCCCATAATAATTTCACCCGTGTCTGCCTTCAAGGGACCCGCATTTGACTTTGCTACTCTTTTTCCCTTAACATATCTAAGGGAGCTTTTACTGTCCTTCCTTATATTCCTGGCCAGCTTCCCCTCGTACTTCATCTTTCCGGCCCGTATTGCCCGCTTTGTTTCCTTCCGTTGTCCTATGAAAGTTTCCCAATCTTCTCGCTTCCGCCTACTCTCTGCTGTGTTATAGACCTTTTCCTTTAGTTTTATTCTATCCCTAACTTCTCTTCCCAGCCACGGTTGTCTCCTACTCCCCTTAGAATCTTTCTTCCTTTTTGGAATGAAATGATCCTGCGTCTTCCGGATTATGCCCAGAAATTCCTGCCATTGCTGTTCTACCGTCATTCCATCTAGGATCCCTTTACAGTCTACCTTGGCCGGCTACTCACTCGTGCCTTCATAGTCCCCTTTGTGAAACTGCATCACTGCCACTTCCGATTTACCCTTTTCCTTTTCAAATTGCAGATTAAAACTAATCATATTATGACCACTACCTCCAAGCGGTTGCTTTACCTCGAGTTCTCTTATCAAATCTGGTTCATTAGACAACACTAAATCCAGAATTGCCTTTTCTCTGGTAGGCTCCATTACAAGCTGCTCAAAGAATCCATCTCGGAGGCATTCTACAAACTCTCTTTCTTGGGGTCCTGAACCAACCTGATTTCCCCTGTCTACCTGCATGTTGAAATCTCCCATCACCACAGTTGCATTGCCTTTATTACATGTCAGTTTTAACTCCTGCTGCAACTGACACCCTACATCCGCGCAACTATTTGGGGGTCTATAGATAACACCAATTAGTGTCTTCTTGCCTTTACAATTCCTGAACTCAATCCACAGTGACTCTACCTCGTCAGTCCCTAGGTCTTCCTTCGCAAGGGACTGAATTTCATCCCTCACCAGCAGAGCTACCCCCCCCTCCTCTGCCCACCTGCTTATCCTTTCTATAGGGTGTATGACTCCGAATATTAAGTTCCCAGGCCCGATCCTCCTGCAGCCACGTCTCAGTAATCCTCACAATGTCATATCTCCCAACCTATAACTGAGCCTCAAACTCAGCTACTTTACTTCTTATACTTCGCGCATTTATATCCAATACTTTTAATTCCTTACGCATCTCACCTTTCACATCGATCCCTATTACACTTGTCCATACTCTCCTATCCCTTTGTCAGCTTTCTTTCCCGTTAATTCTGGGGTCATGAACTATCCCTTTACTCTCTTTCCCTTTAAGTCCGTCCTTAACTATCCCATTTGACACCCGCGACCCCCATTATTTAGTGGTTAAATATCGTGTGGTGAAATCATAATTGTAAGCATTGCTAATGCGATGTTCAAATACCATGAAGTAATGTTAATGTTCTTGTTTTCGTCTCCCTGATCCCATGGGAAGACTATCTCTAAGATATCAAGCCTTTCTCTAGAACGCGCTGTCAGTTGCATTCCAGCATCGAACATTGAGCTTCTCTCTCGCAGCTCCCCAGGATGAGAATTATATTCACCGATTATCCGTTTTATCTGCTGCCTTCCCTGGTTCAGGCAGAAATGATTTATTACCCGATTGTAGCAGTGCTTGGAATTCTTGGTAAGTAATTGGATCTATGTGATGAATCGTCCAG
Organism: Malacoraja senta; assembly: GCA_038087875.1. Classification (NCBI taxonomy): domain Eukaryota; kingdom Metazoa; phylum Chordata; class Chondrichthyes; order Rajiformes; family Rajidae; genus Malacoraja; species Malacoraja senta. The sequence continues at coordinate 3,475 of JAXLNO010000224.1, read as the reverse complement.
ATAAGCTTGTTTTTATACCCCATCCTTAGCAGATATTTGACGTTTAGATTTCCCTGTCGTCCAATCCATTGAAAGACGACTATCGCCGTGTTTCTGACGGCCTGAACTCAGTAATACCTCGTTTCGGTCAGATGAAATGTACATTTTCAAGAGCAAATGCTGCAGTTGGTTGAAATGATTTAATGTCGTTCATTAATGTTTTGATTGAAACTTCCTGCAGTCAACAAAATATTTTGTATTTACTTTATTGTTTCAATTCATCAGCTGGATACCCCTCCTATCCGGTGACACCAGGTAACGTCTCGTCATTTAAAGGTGTAATAGACGTCGCTTCCTATTCGCCTCTGCGCACACATATATCGTGAGCCGTTAGGTTTCAACAAATACTCTGGGTTCAGAGCAAACTTGACGCCGGCTGCGGTGCCGTTGGCCAGAATGTCTCCACTGCTTTACACCCAGGTGAAGGATATTATTCATCAACATTGCAATGCCTGCCATGGGTGGATATCCTCTCTTTGCAGGACCAAACATAGTCTACTCAAGGGGGCGCTCAATGTTTCATTTTCAACGCATTGGTCTGTCCTTGCGCGTGAGAAACAGTTGCCTTCTGTGGCATCTGTGACAGTAGCAACATCGCTGCCGCAGGGAATCCATTGCACCGAGTAAACAGCTGATGGAATGCCCCGTCTCTGCCTGACACTGGTCAGAATCTCAGGTGCGTGTGTGGCGGTTCCGATATCCTCACAATGTGTTTAAGAAGGAACTGCAGATGCTGGAAAATCGAAGGTACACAAAATGTCTGTAAACAGCAATAGCGAAAATGAGACATTTATACAATTTACAACTGGCGAGATGTTACCGAGAGGCATAGGACAAGAGCGGTGAATGTCTGATGAATTGAAACGATAAAGTGAAAATAATTGATTTGATTGATTTACTCCGGAACGTTCCAGTCAAACAGAAAATGATGAAAATAACTGCAGTTAACTGCACCGATGCAATTCGTTGCATTAACTGCATTTGTTACTGTTAGAAATGCACATTTCGTGTTAATAAAAGGAAGCGTAAATGAGTTAAAGACGTACAAATTCACGGCTACATTTTCAGTCATCATTACATCTTATCAGATGGCATTTGATTTCACTATCGGCTACCAGGAAATGTCGTGGCGTCGCGTTTCATTTACAGATCACAGATTTGCACCTGCCGCGTAATCCATATTTATGCGATCTGATAAAATACGGTGCCGTGTAAATTCAATGTAAAATTACCATTATTTTCATTCACGCATCTATTGTGATTACATTCCCCGTCAACACTGGCGACAGTCCTAACAGTGGAGATAAGTAAGTAAGTAAGTTTATTGGCCAAGTATTCACATACAAGGAATTTGCCTTGGTGCTCCGCCCACAAGTAACAACATGACATACAGTGACAGTTACGAATGACTCAGAAAACACTAAACATTAATAATAATAAATTAATGATAAAACACCATTGATCAAGCATGTGAACCAACAAAATACCAGATCAAAGGGAGGCTACAGATTTTTGGGTAGAGCAACTACTCGTGGATAAAAACTGTTTTTATGTCTGGCTGTGGCAGCTTTGTCAATCCGGAATCGCCTTCCAGAGGGACGTGATTCAAAGAGTTTGTGGCCAGGGTGAAAGGGGTCAGAGATGATCTTGCCCGCTCGCTTCCTGGCCCTTGCAGTGTATAGTTCATCAATGGAGAGAAGGTTGCAGCCAATAATCTTCTCTGCTGATCGGACGATCGCTGCAGCCTCCGGATGTCGTGCTTGGTGGCTGGGCCAAACCAGACCATGATGGAGAAGGTGAGAACAGACTCTACGATGGCCGTGTAGAATTGAACCATCATTGCCTGTGGCAGATTGTGCTTCCTCAGCTGCCGCAGGAAGTACATCCTCTGTTGTGCCTTTTAGACTACGTTTCTTTCTCGTTGCCCAACCTTTAAAAATGTGGTGCGGTGCGTGACTCGCCCTGTCATGAATGTCTATGCTCAACTCTAATCTTCATGTGAAATCGCGTGTTACGTCGGGCACCCTGTACCCTACACTGCTAATGCACTTTGTTGATTTTTGTTTCTTACCGTAACACAGCTAATGTGATATCGATCGTCATCCTGTCCCGGGGAAAGTGCGGTCTCTCCAAATGTGTATCACGCTATCTTGTGGCCATGGCTGCAGCGGATCTGTTGGTTGCTGTAATTGACGTATTACTTTATCGTATTAATGATCTATATTTCCCCACAACTTTTCTCTTCATTACTCAAGTGTGCTCCTTCCACCGGGCCCTTAACCACGCACTCACAGACATTTCCGTGTGGTTAACACTCTCGTTCACATTTGATCGGTATTTGATGATATGTTTCCACAAACTGCGATCCAGATTTTGCACCGAGAAAACAGCAGCCAGGGTTATAGCAACTGTGTGTCCGCTGTTCTGCTGCAAAAACATCCCCTGGTACTTTGCATTTGAACCTTATATATCAGTACACAATGTAGCATGGGGCTGTAATGTAAAACAAGAATGCTTAATTGAAGCCACATGGATATTATTCACCTGGATTCACCGATGTTTCAGCCCTGTGCTCCCAATGTTCCTGATATTATTGCTCAATGCTCTAACAGTCTGGCACATTTTAATGGCTAGTCAAGTCCGCAAGAACCTGAGAGGCGGCAAGACTGCTGCGAATCAGAATGACACCGAGCTGGAAAGCAGAAGGAAGTCAATCATCTTGCTCTTTGCAATTTCCGGCAACTTTATTATGCTGTGGATGACGTATTTTATATGTTTCCTCTGGACACAGATATCAAATAGGCCTTATTTTACCGGTTTCAATGACCCGTTGCTTATCGCGGACGAAACCAGCTACATGTTCCTGCTTTTGAGTTGCTGCACAAAACACGTGTATTTACGCGGTAACTCAGTCTAAATTCAGAGAGGAACTGAAGAGCGGGATGAAATATCTGCCGAGAATAATGTTTAAACTAGTTAAGGAAGGGCAACAATGTAGAAACTATAGGCAATAAGTTACAGCAGAATTGTATCTCCCGTTTCATCTACGCCAGCAATATTCTCATGTATATCTGTCCTATCCCAATGCAACATCCAACATATCCTGGAGATTTCTGCATTTTGCGTTAGTGAACGAGTCGGCAGATGTAGGCTGGGTTAGATACGGAGCGAACTGATGGTCATGGGCTAAATCGTAATCATGCATGCACACAACTCAAATAAAAGCTTTGTTTGTTGGGAGATCTATGTGGTCCTTGGAAATAGATGGTAGGACATTTGTTTTAGAAAACACGAGACCAAGTGGGACACGTCCCCCAAGTAGGGGGGTGGCGTCACATGGGAAGGCTGGACCCCGAATAGCTGCGTCCCTTTTTGCCTTCTCTCCTGCTCTCACACTCCCGCTTATTTGTGATGCGTTGAGTTGTTTCTTGCTGCG
>JAXLNO010000223.1:0-42325 GCA_038087875.1 Malacoraja senta | reverse complement strand
TGCCTGATTTCATCTGTGATATTTTTGTGAAGATACATATTCATGTACATGATCATTTTAAATGATAATTCAGGCTGCATTGTTGCTAATCCCTGTGGTAATATCTATCAAAGCACTGGATCATGAAAATTTGTCACAGCCAGTTAATCAGCCTGAATGATTTTAGCTTGCAGCATTCCCCACTAAAGCTGGATTTTATCCTCCTTTGCCAACATTAGCTCGTCAGTAATAGTTGAATGTATCTTTTTTAAAGAAACAGTTCATTGATTGTATGCATTAAATATGATATCACTTCATTCTGCTGCCTTCAATTGATTATTTAGTATAAGTTCATTCAAGAAAACCCAATGCAGAAGGATTGGCATCGACACATGCGCACTCTGGTGACCCCTCGCAATGTCTTTGTCTGCACACTGTCTCGCTTCTTCAAACCCTCAGGCATCTGTGCTTTTTTTTTTTCTGAGCTTAATAATGACAAAGTATAAGGGCTTGAGGATAACCGTGGTCTCTTGATCTTCCAGCTAAATGTGAAGAGTCAATCGGAGATTGAAGGAAAACATGCATCAAACAAGTGTCCATTATTCTCTCACTATGTGGCCCAATGCACTGAGCTGCACTGGTTTCTTCAATGTTGGAATAATGGGAACTAAAGGGCCTGTCCCACTTACGCGACCTTTGCAGGCGACTGCCGGCACCGTCATAGGTCGCCGAAAATGTTCAACATGTTGAAAATTCAGCAGCGACCAGAAAGACACTACGACTCTTTGGAAACTTCTCACGACCATAGGCTGTATGGTCATGAGAGGTCTCCTATGGTCGTGAGAGGTCGCCCGCAACATGTCGCCAGGGTTCACCCGTATGGTCGTGAGAGGTCTCCTATGGTCGTGAGAGGACGCCAGAGAGTCGTAGCGTCTTTCTGGTGGCCGCTGAATTTTCAACATGTTGAAAGGTTCGGCGACCTATGACGGGTGCCGGCAGTCGCCTGTAAAGGTCGCGTAAGTGGGACAGGCCCTTTATCCTCACCTTGAGTAATCTTATTGAATAAGAAGGGAATACCTTCCTAAAGGGCTCTTTGTGTGACCTCTCAATGGCCGATCGTGCTTTATTTGTCTCGTATGCAACTGCACAGTGACATTCTCCTTGCATATTTTACACGCGCGCGCCATTTATTCAACGATCGTTCGGCCGGTCTTGCCATCTTTGTGCCCCGGGGGACGCCTCCTGCACCCGACCTAGCTGGAGGCAATACCCTGGTTCACCCTCCTACTGGCCCTCACATCCGACGTCTCCAGCTCCCTCCCGGTTACGCCGACCGACCGACCGACCGACCGACAGGCCTTCGGGTGGCGGTCTGACAAGTCGCTCTGAGTAAGTTTCGAAGATGCTTTTCACACGTGGGAGAAAGGTTTGCTTTAAATGCTGCCAGTTTTTTGTTGGGGAGCTGGGCCATGCCAACCACTTGCGCCACTATAAATCGACCACAACTATGGCCTTGGCACCTCCGGGGGACATCTGCTGTATGCGCTGCACTCTGGATGTGCCACGCATCTACAAACCTTTGGGTCGAGGCAGACACCGCAGCAACTGAGTGCACATGCTTGATGCTTGGCTGAGTTGGTGGTGAACAAGGATTCCTGCTGATACAGTAACTGCTTTGTAATATTTTGGGGGCCAAAGATCTCCGCTGGCTATTATCAATTTGGCGAAAGGTGTGGTTTTTCTTTCGAAGAACTCTCTTTTGGATACAGCCTGAAGTCTGGAAGCTGAAACGTAGCAATGAAGTAGTGGGAAAACTCAGTGGTATCTTCCAGGTGGGAATGGGATGACATACTACTAATAGAAATATCTTGCAGGCTATGGAGAAAGATTGAGGGGGTTACAATCAGTTGGTTAGATATTTCAAAGAACTAGAACAGGACAAGTGTGAATGGCCTCTTTATACTATGATTGTGTTAAAAGTACCAGGGTCTGTAAACTACTACTTACTTACTTACTGCCTATTATGCCTCCTCGCATGTAGGGCAGCAACGAAGGCCCCCCACACCTGTTGATTCCTTCAGTTGCTGTTTCCGTAACATATTTGTTTTACGAGACAGGGTTGTTAGCCCTGTGCTCAACCTCCAACCTGGAGGACCAGTGGATTGCTCTTCGGCTCGCCTCTACCCTTCGACCTGTCCAGCATGGGAGACCCTAACAGGAGACGAATCTCCCGCTGGCATAGCTCTAGGGGTCACTGAGACACACAAGCTCCACGACCACGACAAGGTTGCAATCCAACGGGGAGAGCGTCTGTAAACAGTACACCAGATCTGGTGAACACGTCGAATGCAGATAATAAGTGAGTAGTTTGATAAGACTATAAGACCATAAAACATAGGAGCAGAATTAGGCCATTTAACCCATCGAGTCTGCTCCGCCATTCAATCACGGCTGATCTGTCTTTCCCTCTCAACCCCATTCTCCTGCCTTCCCCCTGTGACCTGCAGTCTGACCCCGCTCAAGAGGTCTGATTCAATGGCTCAGCTAATTACGACCCTACAATGCCTACAATCTGAAATATAGATCTTTGGCTGAGGGAGAAGATTCATATAATGCCATCTTCCATTGCTGAATTAGCTCAAGGCTGTGCGGCCATAAGACAGAGGTTCCCAACCTTTTTCATCCCGTTTCCCCATGGCAACTTTAATAGCACATAACAATGTTATTTCACTTATTTATGAACAATTAATGATGAACAGATACAAGTATACCAGAACCAAACACAGTCAGTCAATGAGAAAAAATATGCGCAAATCCAGAATCAACAAATTTACCCCAGGTTGGGAACCCTTGCCATAAGACATAGGAATAGAATTAGACCATTTGGCCCATTGAGTGTGCTCCACCATTTGATTTTGGCCAATTATTTTTCTACTCAAATCCATTCTTAAGCCTTCTTCCTGGAACCTTTCATACAATACAATTTATTTGTTGTCATTTGAACCAAAGTTCAAACGAAATTTGGTTTCTGCAGTCATACAAACAAGTAAAAAGAACCAAGACACAACACAATTTACACAAACATCCATCACAGTGAATCTCCTCCTCGCTGTGATGGAAGGCAAAGTCTTATCTCTCCCCTGCACTCCCCATTCTCCTCCCGATGTCAAAGTCAAAGCCCCCGGCGGGCGATGGTAAATAAGTCCCGCGGCCATTAAAGCCGCGCCGGGCGATGCAAGGCCGCGCTCCGGGTCTTGATGTTGGAGCCCCCGGCGGGCGCTAGCAAGTCCCGCGGCCATTTAAAGCCGCGCCGGGCGATGTAAGGCCCCGCTCCAGGTCATCTTCAACCCCGCAACTCGGGCGGGAGAAGTTGCCGGTGCGGGAGCTCCGAAAAGCGGTCTCCCACCAGGGACCCGCGAGCTCCCGATGTTATCGTCCACCGGGCCGGCGGCTGGAGCCTCCGAATCTCCGGGGTCGGGCCGCAGCAGCGCGCCACCACAGCTCCTCCGGTTCCGAACTCGGCCAGCTCCGCGATGGTGAGTAAGTGAGTAAGATGCCCTTACTAATCAAGAACCTTTCAATAAATACACCCAATGACTGACTCCACTGCCATATGTGGCAATGAATTCTACAGATTCTCCACCCCCTAGCTAAAGAGATTCCTCCGCATCTCCATTTTACGAGTATGTCCTTTTATTCTGAGGTTGTGCCCTCTGGTCCTAGACTCTACCATTAAGTGCCATGGTCCTACTGGCTTGGCTGATGTCGTGGGACATAGATGATTGAGTTGAATTGATTGAAAGATACAGCATAGCAACAGGCACTCCAATCCACCAGGTGATCCCTGCTGGCCAGCGATTGCCCATTCACACTATTTCTATGATATCCACTTTCTCATCCACTCCCTACACACAAGGAAATTTACCAGAGGCCAATTAACCTACAAGCCCGCACGTCTTTGGGATGTGGGAGGAAACATATGATGAGCGTTTGACGGCACTGGGCCTGTACTCGCTGGAGTTTAGAAGGATGAGGGGGGGACCTCGCTGAAACTTGATTGAAGACCTGGATAGAGTGGAGGTGGAGAGGGATTTTCTACTAGTGGGAGAGTCCAGGACCAGAGGGCAAAGCCTTAGAATAAAAAGATGTACCTTTAGAAAAGAGATGAGGAGGAATTTCTTTAGTCAGAGGTTAGTGAATCTGTGGAATCCATTGTCACAGACGGCTGAGGAAACCAAGTCAATGTTTTTTTTTAAAACGGAGATTGACAGGTTCTTGATTAGTAAGGGTGTCGAAGGTTATGAGGAGAAGGCAGGAGAACGGGTTTGAGAGGGAAGGATAGATCAGCCATGATTGAATGGCAGAGAAGACACGATGGGCCAAATGGCCTAATTCTGCTCCAATGACTTATGAACTCATGAAACTGGAGCACTCAGAGGAACCCCACACAGCCACAGGAAGAACAGGGAAACTCCACCCAGACAGTACACGAGGTCAGGATCGAACCTGGGTCTCTGGCGCTGCGAGGCAGTGGCTGTACCAGCTGTGCCACTGTGACCCCCCTCCATATCCTTCATCATCCTTGCTCGGGCAAGTAGAGACCATCACCAAAAGGAATAGTAGGTAGACAAAAAATGCTGGAGAAACTCAGCGGGTGAGGAAGCATCTATGGAGCGAAGGAATAAGCGACGTTTCGGGTCGAGACCCTTTTTCAGTCTGATGTTGGGGGGGTAGGGGGGGGGGGGGCGGGAAAAAGAGGAATAGTGTTGTTTTCCCACAGGACGGAGATAAACATGTAACGCTAAGCTGCTTTTGGACTGTTCTTGTATAAATTCCAATGGCAGATGTTTGAGAGCAAACTATTTATCCTCCTTTCTACATCGAGGAGAGGGGGAAGCCATCAACAGAGGCGAGGGGGGGGGGGGGGTTAACATAAAAGGAAAGAAAATAGAAATATGTTTAATCTCATAGTTAAGTGCCTCCAACTGAATGATGGTTGCTCTATCAGATCTTACTGGCTAGTTAATACATTTGTCATATGTTTCAGAAATCATTAGCTATTCCCTATAATTGGATTTGGGTGATAAATATAGAATTGGCTGATAATTAACTCTTTCGAAATTAAATAGCAGGTAGGATTGTTTATTCTTGAGAAAATTCTTGGGTTTTAATTAACTGCTCAGTTGAACGTAATGGAATCATGGAGATTGAATAAATATACTTGCATGGAAATATTGCCATTCATTAATTCCGTTAACAAACATTCCCCTGAATGTTTGTTTGAGGTGATGTGCAATATTTTTCTGCGTAGCTTTTTATCTCTAACCAATGCGTTGTGGAAATTGATACGGGGTGCAGTGCTGCAGAGAGAGGCCATTTTCTGGAAGGATTCGTAGTTTGTTACAGCTCTTTGCTTTGCCAAAGTACCGTGCATGCATGGGATAACTAATGCCACATTAACTGCATCCGTTCTTAATGAAGGGTGGATTGGTTTACTGTATAACCTCCTGTAACCTATAGACTAACACTTATTAAATTACTGAGGCACATTACTGGTCTCGCTGACACAGATGAGAAACATCTGCACAGTCCCACAGCCAATTCAACACAATTCATCGAGAATAATACGGCACAAGATGCAATTTGATGAATGCAGCAGTATGCAATAAAATGAAGGCAGCAGAGTGTGCAGTACAATGCATTATTACAATACATTTCCAATAACTCAAGAGTGCTTTCAACGGGAGATTTCTAATAGATATAATCAATATGTACTTGTGTAATTTTTTGTTAAAAGCCAAGATTTCCCGTCATTTATTGTTGACACAGACGGTCTCTAAAATACAGTCCACACAATTTCAATTCAAATTACCTGCATGTAAGCATTTTGAAGTGCTAAATTAATGTGCTAGAATAATCCACTAAATCTATTTGGATTATCCTAGTTAAGGGCACTCATCCATGCCTGATTACGTTTGATCCATGATAAAAATAAAGCAGCGTAAATTCAAATTGACATATCTAGCACATGTAAACACAGCCACTTAAAATGTATTCATCAATTTGAACAAAACCCCACTGCTGCATTAATCTGATGCATGAAATCTAAACCAGACACACTATTTATCACAACACATTGCAATACGGATTCTAATTGTACAATTTGTTCATGATCTTCCCGCTTTATGGAAACTTATTGATGAATGTTTGAGAGTTTCCTCCAGGTGAAAGGCATTTTCTTTCCCTATTATTTTGCATTTGTAAAGGAGGAGTATTTAGTGGGAGTATTTTCCAAAGTTTAGACTTTCGGGATACAGCGTGGAAAACGGGCCCTTTGGCCCACCGAGTCTGCGCTGACCAGCGGTCACCCCGTACACTAGGGACAATTTACAATTATTATTAATTTTTTTTCCGAAGCCAATTAACCAACAAACCTGTACATCTTTGCAGTGTGGCTCTGCAATTGGGATTGGGTGATAAATGTTGTACTTACCACCCAAAACCAATTAATCGTAAGCAGCGAATGATTTACAAAGCTTGTCACCTTCGCTGAAAATTTGGGGAATTCTGGCAAGGTGCCGGGTTTCCAGGGAGTAACCGTGCAGTAACTGTTCATATTGTTTCAATTCCAGTTTTTACTCATTTCTGCCCGGTAATGGAAACACAGCAGTGAAAAGCACACATTCAATTAAAAAAGGCAAGCATTTTGCACATTGGCCCCGGATTCTGCCTGTATGGAGTTTATACATTGTCCCTGTGACAATCTGAAGAAGGGGCCTGACCCGAAAAGTTGTCACCCATCCTTTTTCTCTAGAGGTGCTGCCTGACCCGCTGAGTTACTCCCAACACATTGTTTCAACTCACTGTGTGACCGCGTGGGTGTTCTCCGGTTTCCTCCACATCCCTAAGATGTGCGGGTACGAAGGTTAATTGTCTTCTATAAATTGTACCCAAGTGCAAAGGACATGGAACTAGTGTGAAGTGGGTGATCGATAGTCGGCGTGGACTTGAGGGGCTGAAGGGGCTGTTTACATGAAGTATCGCTGAACTATTCCAGAATCTGTAAGAAGGAACTGCAGATGCTGGTTTACACCGAAGATAGGCCCAAAATGCTGGAGTAACTCAGAGGGACAGGCAGCATCTCTGTGCAAAAGGAATAGGTGACGTTTCGGGTTGAGACCATTCCTCAGACTGCGAGTCAGGGAGGGGGACAATAGAGGCATGGGTAGGTACAGAACAAACAGAGCCTGCATCGATGATCATGGTCTACCTCCTGTTTCAGGCAAGTCCCTGGCAGGTTCCACACCAGCAAGCATGTGGAAAGGCACACATGCGGAGAAAGCTAAGACTTTTGTTAAAACAGTGTATCAGAGTCGCATCATAACGAAAAAGAGGCCCACGCTATATGCAGCACAGCTGAAAACTGCCAACATCAATTCTGTTTTGCCAGAGAAAGTTGCTTAAGTGAGATTTGAGCTTAATGGGTCTCTTGGGCAGCTTTCACTAGTACAATGAAAGTAAATGTTTGCTGCAATAATGTAAATAAAGAAAATGGTGAAGTGCTTAAAAACTGCCACTTGATGATGCTGCAGTCTCGTGTGTACACACTGTACCAACCAGCATTTATACAGCGATTCAAAGATGTTTTAACTGATAAATAAAGGCTGCCGGTTAATGCCAACTACAATCGATGTGGGGATTCATGGTGATTTTATTACAGTTTTAAACTATAGAACTGGAGTGTAGTTTTAGTGATACTGCCTCCACAGCCTTCAGTGGCAAAGAGTTCCACAGATTCACCACCCTATGACTAAAGAGATTTCTCCTCATCTCCTTCCTAAAAGAACATCCTTTAATTCTGAGGCTGTGACCTCTAGTCCTAGACTCTCCCGCATCCTCTCCACATCTAAGCCGTTCACTATTCTGTACGTTTCAATTATCGTTCTCCCAAACTCCAGCAAGTACAAGCCCAGTGCCGACAAATGCTCGTCATATGTTAACCCACTAATTCTTGGGATCATTCTTGTAAACCTCCTCTGGACCCTCTCCAGAGCCAGCATATGCTTCCTCAGATACGGTGCCCAAAATTGCTCACAATATTCCAAATGTGGCCATACCAGCGCCTTACAGAGCCTCAGCATTACATCCCTGTTTTTGTATACAAGCCCTCATGAAATAAATGCCAGCATTGAGTTTGCTTTCTTTACTACCGATTCGACTCGCTGATTAACTTTTTGGGAATCCTGCACCAGCACTCCCAAGTCCCTTTGCACCTCCGAATTCTGGATTCTCTATTCCTACTACCAAAATGCATGACTCCACACTTTGCTACACTATATTCCATCTGCCATTTCTCTGCCCACTCTCCCAGCCTGCCCAAGTCCTTCTGCAGAGTCCCTGCTTTTTCTACACTATCTGCCCCTCCACCTATTTTCGTATCATCCGCAAACTTGGCCACAAAGCCTTCAATCCCCTCGTCGAAATCATTAATATACAACGTGAAGAGGAACGGCCCAACAACGACCTTTGCGGAACTCCACTAGTCACGTCTGAAGAAGGGTCTCGGCCCGAAACGTTGCCTATTTCCTTCGCTCCATAGATGCTGCTGCACCCGCTGTGTTTCTCCAGCACTTTTGTCTACCTTCGATTTTCCAGCATCTGCAGTTCCTTCTTGAACAACTAGAAAAAGCCCCCTTAATTGCCACTCTTTGTCTTCTGCCATCCAGCCAACTTGCTATCCATGTTAGTATCTGCCCTTTGATACCGTGGGCTCTCATCTTCCTAAGCAGCCTAACGTGTGGCACCTTATCAAAGGCTTTCTGAAAATCTAAGTAAACAACATCTACTGACTCTCCTTTGTCTGTCCTGCTATTCACTTCTTCAAGAAGGTGGTGCAATCAGAAACAATCACGATGTTTAAGAGACAATGAAAATCAAAACCGGAAACAGAAACTATTGTAAGAACTCAGCAGGTTCGGCCACATCTGTTGGAAGAGAAAGATAGTTAGCGTTTCAGGTCAAAGGCCCTTCTTGAGTTGCTGGCAGAGGAGGTGATGTAGTCACATACAATCATAATATTTTCAGGACACTTAGACAGGTAGTAAGATAAAAGGTTACGGCCATATTGCAGTCAAATGGGATTAGAGTAGATGGGTAGAAATCTCAGCATGGACATGGTGAGCCAATGGAGCCTTTTCCCATGCTCTACAACTCGATGAATTGTTGACTAGGCCATTGTACATTACCCCATTACGGTAGAGAGCATATTGACTGATTGCATCATGGCCTGGTTCGGTATCTTGAACTCCCAGGAATAAAGGCGATTACAAAAAGTGTTGAACACTGCCCAATCCATCATGAGTGCTGACCTCCCCACCACCAAAGGAATCTATAGGAAGTGCTGCCTCGAAAAGGCAGCCAGCATCATCAACGACCCACATCGGTGTGGGTGAGTGGTTGAATGTGGGGAATTAGGTAGATAAGGTGGTCAAAAAGGCTTTTGGCACATTGGCCTTCATCAGTCAGAGCATTGAGTATAGAAGTTGGGAGGCCATGTTGCAGTTGTATAAGATGTTGGTGAGGCCACATTTAGAGTATTATGTTCAGTTCTGGGCACCATGTTATAGGAAAGATGTTGTCAAGCTGGAAAGGGTGCAGGGAAGATTTACGAGGATGTTGCCAAGACACGAGGGCCTGAACTGTAGGGAAAGGTTGAGCAGCCTAGGACTTTATTCCTTTGAGTCTTTTAACCAGAGTAGGGGAATCAGGAACCAGAGGACATTGTTTTTAGGTGAGGGAGGGGGGGAAGATTTAATGAGAACCTGAGGGGTAACTGTTTTAGGGCAAAATGAGCTGCCGGAGGAGGTAGTTGACGCAGGTACCATTGCAACGTTTAAGAAACATTTAGACAGCTACATGGATAGGATAGGTTTAAAGGGAGATGGGCCAAAAACAAGCAGTGCTGCAGATGGGGCATGATAGTCGACGTGGGCAAGTTGGGCCAAAAGGCCTGTCTCTACTCTGTATGACTCTATGAGGAGTTTCCTAATTCTTCAGTGGTGACATGCTTGGTGGAAGAGGTGAGAGTCCTTGGGCCTAGCTTGTGTTACAGTTTTCCTGGGTAGTGTTTCAGTAACCTGGGAGGCTCAACAACACCAACTTGCCTTTCATATAGCAGTACCCAAGATTCAGTTTAGGTTTTGGTTTAATGTTGTCAGATGTCCCGAGGTACAGTGGAAAGCTTTGTTTTGCATGCTATCCAAGCAGATCAGATATACCAGGCGGAAATACAATCAAGTCAAACTCAAGGACAATAGGTAGAGCTCAGGGGAAGATACAGAGTGCAGAATATCGTTCTCAGCAGTGTAGCGCATCAGTTGCATAGACAAAGTCCAATACCCACCATGGGGTAGAGATGAATCGGACAATACTCTAGCTGAAGGGAGGACTGTTCAGAAGTATGATAATAGAGGGGAAGAAACTGTTTCTGAGTCTGGTGGTGCGTTAGGGCGGCATAGTGGCACAGCGGTAGAGTTGTTGCCCTTTAGCGCCAGAGACCCGAGTTCAATCCTGACTACGGGCGCTGTCTATATGGAATTTGTACGTTCTCCACGTAACAGTGTGGGTTTTCTCCGGGTGCTCCGGTTTCCTCCCACACTCCAATAACGTGCAGGTTTGTAGGTTAATTAGCTTCGATCAATTGTTTCTGGGGTGTAAGATTGAACCAGTGTTCAGGTGATTGTTGGTCAGTGCGGACTCGGTGGGCCGAAGGGCCTGTTTCATCGCTGTATTTCTAAACTAAACGGAACTAAACTTTCAAGCTTCTGTACCTTCTGCACAATGGGAGCAGGGAGAAGAATGAATGACCGTGGTGAAATAAATCTTTGATGATGTCGGCTCCTTTTCTGAAGCAGCATGAAGTGTAGACGGAGTCAATGATGGAAAGTCTGGTGATGGACTGGGCTACTCATTGTAATTTCTTCAGATACCAAAGCCAGCTGTTGAGATCTGGATTCAAAACTTGGACTAATCCCTGAACTGCTGTGTTCCACATCAATATTCTGAACAAAACTATTCCCGTTGAATGTTAAGTTTAGGTTCAGGTTGATGATTGTCACGTGTACCAAGGTACAGTGAAGAGCTTTTGTTTGTGTACTAACTAATGCAGAGTACCTCTGTGACCATGGTCTCCAACTGTTTCCATCATTCTAATATAGATCTGGGAAGTAGTTGGGTTGCAATTAATATTTTATATCTCAAACCGTGAAAAGAATTCAACATTACAAGAAGGGTCTGAAGAAGGGTTTCGACCCGAAACGTCGCCTATTTCCTTCGCTCCATAGATGCTGCCTCACCCACTGAGTTTCTCCAGCATCTTTGTCTACCTTCAACATTACAACTTCCATTTTACCTCTTTAGATCTTATGTATCATAGAGTTATGAGAGTCATTGAGTTGTACAGTAATGGAGCATGGAAACAAGCCCTTCAAACCGACTCATCCATGCCCATGCCCATGCCTACCAAGGTGCCCCATCTTAGCTAATCTCAGTTGTCCATGTTTGCCCACATCCCCCAATTGTTTCCGATCCTGATCCTGTTCAGGTGTCTTGGAAATGCTGTTATAATAACTTCTTGTAAAAGCTGTTATAGTAACTGCCTCTTACTAACTCATTTGATATATACCCACCATCCTCTGAGTGAAAGGGTTGCCCCTCGGGTTCCTATTAAAGCTTTCCCCACATACTTAAAACCTTTGCCCCTCTGGTTCTCGATTCCCCCACCCCGTGTAAACAATAATACAGAGTGTTCACCCTACCTGTTCCCCTCGGGATTTTATAATTCCACTCATGGTTTTATCGCACAAATCCACATGTTTTTTCGGACAATTTACCAGATTGAAAGGAGCGCACATTTCATTTAGTGCCTTCAGAACTGCACATATCGACAGAAGCTGAGTGGATCGGCTGGGTTTGAGGTGTTTCTGGTCGGGTTGTTATTCAGACTGTAGGCTCTCTGTGATCTGGGTATGTTGAGGTGAAGGTACACAAAAATGCTGGAGAAATTCAGCGGGTGCAGCAGCATCTATGGAGTGAAGGAAATGGGCAACGTTTCGGTCCGAAACCCTTCTTCATGTTGAGGTGAAGACGGTGGCTCCAGGGTTCAGCCTGGCTGCGGACTCTCGTTCTACATACCGTTTGCTCCTCTGGTTATCTTCCGTCTTTTCCAGTCACCGATCATTTAACCAGTCCACTCCGGCCACCAAAATCCTGGATCCAATTTCCTTCACCGTGCCAACCCACCCTTACTGACCATGTCTTCAGCTGACTATCCTCTTCCCCATTTTGTTGCTTGTTTTCCCTACATTCTCCTTCTTACCCGGGTTGCAAACATCGCCGGTCACCTGCAGATGTGGAGTCTTCCTTAAACACACGTTGTGTGAAAAGGAAATGTGCCCTGAACACACGGAGTAGATTTGTGAATGTAGAATGACCAGGGCTGGTAGCTGAGGATATCCTTGTCACAACTGGATTCATTACTGCACACTTCATGAACTAAACTGATGACGTATTAATCGTGCGATCTCTGACACTGCCATGCCTGCTCATGCCAATAAATGTCTGATATGTAAGCTGACTATACATATTAAACCAGGCTGAAATGTAGAAACGAAGAACTGCAGATGCTGGTAAATACATAAAAGGACACAAAATGCTGGAGCAACTCAGCAGGTCAGGCAGCACCTCTAGAGAACATCGATAGGTGATGCTTCACGTCATCCACCTGAAACATCGACCTGAAACGTCACCTATCCATGTTCCCCAGAGGTGCTGCCTGACCTGCTGAGTTACCTTGTGTCCGTTTTGTGTAAAGGGCCTGTCCCACTTGGGCCTCATTTGCGCGTCACGCAGGTGGCACGCGAAGATTTTGTGAATCCCAAAATCCTGGGGCGCCGTGCGCGACCGCGTGCCAATGCCTACGCCACCACGTCTCACCACGCGCCATGCGCCGTAATGACGCCATGCGTAAATAATGTTGCGTCGTGCGTCATGACGTGTAAATGATGTCGCGTAAATGACGCGCAAATAAAGCCCAAGTGGGACAGGCCCTTAAACCATCATGTGCAGTTCCTTGTTTCTCCACTGAGCTGGAGTGTGGAGACCCAGTGGAGGTTGGGATGGATGGATGGTGGTGGAGTGAGTGTTATTTGCTGGTAAGGAAACAAAGAGCAGGTTTTGAATGGATTGAAGCTCGGGGTAAAGTTATCAAAGTTGAGGTCTGATGTGGCCAGCATAATGCTTTCTGCAGCAGAAGAGAATAGGTAGCGGTAGAATTGGGAAACGTTGCAAGGCGGGAAGGGAGCAGTACTGTTGGGATAGATCTGGAAGCCGCAGGGGTTAATAAGGCTGCACAAAGATATTGACTCTACGTGAAGCAGCAATCAAGGAAACTGACATAAACAAAGTCAAAATATCAGAAATCCATTGAGCAGTTAACACGGATGCCCTGTGGTCTTGCCAGTACTTGCTGGTGGACGTTTGGGTTATCTCTTTGGAGAAGAGAAGGTTGGGAGAATTGACAGAAATGTTAAAGACCATCATGGGTGGCGCGGTGGCACAGCGGTAGAGTTGCTGCCTTCCAGCGCCAGAGATCCAGGTTCGATCCTGACCACGGATGCTGCCTGTGCAGAGTTTGTACGTTCTCCATGTGACTGCGTGGGTTTTCTCCGGGGGGGGGGGAGGTGGGGGGTGCTCCGGTTTCCTCCCACGTTCCAAAGACATGCAGGTTTGCAGGTTAATTGGCTTCTGTAAATTGCCGCTAGTGTGTCAGGAGTGGATGAGAAAGCGTGATAACATAGAACTAGTGAGTGGGTGATCAATGGTTGGCATGGACTTGGCGGGCCGAAGGGACTGTTTCCATGCTGTATCTAAACTAAACTAAACGGAAAAAGAAACTAAACTAAACCCATTAATCAAATGGATGGTTCAAGAAGCAAAGTTCACAGCAATACCATTTGGGGCAAAATGTAAAAGTGGAAAGCTAGGAAAAGCTTTATTACACAGAATGTAATGATCTGAAATACAAGGCTGTGGGATGGTGGAAACAGAAACAATCAGTGCTTTCATGAAGGAATTGGATAGGCATTTGAGAGAGAATGATTATACAAAACCACGGAGAAAGAGCAAGAGTAAGTGGGCTGACTGGATTGTCCTCCTGGCAGCTGGCATTGACTCGACTGGCTGAATGCCCAGCTAACATGTTGTGACAATTCTATCATTATTTCAGTCCGTTTTGAATTGATTTGGCAATGTTACAGATGTGGTGGGCTTGGATGGTCAGAGGAGGCATTGTCACTAAGGTGCAAGTTACTAACAAGGAGAAGGTCAGGAATGGACTCCATCTGTAAGATCACGAGAGGAATAGATAGGGTGAATGCATAGAGTCTTTTATCCTGAGTAGGGGAATCAAACACCAGAGGACATAGGTTTAAGGTGAGGGGGGAAAGAGTTATTGGGAGTTTGAGGGGCAACTATTTTACACAGAGGGTGGTAGGTACATGGAACGAGCTGCCAGCGGAGGTAGTTGAGGCAGGTACCATCACAATTTCAAAAAACATTTGGATAGGTACATGGATAGGGTAGGTTTGGAGCGACATGGGCCAAACGCAAGAAGGCAGGGTGCCATCCAAATCACAGAAAGTATTTTGTAACTCTGGCCGATGTTGTCAGAGCCATGGTTTGTTAACAGGACAGGCTGGGCCTATTTAGTTTAGTTTAGAGATATAATGGTCAAGACAGTGGCATGGTGGTGCAGTGGTAGAGTTGCTGCCCTCCAACTCCAGAGACCCGGGTTCGATCATGACTATGGGCGCTGTCTGTACGGAGTTGGTGCATTCTTCCCGTGACCGCGTGGGTTTTCTCCGGGTGCTCGGGTTTCAGTAAAATTGTAAATGGACCCTAGTGTGTAGTATAGTGTTAGTTTACGGGGATGTGGACTCGGTGGGCCGTAACTTAAAACTAAAACTAAAGATACACGTGGAAACAGTACCTTCGGCCCGCTGAGTCCATGCCGACCATCTGATCAAGCACCCGTTCACACTAGTTCTATGTTATCCCACCTTCTCGTCTGCTCCCTGCACACGAGGGGCTATTCATAATTAACCTACATCTTTGGGATGTGGGAGGAAACGGGAGCACCCGGAGGAAACGCACGCGGGTCACAGGGAGAACATGCAAACTCCACACTGACAGCAGCTGAGGTTTGAATTGAACCAGAGTCTCTAGCACTGTGAGGCAGCAGCTCTACCACTGTGCCGCCCTAATAGATAGATTGTAAGGTGGATGGATTATTTTTAAATGACTGTACACCAATAACCCTGGAGCATACACAGAATCACAAGACTCAGGTGCCAAGGGTCGTTCACACAGCGCTGGAAAGTTCTGACAAAGCCATTGAGCCTTTTGCCAAGAAATGTTCGGCTCAGATGGAGGAACCTTAAAAACTGCTAATAAAGCAATTAATTTGCTAATCATTTCTTTAACCTCAGTCCATTAAATCTGCTGATTTATCATTTTACACACAAACAGAAAACAAGGAACAAAACCGTGCACTTGACAGTGTGGTGAATGCACACACTGTTGCTGTGGTAAATTATGCCTTGGTTTGACTGTGATTATTGTATTTAGCTCTATAGGGATTCCTGTGGTTTTATAGACAGCAAGAAATAGATGGTGTAGATGTGTGTCAATTGTGTTACACTGAATCCTTTATGTGCTTTTTTTTTTAACCTGATTTTATCCTCTTTATGCCCATCATTGTTTGTAAAACAGAAAACTGTTTTGATCGGAATTTTACTTGGTTTGCTGTTCAACCAATTGGGCTGAAGATATATAAGTAAGTAAGTAAGTAAGTAAGTTTATTGCCCAAGTATTCACATACAAGGAATTTGCCTTGGTGCTCCGCCCACAAGTAACAACATGACATACTGTGACTGTTACGAATGACTCAGGAAACACTAAACATTAATAATAATAAAACATTAATGATAAAACACCATTGATCAAGCATGTGAACCAACAAAGAGGGAAGTGATTCAAAGAGTTTGTGGCCAGGGTGAGAGGGGTCAGAGATGATCTTGCCCGCTCGCTTCCTGGCCCTTGCAGTGTACAGTTCATCAATGGGGGGGAGGTTGCAGCCAATAACCTTCTCTGCTGATCGGACGATTCACTGCAGCCTCCAGGTGTCGTGCTTGGTGGCTGAGCCAAACCAGACCATGATGAAGAAGGTGAGAACAGACTCTACGATGACCGTGTAGAATTGGACCATCATTGGACCATTCATATATTTTATGAATTCTTTTTTTCCTTCTTTAAGCCACAGTTTTTCTTTCCCCAGTGGTGTCCACCCCATTCCTCGCTGGCTATAGGTGCATTAAAACAGCGGCCAGGCAGTCGTATTACAACATGAAACATCATTTTCTGAACAATGTCCCAAACCCCCACAGTGTTGACTTCTGGTTGGAGTTGAGCAATCCCCCAACAGTCTGCAAACATATCCAAACACCAACCTTCTAATTCAGTAATGATCGAGGAAAGCACTGTCGCTAAACCTTGCGCAGGGCCAATGGTAAATGGATGCAAAGTGGAGCCAAATCCATGAAATAGAACTGAGAACATGGAACACGAACAGGCCCTTGAGGTCTGTACCGACCATGAACATAGAACATAGAACAAGTCTGAAGAAGGGTCTCGACCCGAAACCTCACCTATTCTCTTCTCCTGAGATGCTGCCTGACCCGCCGAGTTACTCCAGCATTTTGTGTCTCTCTTCGTTGTAAACCAGCATCTGCAATTCCTTCCTACACATGGAACATGGCTATGGAGGCAGTGCGACGGTGGCAATTCAGAGGCTTTCAGATGGGTACATGGATATGCAGGGAATGGAAGGATATGGTTCACTTGAAGTTAGAGGAGATTAGATTAACTTGGCATCATGGTCAGTGTATACATTGTGGGCCAAATGGCCTGTTATTGTGCTATTTCTGGCTATTATCACCTGTTTGCAATAGTTCAATATTGAGGGTGGCACAGTGGCAGAGCGGTAGAATACCTGCCTTAGAGCACCAGAGACCCCGATTCGATCCTGACTACGAGCGCTGTCCGCATGGGGTTTGAATGTTCTCCCTGTGACTGCATGGGTTTCCTCCAGGTGCTCCGGTTTCCTTCCACACTCCAAAGACGCCAAGGTTTGTAGGCTATTCGGCTTCAGTAAATTGTAAATTGTCCCTAGTGTATGGGATAGTGCTGGTGTACAAGGTGATCGCTGGTCAGCGCCGACTCGATGGGCAGAAGGGCCTGTTTCCAACTCAACTACTGTGCCACTGTGCTGCCCTTTTGATTCATTGTTCTCTGCATGGATTTATGAAAGGTAAATCATGTCTGAAGAATCTTATAGAATTTTTCGAGGATGTAACTAGTAGAGTGGATAAGGGAGAACCAGTGGATGTGTTATATCTGGAATTTCACAAGGCATTCGACAAGGTACCACATAAGAGATTAGTATACAAACTTAAAGCACACGGTATTGGGGGTTCAGTATTGATGTGGATAGAGAACTGGCTGGCAGACAGGAAGCAAAGAGTAGGAGTTAACGGGTCCTTTTCAGAATGGTAGGCAGTGACTAGTGGGGTACCGCAAGGCTCAGTGCTGGGACCCCAGCTATTTACAATATATATTAAATATTGCCTGGAGTATTGCGTACAGTTTTGGTCTCCTAATCTGAGGAAAGACATTCTTGCCATAGAGTGAGTACAGAGAAGGTTCACCAGACTGATTCCTGGGATGTCAGGACTTTCATATGAAGACAGACTGGATAGACTCGGCTTGTACTCGCTAGAATTTAGAAGATTGAGGGGGGATCTTATAGAAACTTACAAAATTCTTAAGGGGTTGGACAGGCTAGATGCAGGAAGATTGTTCCTGATGTTGGGGAAGTCCAGGACAAGGAGTCACAGTTTAAGGATAAAGGGGAAATCCTTTAGGACCGAGATGAGAAAAACATTTTTCACACAGAGAGTGGTGAATCTGTGGAATTCTCTGCCACAGAAGGTAGTTGAGGCCAGTTCATTGGCTATATTTAAGAGGGAGTTAGATGTGGCCCTTGTGGTTAAAGGGATCAGGGGGTATGGAGAGAAGGCAGGTACGGGATACTGAGTTGGATGATCAGCCATGATCATATTGAATGGCGGTGCAGGCTCGAAGGGCCGAATGGCCTACTCCTGCACCTATTTTCTATGTTTCTTTGTAAAGGCAATGGTAACTAAGTCTGGTTGACTCATGCTTGGGTTTCAATAACTATCCAAGTGGAAAACGCATATTTACTTAGACCATCTGAGCCACTCAATTGCAATTTGGGGGTGCATTTCCAAGACACTGGCTTTGTCCTTTCTCATAGACTCATACAGCACAGAATCAGGCCCTACCGCCATACTCATCCTTGCCGACCAAGATGCCTTATCCCAGCTAGTCCCACTTGCCCGCTCTTGGCCCATATCCAAGCGTGGACAAGTGGAACTGGAAGAGCGCTAGCGCCGTACATGGCAGCCGCGCCAACAACCTGTCTCGTCTGCTTTCTTATTTTGCTGTTTTGGTCTGTGTTCACTGCGTTTATTTGTATGTTTTTAGTGTACCTTTAGTGTGTTGTATTATGTGGGGGTGGGGGGAAACATGACGGAGATGGAACTTTTTCATCCTATCTCCGTCTGCACTGCGACTTTAATATCGTGGAGCTGGCGGTCCCTTTGTTAGCGATCGGCTGCAGGAGCTCCAACCTCAGGAGCTTCGACCGCCCCGATGTGGGAGCTTTGATCGCCCCGACTGCGGATGTTTCGATTGTCCTGACCGCAGGATAAAAGGAGGAAAGAAGGTATAAGTTATTGCCTTCCATCACAGTGGGGAATGTGAGGTCACTGAAAAAACAAGATGGACGTGCTGCCTGCACTGGTGAGGACTCGGAGGGAGTGTCGTGAGTGCAGAGACCTCGGTGTTTGCGGGGACATTGCGCCATGAGGACATCCCGGAGTCTAGTGCGAGTGCGGACGGCTTTCTGACTGTTCAGGCGGACAGGGAATGCAGAGAGAGTGACAGCGGTCAGTGTAACTCTGGTCACGGTGAAGGAGCGTGTGTGTGTGTGTGGCCCGGACATTGAACTGATGGCTGTGGGTCTCAGCTTATGCTGTGCACCCTGGGGATTCTCACTCGCCGCTGTGTTCTATGTTTAATTTTTGTGTGGTTATGTATCTTGTTGCTTTTTTGTATGATCGTTGGCAAATCAAATTCTTTGTATGTCTACATACTTGGCTAATAAATTAATTACAATTACAATTACAAGAAGCATGGAAGGCTCAAAGCCCGAAATGATATGTTTCTGAAGGTATTCTGAAGGTCTTTGCCCCTGAGCTACCTTGCAGGGTTATCGATGTCCCACTGTATGTTTTGCCTGATTTCAATGCTCTCAGGCCTTACGGCACAAAGTAATGTAAATAAAACTAGAGTGCGATGATGGAATCACCAAATGAAGCAGAGGTAAGTCTCAGTCTACGTGGTGTGAAGGAGGTTATTTGTTTAGTTTAGTTTAGAGATACAGCATGGAAACAGGCCCTTCGGCCCACTGAATCCACACTGACCAGAGATCACCCCGTACACTAGTTCTATCCTACCCACTAGGGTCAATTTACAGAAGTTAATTAGCCTACAAATCTGTACGTCTCTGGAGTGTGGGAGGAAAATAGAGCACCCGGAGAAAACCCACGCGTTCACGGGGAGAACGTGCAAACTCCGTACAGACAGCACCCGTAGTCAGGATCGAACCCGGGTCTCTGGCGCAGTAAGGCAGCAACGCTACCGCTGCATCACCGAGCCACCCCGAGTTCTGGTGTACGATGTCAGTGTGAAACAAGCAGCTCTTAAGTCTGGATGCTCGGGCGTTCAAGCTCCTGTATCGTCCCCCAGAAGTTAGAAGAGAGAAAAGGGAATGGCTAGAGAAGAAGGCATTAATTCCAGGCTTCCCAACGTAACTAATGGCGCAAAATTGTGCAGTCTGGCTGTGCGCAAATTGGCAAATGTATTTGCTTGCTAGTTAATAACAATCATTTCTGGCAATCAATTGGCTGCGTGGTGGATTTGTGACATCCACGATGTACAAAAGGCGCTAAATAAATACAATTTTGTTTTTTTCTTTCCTCATAGGCCTGCCCCTGGTTATCAGCATTGGTAGCATCACATTCCCAGGCAACATCCAGGACATCTATCTTCAACCTGTACAATAAAGAAGGGTCTCGACCCAAAATGTCACCTATTCATTTTCTCCAGAGATGCTACCTGTCCCGCTGAGTTACTCCAGCTTTTTGTGTCTATCTTCGAATTACTCCAGCATCTGCAGTTCCTACCTACACAAAGAAACACACAGCCTGCTAGTGCAATTCTTCAACTACTGCTTGTGCCAAACCACAAGGACCTATCGAGGGCTTGAACCTTCCAATAATGTACTAATTTCTAATCCCTGCTGGTTCTAAGGAGTGGCATCACGAGCTTAACTTGTGGCTGTTGTTGAAAGAGAATGATAATGTTGGACTGGCAAGGTATAACATAATCGGCCCCTCAGCCCACTGTGCCTTGCTATGTGAGACTTCCTGTCTATCATTGTCCATGACCTGCACCCAACTGGCAGATATCAATGCAGGGAACATGGTGCGCAAAATGAACGCAGTAAAATAGAAATCAGGAGCAACAATATTGCACCTACATTATCTGCCTGGCAGCATCAATGAAATGCACTATCTGTACAGAGGTCACTGACAACTGGTCTTATAACCAGATGCAACGCAGATAACATCATCTGCTACTCACCCCCCTTTCCCTGCACCTCTTTTGCATGAACAAGGAGGACAACGGTTCAGAGAGGTGTGCTTGCTTCCTCTGCCTCCATCAGAACTCTGCATGGAGGGGGCTATGTTGAAGCTAATGCTGCACACATAACCTGTGGCTCTTCCACACCTGCCGAAAGCCCAGAGCTTTGAGGCAGAGGACTCGAGAATCGCTTCAGAAAGCTCATCATCCAGGACAGTGTGGGGCTATCAGATGCTGCCCCCTGTTCATTTGCCTTCCCAATATTGCCCCATCCACATTGCATAGATAAACGCTTCAGCAAATGCTCCCTGCTATCCATACAGTGCGACTTTGTAACTGCAGCTCAAGACTCCCGAAGCAAAACGGTGTGAGAATCTCACAAAGACGTCTCAATTGGAATGTAGGATCCATAACGTGATTCCACTGTAACTGTGATTTACGTTACCCTGGTTGCGAGTTGCAACTCCTGATGAAACCTAACAAGGTTCTTGTTATTGCCCTCCGGGCAAGACACACGATGGGGTCATCTCTAGCTCCTGGCCTGACCCACAACTCTGCAAAGGCGCAAATACCAACATCCACTCTCATGCACCTCAGGAACATTGTGATCTGGCTTCCAGGTAAGATGCATTAACTGCTTGGGGTTCGCAATGGAAAGTTCTCAATAGCTGGACCATTATTTTAATCTTGACATTCTCATCTATGATTATATGCATTGCATTAATTAGTTGCAATTTTATTCTAACTGTGTGAGATGCCTTGTGGCAGCAGGTTGGCACAGCGGTAGAGTTGCTGCCTTACAGCGCCAGAGACCCGGGGTCGATCCTGAGTACGGGTGCTGTCTGTATCGGTGTTTGTCCGTTCTCCCTGTGACCGCGTGGGTTTTCCCCTGCTGCTCCGGTTTCCTCCCACACTTCAAAAACATACAGGACTGGAGGTTAATTGGCTTCAGTATAATTGTCCCAAGTGTGTAGGATAGCGCTAGTGTATGGGGTGACCACTGGTTGGCGTGGACCCGATGGGCCGAAGGGCCTATTTCTATGCTGTATCTCTAAAGTCTAAAAAGTGTGGTTCAACCAAACTAACCAAATGATCCATGAATGAAGAAACCCTTCCAAATCTTTCAGTTTAGCTTAGAGATACAGCGTGGAAACAGGCCCTTCGGCCGACAAAGTCTGCACCAACCACAATCCCCGCACTTTAACTCTATCCTACACGCACTAGGGACAATTTTACATTCATACCAAGCCAATTAACCTGCAAACCTGTACGTCTTTGGAGTGTGGGAGGAAATGAAAGATATCGGAGAAAACCCATGCAGGTCACGGGGAGAACATGCAAACTCGGTACAACCAAACACCCGTAGTCAGGATGGAATCAGGGCCTCTATTGCTGTCAGGCAGAAACTCTACCACTTTGCAAATCTGTTAAAAAAAAAAATGTTTTTGTGTTTTGTTCAAGTTATTCCACCATCAGGGCTGAACGTTCTTTCCTCACAGAGTGTAGAGCTGGCTGTCAATGCGCATAATCGTGTATCATCATAAATTGCATGTGTTTGCAGAGATCGTGACATTTTATTCCTGGGATGGAGAATATTAACACGCTTGTTAAGTGCTTAGACACGTGGCAAATGCTTGCATTGCAAAAGGTGGAAAGTGGGTTGGAATTTCTTGGATCACATCCGTGCGGAAACAACACCACATTAGCTGAAGGGAATCAACACTCAAATCCCTTGCCAATGCTGAACGCAAAATGCGCAAATATGGCGGCATAAGTAGGGAAAATAAACCAGTTGCTGTTTTTGCCGGGAAACCGCACTCTCAGAACATCTTGCTAACCAAGCATCCGGCTGAAAGCAGTCTCCGTGTGTTATTTGGGGACATGATCAAGCATGGCTGGGAAACCTGGTACCTAGAAGTAACAAGTGAACAGAGGACCAACAATCAGAGTCATGTTAGGCCACTGATCAGTCACCACATTGTTGGACCACATCCAATGGCAAGGTGAAGCTCTTTCTGCCTTAAGGGCCTGTCCCACTTTCACGAGTTATTCACGAATTCTCCCGAGTTTTCCCCTTAATTCAAACTCGCAGAATGTTCGTAACAAGACCGTAGGAGGCTGTAGGAGTTTGTAGATATATCGTAGCGGCCCGTTATGCTAGCCGTAGGTGCTCGTGGCATCAGGTAAGTCGGGACGTTTTTTCCAGCCCGATAAAAAATGTCCACGAGTAAAAAAATGGTTGGGATGAAAGAAATTGCAACTTTTTACTCGTAAGGAAGGCATCGAAATAGTGGTGGGAATGCGTAGACATACTCGTATGAGTTTGTGAACATAGTCGTGGAAGGTCGTAGGAGTTCGTAGATTACCACGATCTTGATTTTTTTTTTAGGTCCTTTAAATTCGGCAGAGGTTTTGAATTAAGTCGTGAAAGTGGGACAGGCCCTTTAATCATATGGTTTTACCTTGACTCTGTGTACACTTAATGTAACAGCATTGGTGTACAGGGAGAGCTTTGGGTCCGAAGGTAAAGGTGGCATATGCTATGCTTGTCCTCATCGGCAGTGGCATTGTGTATTAGAGTGACCAGGTCTTGTTGCAGGTTTATAACATTTCAGATTGGCCGCATTTGGAGTATTGTGTACAGTTCTGGTCATTCCATTAAAGGTGGGATGTGGAGAGGGTGCAGGAGGGTTACCACAATACTGCCTGCATTAGAGGGTATTGGCGATAAGAGGAGGTTGGACAAACTTGGATAGACACAGAGTGCTGGAGTAACTCAGTGGGTCAGGCAGCATCTCTGGTGAAAAAGGATGGGTGACCTTTTGGGTTGGGACCCTTCTTCAAACTCAACTTTTGGACAAACTTGGATTGTTTTCTCTGGAGCTTCATAGGTTGAGGGGAGATAAAAATTATGGGAGGCAGAGAAAGGGTAGACAGTTAGAACCTTCATCCTCGGGGGGGGGGGGGGGAATGGCAAAGATTAGAGGGCTTAGCTTCAAGGTCAGAGAGGGAAAGTTTAAAGGAGATGTGGCGGGGCAAGTTTAAAAAAGAATAGGTGCCCGGAACGTGCTGCCAGGGGTGGTGGTGGAAACAGATACGATAGTGGCATTTAAGAGGCTTTGAGATAGGGACATGGATATGCAGGGAATGGAGGGATATGGGGGCAGAGGAGATTTGTTTAACGGCATCATGTTTGGTATGAACATTATAGGCCGACGAACCTGTTATTTTACTGGCCTGTTCGATGTTCCATGTTCTTTGATGTAACAAGTAATTCTCCTCAGTTTCGCCACCTCCAACATGACCCCACCACTCGCCACATCTTCCCATCTCCCCACCCCCCCATGTCTGCCTTCCGCAAAGACCGCTCCGTCCATAAATCCCTTGTCAATTCTTCCCTTCCCTCCCGGACCACCCCCTCCCCTGGTACTTTCCCTTCCAACCGCAGGAGATGCAACACTTGTCCCTTCACCTCCTCCCCTCGACTCCATTCAAGGACCCAAGCAGTCGTTCCAGGTGCGACAGAGGTTCACCTGCATCTCCTCCAACCTCATCTATTGCATCCGCTGCTCTAGATGTCAGCTGATCTACACCGGTGAGACCAAGCGGAGGCTTGGCGATCGTTTCGCCGAACACCTCCGCTCGGTCCGCAATAACCAACCTGACCTCCCGGTGGCTCAGCACTTCAACTCCCCCCTCCCATTCCGTATCTGACCTCTCTGTCCTGGGTCTCCTCCATGGCCAGAGCGAGCAACACCGGAAATTGGAGGAAAAGCACCTCATATTCCGCTTGGGGAGTCTGCATCCTGGGGGCATGAACATTGAATTCTCCCATTTTTGTTAGCCCTTGCTGTCTCCTCCCCTTCCTCAGCCCCTGGGCTGTCTCCTCCCATCCCTCAGCCCTCGGGCTCCTCCTCCGCCTTTTTCCTTTCTTCTCCCCACCCCCCATCAGTCTGAAGAAGGGTTTCGGCCCGAAACGTTGCCTATTTCCTTCGCTCCATAGATGCTGCTGCACCTGCTGAGTTTCTCCAGCACTTTTGTCTACCTTCGATTTTCCAGCATCTGCAGTTCCTTCTTAAACAAATTCTTTGATGTTATGTTGCCCCGACTCCAGTTTGATGAGAGGTCTAATGAGAAGAGAGTGAAGATGGCAGATAGACTTTATTGAATTTGAAAACACATGTTTCAACTTAATATAAAACAACCTCCATTTCTATTTATGAAATTAATGTTGAAGCGGTGCGTTTAAAAAAAAATCATTATTTTTTAATCATTGTTTTCAATCTCCATCAAAGTTAAATGGCAGTGCTCTGATGTTTGTGATTTTTTAATTATTGTGGACATTGTTGGCAAGGCTGGCATTTATGCTTCATTCTGAGTCACCCTGAACTGAGGAAGTTCTGAGGACAATTAAAAGTCAACCACTTTGTAGACCAGTAGAATTCCTGCCCGACAAGCCACATGTTATCTAGTTGGTTTTAAATAACAGTCTGACTCTTTCATGCTCACCAATATTGATACAGTCTACCTTTGTTATTATGAACTCATAGTTCCTTAAAAGTGGCGTCACAGGTAGGTAAATAGGGTTGTCAAAAAAGCTTTTGCCACATTGGCCTTCATCAGTCAGGGTATTGGGTAGAGGGTCTGGGTCTGAAGAAGGGTTTCGGCCCGAAACGTTGCCTATTTCCTTCGCTCCATAGATGCTGCCGCACCCGCTGAGCTTCTCCAGCATTTTTGTCTACCTTCGATTTTCCAGCATCTGCAGTTCCTTCTTAAACATATTGGGTAGAGAAGTTGGGAGGCAATGCATGTTGCAGTTAATCAAGATGTTGGCGAGGCCACATTTAGAGCATTGTGTTCAGTTTTGGTCACCATGTTATAAGAAAGATGTCAGGCTGGAAAGGATGCAAAGAAGATTTACGAGGATGTTGTCGGGACTCGAGGGCCTGAGCTATAGGGAGAGGTTGAGCAGGCTATGAGGGTAGGAGGATGAGGGGTGATCTTATAGAGGTGTATACAATCAGGAGAGGATTAGATCAGTCAAATGCACTGAGTCTCTTGCCCAGAGTAGGGGAATCGAGAACCAGAGGACATAGGTTTAAGGTGAGGGGGGAAAATAGGAACCTGAGGGGCACCTTTTTTTTACACAAAGGGAATGTGTGTATGGAACAAGGTGCCAGAGGAGGTAGTTGAGGCACATACTCACAGGTTCAAAGGTTTCAAAGGACTGTTTATTGTCACGTGTACCAATTAAGGTACAGAGATATGCGAATTACCATACAGTCATACTAAAAAAAAGCAACAAGACACACATTAAAATTAACATAAACATCCACCACAGTGGATTCCCCACGTTCCTCACTGTGATGGAAGGCAATAAAGTCTAACCTTCTTCCTCTTATTCTCCCGCGTCGGGACGATCGAAGCTCCTGAGATCGGGGCGATCGAAGCTTCTGGAGTCTGGAGCTCCCGAAGTCGGTCCCTAACCAGGGGCCGACGATGTTAAAGTCTGCAGGTTCAGCGGTTGGAGCTCCAAGGTCGATCTCCGACAGGGACCGCCAGCTCCATGATGTTAAGTCCGCAGGCTCCCGCGGTCGGAGCTCCCGATGTCGGTCTCCAGCAGACTCCACGATGTTAGGCCGCAGTGTGGACGGAGATACGATACGGGGAAAAAAATCACATCTCTGTCGAGGTAAGAGATTAAAAAAAGTTTTCCCCCAACCTCCCTTTCCCCCACCCCCCAACATAAAACAAGCTAAAGAACACTAAAACATACATTTAACACATACTAAAATAACAACAAAGAAGGAAGGTACGAGACAGACTGTTGGCGAGGTAGCCATTGCTGGCGCCACCCGGTGGTTAGTATTGCAATGTTTAAGAAACATTTGGACAGGCACATGGACAGGTTTAGAGGGATATGAACCAAATGTAGGCAGGTGGGACTAGATGGGACTAGGTGGGAGCAGATGGGGCATAAGATCGGTGTGGGCAAATTGGGCCAAAGTGCTTATTTCCCCGCTGTATGCCTCTACGACTATGACCTCTTTATAACTGATTTTGGTTATAGTGGACGGAAGGTCCCCCACAGCAATCAGACACCACTGTCTCTTTAAGAACACAGGCTGCTAGTTACACTGCGCAAGGTCACTGAAATTGACAAGCAATTGCCTCAATCAACACATGTGCAATAATACTCTATTAAACAACGTAACAGACAGCCTTTAGTATTTTTAGCTTCCAGTAACAAAAATACATTTTTACCTGTTAAAAATAACTTTACATTTGAAAACAACTTGTAGTTTCATGGAAAGGTGGCTGGAGCAAACCACTTACTCGGTTATAGCGGAAAATCTGCAATAATGGACACCATCACCAACCCCCCCCCCCCCCCCCCACGCCCCCCCCCCACCCCCCCATGGTCCATAATATGAGGGTTATCTGTATTAGCTTTTGATTAATGGAATGAAAAGCCTGGCTGCCAGGGAGGGATGCTGGCTTTGTCTCCTGACCTCACTCTGGGCTTCTGAATGACCAGTTCAGTAACATAACCACAATACTGTGTAGGAAGAAAGTGCAGATGCTGGTTTACACCAAAGATAGACACAAAATGCTGGAGTAAGGGTCTGAAGAAGGGTCTCGACTCAAAACATCACCCATTCCTTCTCTCCAGTGGCGCTCCCTGTCCCGCTGAGTTACTCCAGCATTTTGTGTCTATAACCAGATGGTCAAAGCTCATGTCTGATGCTTTGACCCATGTACCAAACTCCCCGCTCATTTAACGGCAGCATCAATGAGCCAATGCCACCACCAAGGGAGTAGAGAGAGGTGTCTGCTGGAAATGCATTGATGTCTGTACTCTATATTGGCCAGTGGTAGTTCTAACCCTCTAGTTTTTGTGTTCAACTGTTTGTACTAAAAGTGATGGGGGCACCACCTTTGTTGCACTGATGCACTGATGCACTGATGCACTTTACAGAAATGAATGCAGACAATGACACGGAAATGCAGGAGAAGTCCATTCAGCTCCTGAAGATCAGTTTAATCAATATCACATTCCCATTTACATAGAAACATAGAAACAAAGAAACATAGAAACATAGAAAATAAGTGCAGGAGTAGGCCATTCGGCCCTTCGAGCCTGCACCGCCATTCAATATGCTCATGGCTGATCATCCAACTCAGTATCCCGTGCCTGCCTTCTCTCCATACCCCCTGATCCCTTTAGCCACAAGGGCCACATCTAACTCCCTCTTAAATATAGCCAATGAACTGGCCTCAACTACCTTCTGTGGCAGAGAATTCCAGAGATTCACCACTCTCTGTGTGAAAAATGTTTTTCTCATCTCGGTCTTAAAGACTTCCCCCTTATCCTTAAACTGTGACCCCTTGTTCTGGACTTCCCCAACATCGGGAACAATCTTCCTGCATCTAGCCTGTCCAACCCCTTAAGAATTTTGTAAGTTTCTATGAGATCCCCCCTCAATCTTCTAAATTCTAGCGAGTACAAGCCGAGTCTATCCAGTCTTTCTTCATATGAAAGTCCTGACATCCCAGGAATCGGTCTGGTGAACCTTCTCTGTACTCCCTCTATGGCAAGAATGTCTTTCCTCAGATTAGCTCAATTTCCCTCCAAAGATACAGAACAAAAATACATCAGTCCCATTGATGAAAGCCTCACGACGCTTGACTTCCTCAGCCTAAGGAGAGAATTGTGCGATTTTGCTTCTACCAGGTCTGGCATTAATTTGTTTATGGCTCCTCCTTCAGGATCTTCCACCGAGGGAAATAGTTACTCTCAATCTCCTCTACAGAATCTTTTATACTTTGTTCATAACACACTTCTGTCGCGTGTGGCAATTTTCAGCCTTGGGCAGGTAAGTGACAACAACCTTACCTATGGTGGCGCAACGGTAGAGTTGCTGTCTTACAGCGCCAGAGGCTAGGGTACGATCCTGACTATGGGTGCTATCTGTACGGTGTTTGTCCATTCTCCCAGTGGCCGCACAAGTTTTCTCCAGGAGCTCCGGTTTCGTCCCATATTCCAAAGACCTGCGGATTTGTAGGTTTGTAAAGCTTTGTAAGAGCTTTGTAAAATTTGTCACCTGCAAATTGTCCCTAGTGTGTGGGATGGAGCTAATGTACGGGGCGATTGCTGGTCGATATGGACTTGTTGGGCTGAAGGGCCTGTATCTCTAAACTAAACTAAACTAAGCTAAACGTTTATGGCAGTAAAGTGGCTGGTGCTTTGGAAGGTCAAACTAAAGCCCCTGTCCCACTTGGGAGACCTAAACAGCAACTTCTAGCGACCTTGCCCACCACCCAAAAAAAATCAAGGTCGAGGTGACCTGTAACCTCCTACCACCTCCCACGCATATGTTGAAAACCTTCCTCAACTATGAAGAAACCCGGCTTCGACTAGACCTGCGACTAAAAAATTATCGATTTTTAAAACAGCAACCTATTTTTAGTCGAGGCTGGTTTTAATCATGATGAAAAAATAGGAGCAATTAGATGAAGCCTCGACCACGCGGAAACCACTTTCGACCTTTAGGGAGAGTGACCAAAACCTCCGGTGACCTCATGGAAACCTTGGGTGGCGGGCAAGGTCACCAGAGGTTGCTGTTTAGGTCTCCTGTGGGACAGGGGCTTAACTTTACTTTACATTCAATGCCATTACCCTTGTGAGATCCACAAGCAACATGCTGGAGATGGTTGTTAACCAGAACTGAATCAGCCACATAAATACTCCTATTATAATAACAATTCGTAAAATATCAACTGAGCTGCACGGTGGCAC
The DNA here is from genome assembly GCA_038087875.1 of Malacoraja senta. NCBI lineage: Eukaryota > Metazoa > Chordata > Chondrichthyes > Rajiformes > Rajidae > Malacoraja > Malacoraja senta. The sequence continues at coordinate 12,642 of JAXLNO010000223.1, read as the reverse complement.
AGCAGTAGAGCTACTGCCTTACAGTGCCAGAGACCAGGGTTCGATCCTGACTACGGGTGCTGTCTGTATGGAGTTTGTACATTCTCCCAGTGGGTTTTCTCCGAGATTTTCATTCCTCCCACACTCCAAAGATGGACAGGTTTGTAGATTAATTGGCTTGGTATAGATGTAAAATTGCCCCTAGTGTTAATGTGTGGATATCGATGGTCGGTGCGGACTCGGTTGCCCAAAGGGCCTGTTTCTGCGGTGTATCTCTAAACTTAACTAAACTCAGAGATGGCAAATTCTGCCCGTAGTCCCTGCCTTAAAACTCTCCCCTCTCACATTATGCCTATGTACTCTAGTTTTAAATCCCACTACCCTGGGGAAAAGACTGTGGCCACACACCTTATCCACGCCTCTTGTGATTTTAAAAGCCTCTATCAGGTCACCCCTCAGCTCCGGCACTCCAGGGAAAAGAGTCCCAACCCCTCAAATCCTCCCGTCCCGGGGAACATCCCCAGCAGTTTTTTTTGTATCCTTCCCAGTTTAATGATATCCATTCTGTGTTAGAACGATCAGAATTGTCCTTCGTACCTTAAGTGTAGTTTCACCAACGTCTTATAGCTGAACCAATGAAGGTTTCCTTTGTGATCCACTCCAAACATATAACAATTCTTCCTGTCACAGGTAAACAGGGAGCGTGCAGTTCATCGAGTGTCAGTAGGCTGTCAAACTAGTCACAACAGGGACATGATAGAGCACACTCTATTGATATTTCAAACATCATCGTTTACATTTTTGAACTGAGGTAGATGTTAAATTTAGCAGTAGCTCCATTCCAATGGACTTCAAAAGAATTTGGAATAGTATTGGCATAGGATCCATATCTGGGACATGAACTCATCTGCTTAGGGTTACAAATGTGTTTGGCTGCAGTCCTGAAGGTTCAATCAAATGTTGGGCCGGTTGTAACAGCCCCACCCAAATAAACCACACCCCTCCCCTCCAATATTTTCATACTTTAACGAACATTTTTATTTCACGCCGCTGTGTGTTTCGTGACAGATTCTGTGCATCATTGTGTGAGATGTGGGAGATGTTTGTAGGAACCCCAGGATAACCTTGGGGCAGTTGGCAAGGTGCCTACATACTCTCCGCAGGCTCGCCCTTGCCTGCTGGATAGTTGCAGCAACGGCGCTCTCTGTTTTGTTCTTTTCACAAAGCAAAAACATTTTATTTAGCTCCTGTCCTGCAATATTTAACAGCCAAAGGTGTACACTTAAAGTTGTTGCTGTTGTACCCGACAACATGTGGTGCATAACATAGAAACATAGAAACATAGAAAATAGGTGCAGGAGTAGGCCATTCGGCCATTCGAGCCTGCACCATCCAACTCAGTATCCCGTACCTGCCTTCTCTCCATATCCCCTGATCCCTTTAGCCACAAGGGCCACATCTAACTCCCTCTTAAATATAGCCAATGAACTGGCCTCAACTACATTATGTGGCAGAGAGTTCCAGAGATTCACCACTCTCTGTGTGAAAAATGTTTTTCTCATCTCGGTCCTAAAGGATTTCCCCTTAATCCTTAAACTGTGACCCCTTGTCCTGGACTTCCCCAACATCGGGAACAATCTTCCTGCATCTAACCTGTCCAACCCCTTAAGAATTTTGTAAATTTCTATAAGATCCCCCCTCAATCTTCTAAATTCTAGCGAGTACAAGCCGAGTCTATCCAGTCTTTCTTCATATGAAAGTCCTGACATCCCAGGAATGAATCTGGTGAACCTTCTCTGTACTCCCTCTATGGCAAGAATGTCTTTCCTCAGATTTGGAGACCAAAACTGTACGCAATACTCCAGGTGTGGTCTCACCAAGACCCTGTACAACTGCAGTAGAACCTCCCTGCTCCTATACTCAAATCCTTTCGCTATGAATGCCAACATACCATTCGCTTTCTTCACTGCCTGCTGCACATGCATGCCTACTTTCAATGACTGGTGTACCATGGCACCCAGGTCTCGTTGCATCTCCCCTTTTCCTAATCGGCCACCATTTAGATAATAGTCTACTTTCCTGTTTTTGCCACCAAAGTGGATAACCTCACATTTATCCACATTATACTGCATCTGCCATGCATTTGCCCACTCACCCAGCCTATCCAAGTCACCTTGCAGCCTCCTAGCATCCTCCTCACAGCTAACACTGCCCCCCAGCTTCGTGTCATCTGCAAACTTGGAGATGTTGCATTCAATTCCCTCGTCCAAATCATTAATATATATTGTAAATAGCTGGAGTCCCAGCACTGAGCCTTGCGGTACCCCACTAGTCACTGCCTGCCATTCTGAAAAGGACCCGTTTACTCCTACTCTTTGCTTCCTGTTTGCCAGCCAGTTCTCTATCCACATCAATACTGAACCCCCAATACCATGTGCTTTAAGTTTGTATACTAATCTCTTATGTGGGACCTTGTCGAAAGCCTTCTGAAAGTCCAGTTATAACACATCCACTGGTTCTCCCTTATCCACTCTACTAGTTACATCCTCAAAAAATTCTATAAGATTCGTCAGACATGATTTACCTTTCGTAAATCCATGCTGACTTTGTCCAATGATTTCACCACTTTCCAAATGTGCTGCTATCCCATCTTTAATAACTGACTCTAGCAGTTTCCCCACTACCGATGTTAGACTAACTGGTCTGTAATTCCCCATTTTCTCTCTCCCTCCCTTTTTGAAAAGGGGGGTTACATTAGCTACCCTCCAATCCTCAGGAACTACTCCAGAATCTAAGGAGTTTTGAAAAATTATCACTAATGCATCCACTATTTCTGGGGCTACTTCCTTAAGTACTCTGGGATGCAGCCTATCTGGCCCTGGGGATTTATCGGCCTTTAATCCATTCAATTTACCTAACACCACTTCCCGGCTAACCTGGATTTCACTCAGTTCCTCTATCTCATTTGACCCGCGGTCCCCTGCTATTTCCAGCAGATTATTTATGTCTTCCTTAGTGAAGACAGAACCAAAGTAGTTATTCAATTGGTCTGCCATGTCCTTGTTCCCCATGATCAATTCACCTGTTTCTGACTGCAAGGGACCTACATTTGTTTTAACTAATCTCTTTCTCTTCACATATCTATAACAACTTTTGCAGTCAGTTTTTATGTTCCCTGCCAGTTTTCTTTCATAATCTATTTTCCCTTTCCAAATTAAGCTCTGAACTCTGAATTTCTCCCAGTCCTCCGGTAGACTGCTTTTTCTGACTAATTTGTACGCTTCATCTTTTGTTTTGATACTATCCCTGATTTCCCTTGTTATCCACGGATACACTACCTTCCCTGATTTATTCTTTTGCCAAACTGGGATGAACAATTTTTGTAGTTCATCCATGCAGTCTTTAAATGCCTTCCATTGCATATCCACCGTCAACCCTTTAAGAATCAATTGCCAGTCAATCTTGGCCAATTCACGTTTCATACCCTCAAAGTTACCTTTCTTTAAGTTCAGAACCCTTGTTTCTGAATTAACAATGTCACTCTCCATCCTAATGAAGAACTGAACCATATTATGGTCACTCTTGCCCAAGGGGCCACGCACAACAAGACTGCTAACTAACCCTTCCTCATTACTCACTACCCAGTCTAGAATAGCCTGTTCTCTCGTTGGTTCCTCTACATGTTGGTTTAGAAAACTATCCCGCATACATTCCAAGAAATCCTCTTCCTCAGCACCCCTGCCAATTTGATTCACCCAATCTATATGTAGATTGAAGTCACCCATTATAACTGTTTTTACCTTTGTTGCACGCATTTCTAATTTCCTGTTTGATGCCATCCCCAACTCCACTACTACTGTTAGGTGGCCTGTACACAACACCCACTAGCGTTTTCTGCCCCTTAGTGTTTCGTAGCTCTACCCATATCGATTCCACATCCTCCAAGCTAATATCCTTCCTTTCCATTGCGTTAATCTCCTCTTTAACCAGCAACGCTACCCCACCTCCTTTTCCTTTCTGTCTATCCCTCCTGAATATTGAATATCCCCGGATGTTCAGCTCCCAGCCTTGGTCACCCTGGAGCCATGTCTCCGTGATCCCAACTATATCATAATCATTAATTGCTATCTGCACGTTCAACTCATCCACCTTTATTACGAATGCTCCTTGCATTGAGACACAAAGCCTTCAGGCTTGTTTTTACAACGCTCTTACCCCTTATACAATTATGTTGAAAAGTGGCCCTTTTTGATTTTTGCCCAGGATTTCTCTGCCTGCCACGTTTACTTTTCACCTTGTTACCAATTGCTTCCGCCCGCATTTTACACCCCTCTGTCTCTCTGCTCACACATTTAAGAAACCCACCACCTCTTATTCTCTGTTTATTATTTTTTTCTTCTTTCCCCCCTACCTGGGCAGCACGGTGGCGCAGCAGGAGAGTTGCTGCTTTACAGCCCCAGAGACCAGGGTTCGATCCTGACTACAGGTGCTGCCTATACGGAGCTTATACATTCTCCCCGTGACCACGTGGGTTTTCTCCGGGTGCTCAGGTTTCCTCACACTCCAAAGACGTGCAGGTTTGTAGGTTAATTGGCTTTGGTAAAAACTGTAAATTGTCCCCGGTGTGCAGTGTGTGCTCGTGTAAATGGGATCGCTGGTCGGCGTGGACTCGGTGGGCCGAAGGGCCTGTTTCCACGCTGAATCTCTAATCTAAACTAAACTGTACTAAACCTGTCCTATCCATGTTGCTGTCCAAATGTTTCTTAAACGTTGCAATAGTACCTAAAAAAACTGTAAAAACTGTAAACAAGTTCTCACAAAGTGTAGAAGTGTAATCATCAAGAGAAAATCTGTCTGAAGAAAGGTTCTGACCCCAAACATCACCTATTCATTCCCTCCACAAATGCTGCCTGACCCGCTGAGTTACTCCAGCACTTTGGGTCCTTTTTTTCCAAAAAGACTAATCCTTGTTTCCAGGATATTATCTCATTATCTCATACATACCATTTGCTCCTCCAGTTTTCTTCAGTCTTTTATTCATTTAACCAGTCCATTCCGGCCACCAAAATCCTGGATCCAATTTCCTTCACCGTGCCAACCCACCCTTACTGACCATGTCTTCAGCTGACCATCCTCGTCCCCATTTTGTTGCTCGTTTTCCCCACATTCTCCTTCTTACCCGGGTTGCAAACATCACCGGTCACCCGCAGATGTGGAGTCTTCCCTAAACACACGTTGTGGGAAAAGGAAATGTGTTTTCTGCAAGAGGCCTGGATAGAGTGGATGTGGAGAGGATGTTTCCACAAGTGGGAGAGTCTAGGACCAGAAGCCGTAGCCTCAGAATAAAAGGACGTACTGTAAATTAGAAAGGAGATGAGGAGGAATTTCTTTAGTCAGAGGGTGGTGAACCTGTGGAATTCATTGCCACAGAAGGCTGTGGAGGCCAAGTAAGTGGATATTTGTAAGGTGGAGATTGATAGATTCTTGATTAGTATGTGTGTCAGGGGTTATGGGGAGAAGGCAGGAGAATGGGGTTGAGAGGAAAAGATAGATCAGCCACGATAGAATGGCAGAGTAGACTTGATGGGCCGAATGGCCTAATTCTGTTCCTACAATTTATGAACTTTTCTGTGGGGAGCCACTAGGGGCGCCACATTGATGGCAGCCTCTGCCGACAGCCTGTCTGTTTTTCTATCTTTTTCTTATTTCTAGTTTGTTTTAAAAGTATGTTTTGGAGGTTTCTTTTGTTTTTCTATGTGGGGGAGGGGGGTAGGGTAAGGGGGAAACCATTTCCCAGTCACTTCCTGGCGAGGATGCGACTATTCTCCGAGTCGCGTCCTCGCCCCCCTCCTCGCGGCCTACCAACTGGATTGGCGTGGCCTTTCCTGCCGGGGACCGGCCAAAGCTTCAGCAGCGGCGCAGCGCTGGATTCACCGCGGAGCGGACGATGCCTCACCTGGATCGCCGTTTGAAGCTCCGGAGTGTTGGGCCTGCTGCTTCAACATCTCGGAGCTGTGGTTTGTAGAGCTTCCAGCGGGGGCGGCGCTGACTTCAACATCGCCGAGTCCTGGGACCTTTTGCCGAGGGCCGCCAGCGTGAATCTCCGCCTGTGGACTTCGGGAGGCGCGGACTCTGGTAGGAAGTGGCCGATTCGGATGTCCAAGCCGCTGAGGTTGTTCTCCCGTTCCGACGTCGGAGTTCCATCATCCCGGCGAGCGGGCCTGAACATCGGGCCGTCCGTAGCGGCGTCAGCGAGGGGTCCGGGAGCCCCCCGACCACGGGTGAACAACAGAGGACAACAGAGGAGGATGACTGAACTTTGGTGCCTTCCCTCACAGTGGGAAACTTTGATCCCGCTGTGTGGGGATGTCTATGTTAAAGACTATCGTGTTCTGTGCTCTTTATTATTCGTATGGCTGTATGGTGACCACACATTACACTGTACCAATTGGTACATGTGACAAATAAATGTCTCTTGTCTTGTTGTCTTGTTTTGTGATCTTAGTCGGGGATAAATATTGGTCAGGGCACTGGTGATTACACTCTTAGTCTTTAAAATTGAGCAGAGGATCTTTTATGTCCAAGAGAGTAAATGAGGCCCTGTTTATAATCTAATCGGACGTACTGAATACTGGGCTTGCAACATACATACCTTTACACAGAGAGGGAGCAATGACAGGGCCAGACTAATCAATATTTTGATCCGTGCAACATTACTCCCAGCGGTTTAGGGATATCTAAGTAGTAGATGTACAGGGCGAGGAGATGTACAACACAGTTCAATTGTGAGATGGCTTCATGGACCCGTGGTGTTGGGACATCATCTTTCAGCTGAACAAGATGTTGGTGAGTAGACAAAAATGCTGGAGAAACTCAGCGGGTGAGGCAGCATCTATGGAGCGAAGGAAATAGGTGACGTTTCGGGTCGAGAGCCTTCTTCAGACACACTGCACACTGGGGACAATTTACAGTTTTTACCGAAGCCAATTAACCTACAAACCTGCACGTCTTTGGAGTGTGAGAGGAAACCTGAGCACCCGGAGAAAACCCACGTGGTCACGGGGAGAACGTATAAGCTCCGTATAGGCAGCACCTGTAGTCAGGATCGAACCCTGGTCTCTGGTGCTGTAAAGCAGCAACTCTCCTGCTGCGCCACCGTACCGCCCTGTTATGCACCACATGTTCTCCGGTACAACAGCAACAACTTTAAGTGTACACCTTTGGCTGTTAAATATTGCAGGACAGGAGCTAAATAAAATGTTTTTGCTTTGTGAAAAAAAAACAGAGTTCCAAATATCCAGCAAAACAGAGTTGCAACTATCCAGCAGGCAAGGGCGAGCCTGCAGACAATATGTAGGCACCTTGCCAACTGCCCCAAGGTTATACTTGGGGTTCCTACAAACATCTCCCACATCTCACACAATGATGCACAGAATCTGTCACGAAACACACAGCGGCGTGAAATAAAAATGTTCGTTAAAGTATGAAAATATTGGAGGGGAGGGGTGTGGTTTATTTGGGTGGGGCTGTTACAACCGGCCCAACATTTGATTGAACCTTCAGGACTGTAGCCAAACACATTTGTAACCCTAAGCAGATGAGTTCATGTCCCAGATATGGATCCTATGCCAATACTATTCCAAATTCTTTTGAAGTCCATTGGAATGGAGCTACTGCTAAATCTAACATCTACCTCAGTTCAAAAATGTAAACTATGATGTTTGAAATATCAATAGAGTGTGCTCTATCATGTCCCTGTTGTGACTAGTTTGACAGCCTACTGACACTCGATGAACTGCACGCTCCCTGTTTACCTGTGACAGGAAGAATTGTTATATGTTTGGAGAGGACCACAAAGGAAACCTTCATAGGTTCAGCTGCAGGTCCTGTATTCCAACTAAGTCCAAAAGAGTATTGTGTTCCGTTTTGGGCACCATGCTATAGGAAAGATGTTGTCAAGCTTGAAAGGGTTCAGAGAAGATTTACCAGGATGTTGCCAGGACTCGAAGGACTGAGCTATGGGTAGAGGCTGAACAGCCCAGTACTTTATTCCTTGGAGCGCAGGGGGATGAGGGGTGATCTTGTAGAGGTATACAAAATCATGAGAGGAATAGAGCAGGTAAAGGCACAGTGTCTTTTGCCCAGAGTAGGGGAATCGAGAACAAGATGAGGAAGGAAAGTTTTAATGGGAAACTGAGCAGTTTACACAAAGGGCAAGTGCTGGAGGAGGTAGTTGAGGCAGGTACTATTGCAACGTTTAAGAAACATTTTGACAGGTACATGGATAGGGGAGGATTAGAGGGATATGGGCCAAACGCAGGCAGGTGCGATTAATGTAGATGGGGCATGTTGGTCGGTGTGGGCAAGTTGAGCTGAAGGGCCTGTTTCCACGCTGTACGATTCTGAGTCCCTGGTGTGCTGGCTGATGGAAATCTAGTTAAAAATATCCCGCTGTTCTTAACAGGAATGCTACCGCACAACATTTAATACAAAGCGTTACGAGAGATATTAGGACAGGTGTTCAAAACCGGTAGGTTGTATGCGTTGCCTGCCTCACAAATAAAATAACTCACACAAGCCAACGCATAGACATGCTACTTGAACAGAAGAATTGGACCCCATCCAGCAAGGATTAACATGGCCTTTTCAAAACACCACAATACTGCCTGTGGCCTTCTTTTTGAGCATTTTGGAATGAAGTATTTCTTTGGTTGTAACAAATGAAGCTCTTGTTTCGTGGTTTACAATATGCCCGTTGAAAGTGTATATTTAGGCTGGGATGTGATGTCGAGCATTTAGACTTTATCCATCCACTGAGCCTGTTGTGTCCTTGCCAGGGCTAGACACCGGTGGCAGGAACTAGGGCATTTATACCTCCTGTTCCCTTCTTAATACAGCCATTTGTTTGAAGGAGCTATGCCACAAAATTGTCAGCACCTTTGCGGACAATGGAACAATGATCTGTAACCACTTTCTTTTCCACCTTGCTCTTTGTTGCACTTTCATTTGATTAGTTTTGCATTCCGACTTTTACTGATTTATCTGATGTAGCCATGATTTAAGCTTGCTGTCCACACCAGAATATCTTCTATTGGTCAATTTGTCATCACCATTTATGGATCGTTCGTGCCTTATTTAGATTTTTTTTTCGAGATACAGCATGGAAACAGGCCCTTCGGCCCACCGGGTCCGCAACGCCCAGCGGATCACCCCCGTACACTAGCGCTATCCTACACACTAGGGACAATCTTACAATCGCAGAAGCCAATTAACCTACAAACCAGTACGTCTTTGGAGTCTGAGAGGAAAGTGGAGCACCCGGAGAAAACCCACGCAGTCACGGGGAGAACGTACAAGCTCCATACAGACAGCACCCGAGGTTGGGATCGAACCGGGGTCCCTGGTGCTGTGAGGCAACAACTCTACGCCACTGTGCTGCCCTTTGAAAGCTTCCTTTAACTTTCACTGCAGAGCCCTTACATCCACGATGACAAAGAGTCTTTGACCAGAAATGTTGACTTTGTTTCTCTTTCCAAGATGCTGTTGACCTGCTGAGTGTTTCTGCCAGTTTCTGATTTTACTTCAGATTTCCAGAATCTACAGATTTTATGCATGCATTGCGAAGTTCAGTCTCGGCAAAGAATTGAAAGCTCTTTATCTGAATGCACGCAGCATTTTACAACAGGAGATGTGAATTTACAGCACAAGCAGAAGCAAATCGGTACCACCTAAGAATCGCACACAAGCATGGTTGCTAAGTGACCAAGGCGGGCCACTCCAGGATACTTTCAGAAGAGATGGGAAAATGGAAAAGGAACCAACCCCCCAAAAAAGGGATAGAGACAGTGGAAAAGAAGGATGTAATAAAAATGAACTGCAGGTGGTGGTTTATTCCAAAGATAGACACTAAATGCTGGAGTGACTTCAGTGGCTCAGGCAGTAGCTCTGGAGAAAAGGGATAGACGATGTTTCTTCAGACTGACTGTAGTTGGCGTGGAACTGGAAGTAAGAAAAGACCAGGACAAATCAAGGAGGGTGGTATTCCCTTTTCTCTTCCCTCTTGAATTCCTTTTGAATTCCCATTTGGGATCACAACATCCCCAGCCAACAATGGGCCATTGTGGGCTCCACCCTTCCTTGGTCATCTGTTGCCCGTCCTGATTTGTCCTGGTCTTTTCTTACTTTCTGTTCCTACCCCACTACGATCAGTCTGAAGAAGGGACCCCGACCCGAAACGTCACCCATTCTTTGTATCCAGAGATGCTGCCTGATCCGCTGAATTACTCCAGCACTTTATGTCTATCTTTGGAGAGGAAGGATCTTAGCTCAGAGGACAAATCAAGAAGAAGGGTATCAGTTTGGATGAAATTAAGTAGTAGGAAGTTGCAGAAAACATTGCTGGGAGTTGTCTCTCAGTCCCCATTCATTAACGCCAGTGTAGGGAACAGAGTAAAGCATAAAACTAAAGTGTAGTACAATAGTCATAAGCAACATATTAGCTTCACCAAATCAAATTACAGCGGGTAGCACAGTGGCACAGCGGTAGAGTTGTTGCCTTACAGCGCCAGGGGCCTGGGTTCGATCCTGACTATGGGTGCTGTCTGTATGGAGTTTGTACCTTCTCCCTGTGACCAGCTTGGGTTTTCTCCCACATTCCAAGGACGTACAGGTTTGTAGGTTAATTGGCTTGGTGCAATTGTAAATTGTCCCCAGTGTGCCCAGTGTGTGTAGGATAATGTTAGTGTGCGGGGATCGTTGGTCGACATGGACTCAGTGGGCCGATGGGCCTTCTTCCGCGCTGTATCTCTAAACTAAACTAAACTAACTGCTCGTATGAAGGAGAAATTGATGGACTGAGTAAGAGATGGTTTTCTTGATTGCTATGTTAAGGGCAGCTCAATGGCCTAGCTGGTAGAGCAGCTACCTCACAACACCAGACACCAGGGTTCGATACTGACCTTGGGTGCTGTCTGAGTGGAGTTTGCACGTTGTCCCTGCGACCGTGTGTGTTTACTCTGGTGCTCGACTTTCCTCCTACCTTCATGTGGGTATGTAGGTTAACTATCTATCTATCTATATTACTAAAAGTCTGATCTTGACCACTTCCTGTTGTTCTGTATATTGATTTTAGAAAAAACGCTGCCCACTTACGGCTGTGATTTTTGGCCATCTTACTCAGAGTCCCCCTCCTCTGTGCAGGACAAGAGGATTTTTCCCATCGATGAAAAATAAAAGAGTTATCAGTGTTTAAAAAATGTTGAGATTCTCTCTCCTGAAGGCCATGCCCCTTCCGGAGGGACTATAAAACCAGGAAGTGTTGAGTGCCTCAGTCAGTCTCTGCAAGATGGAGGAGCGAGAGGGTCACGTCTCTCAATCTGAGCTGCGAATAACACTGAACACATGTCTACTAAACTGTGAGTATGGTTTTACTGACCTTGAGTGCCCTTAATGTGGTTTGAAAATGAAAATGTGGTTGATTTGAAATAAAGCACAGCAAATGGTTGGTGGTCGTTGGTTTGAAATAAAGCACAGCAAATGGTTGGTGGTTGGTTTGAAATAAAGCACAGCAAATGGTAGGTGGTGGTTGGTTTGAAATGGCAAATGATTAAAAGTTTAAACTTGACAACTTCCTGTTTGCACTGTATATTGATTTTAGATAAAATGCTACCATTTACGGCTGTGATGTTTGGCCATCTTACTCAGTCCCCATCCGTTCATCAGGTGCAGAGGATTCTTCCCATCAATGAAAAAAAAAAGTGTTATTAGTGTTTAACAAATGTTGAGAATCTCTCTCCTGTCAATCACGCCATGAAGGCCACGCCCCTTCGAGTGGGAGGGGGAGGGATTATAAAACCCGTAAGTGTGGGTGTGGCTCAGTCTCTGCAAGATGGGGGAGGGAGAGGTCACGACTGGCTGAGCTGTGAATCAACTGAACACACTGAATGTCTACTGAACTGTGAGTGTGGTGTTTATATAGTGTTTTGGTGGTGTTTTTGTGGTGTTATGGTGGTTTTATGGTGGTTTCACCCTGCTTGAAATGGTATGAAACTGCATTTGAATGTGGTGGCCTTGCACCCTGCTTGAAATGGTATGAAACTGCATTTGAATGTGGTAGACTTGCACCCTGCTTGAAATGGTAAGAAATTTCATTTGAATTTGGTGGCATTGCACCCTGCTTGAAATGGTATGAAACTGCACTTGAATTTGGTGGCCTTGCACCCTGCTTGAAGTGGTATGAAACTGCACTTGAATTTGATGGCCTTGCACCCTGCTTGAAGTGGTATGAAACTGCACTTGAATTTGGTGGCCTTGCACCCTGCTTGAAGTAGTACGAAACTGCACTTGAATTTGATGGTCTTGCACCCTGCTTGAAGTGGTACGAAACTGTACTTGAATTTGGTGGCCTTGCACCCTGCTTGAAGTGGTATGAAACTGCACTTGAATTTGGTCGCCTTGCACCCTGCTTGAAGTGGTCGGAAACTGGACTTGAATTTGGTGGCCTTGCACCCTGCTTGCAATGGTATGAAACTGCACTTGAATTTGGTTGTCTTGCATCCTGCATGAAGTGTTATGAAACTGCACTTGAATTTGTTGGCCTTGCACCCTGCTTGAAATGGCATGAAACTGCACTTGAATTTGGTGATCTTGCACCCTGTTTGAAGT
>JAXLNO010000222.1:0-44685 GCA_038087875.1 Malacoraja senta | reverse complement strand
GTTTTTCAGTTTTGAAGTGGTTAAGAACAGTAGGAAAATATTTCCACTGAGAACTAAGAATAGTTATTAACTAATTTAATTTTGGAAACATTTACACTTATATTTTTATTGTTTATGTGTAATTCACAGGCCAAACCAGAGGACGGTTGATGATTTAGAGATCATATATGAAGAATTGTTACACATTAAAGCCTTATTGCAATTTTCTACCGCAGTAAGCTTTCTTTCTTTGATTTCATATTCTGAGCTTAAATCTAACCGTTTTAATTGCAGTGTAACTATTACATGATTAGAGGTGTACTTTGAATGATTGAAAGGTACAGCATTGAAACGGGCCTCTCGGCACATTGGAGTCCATGCTGACCATCGTTCACCCATTCACACTAGTTCTATGTTATCAGACTTTCGCAGCCAGTCTTTATGCACTAGGGCCAATTCAACCCACGTGTGTTTGGAATGTTGGAGGAAATCCATGGTGTCAAGGAGAATGTGCAAATTCCACACAGACAGCGCCCAAGATTAGGATCGAATCCAGGTCTCTGGTGCCATGAGGCAGCTGCTCTATAGCTGTGCCACATTGCTACCCTTGCAACTTGCAAATAGCTACTTGCAATTTAATTTTGGTTGGGGTCAGTTTGACCTGTGCTGAGGAGCACCATTTCAAATCATGAGCATGGAGACCAAATCAAATTGTTAATAGATTCCCAGCAACAATTGTCACTGTCCATCTTGTTCAGCTTCCATGGCCATGACTGTTGTGCTTCCGTGGCCATGGCAATATGTCACCTATCATATGTGAAAACATGTTAGTCAGTATTTTTTCCCTTTCCTTCATTTGTTGTGGAGAGGTGGCAGCATTCCCGGTTTTACAAGCCCCAATGAACATTTTATGGGGTGCTTCCAGTTATTCAAAGTTTTAAATCTTTGCATTTCAAGGAAGTGTGAAGTTAGTGGAACCCACACCTTCCTCACTAGAACTAATATTTGGATTCCCAACAATCCAGCCATTCTCCATTTTCAGAACCTGTATCTGCAACCAGTATTATATCCCAGAAATATAACCTGCAGTAAATGAGAAAGATCAACAAGAGGAGTGCTGCTGCACATTTTCTTCCAGCCCATTTCCACAGCAATCTGGATGTTTCAGGTAGTTACCACCTGGCTGATTTCCTATTGGTAACTAATTTTGTTTAATTGAGAATGCAATTTGACTCATTTGAGATTTGGAAGTGATGTATTTTCAGCCTGAACATTCTTCTACTCATTGCCACCACGTCATCTTTCTCACTACAACTCAAAAATGAAGCTGGGAAACATATACAGCTTCAGAGCTCAGCTTACATATCTTTGAAGTTTTCATTGACTACACTTCTGCTTTCCCGTTCTCTGCAGTACACTTGCAGGCTAACCTTTAATCGTGTTGCATGCCAGCCTATTGAAGTACTCTCCAGTACCCCTTCCATAGCAATATAATAACTTGCTGGGTGCAAACAAAACCTCAAGATCTATGTAAAATTTTTAGCAAATACCATCTCCAAGTAAAACCAGATTTAAATCTAGTTTGTATCTATATTTTAACCATATTCACAATGTCTTGCATTTTAAGTATGATTAAACATATCAACGTTTGACATTATAATAAATCAGGCTAATAAAATTGCATTTGGAGACAACTTTTTTCTTTATTTTTTCCAAGGTGAAACGAGAACTTGCTGGTGTTTTGGTCTTTGAATCTCATGCCAAAGCAGGGACAGTTTGTAAGTACGGAATTAATCTAAAGGATTTGAAAAGATTTTAGTTGGAATTGTTAAAATTGAAAGTAAAAACAAAAGTTATTTTACTTGCCTTGACTGAGCTCAAAAAGTAGTAAACCCAAGGAGATGACTAAATTAGGCTCAGAGTTCTTTGAAGTATCAATCCATGTGACATTTAGCTGAGTTGTGCTGGATCTTATTCACTGCCCACAAATGTTTGGTTTGGGTGCAAATGACTAATTGAGCTGACCCTGGGAAGCATCGACTGAAGCACAGCAGGCCTCTATGGGTGGAAGGCTCAGCATCTTTGTTGGAGGAGGCGATAGTGGCAATTTACAGTATCCAATTAACCTAATTACAGGGAGAATGTTCAAACTCCACACAGACAGCATTAGTGGTCAAGATCGATCCTTGTCACATTTTATAAACAAATTTGAAACATTATATTAATCCAACATGGATTTCTGAAAATTATTAATGCCATATATCGACGTTTAATGCAAAAGTGATTAAGAATTTACATGTGCTTTTTTATTTGTAGTGGAAACAAATATTTATTTCTGCAATTTTTGATTTGCAAAGATAAAAGCAATATTAACTACTTGGTACAAAAGCTGCACTATATGCTATATTTTCTTCCACTAACTAACGTCAGTAAAAATATAAATTAAGCCTGGTTTAAAATTAACTTTATATCTACAGGTCTTGAATCAGAGACTTTACACTCACTATTAGTAAAGTAATATAAGTTTCTACACACTGTAAAGAGAACAAATGCTCAATTTTATGCATTTCTAATGAAGTTTAAAAACAAACTGCCTCTGCAGTTCAAATATTTAATGAATTTTATGCATTTGAAATTAGATGATTCTTGTTTTCATCCTTGCAGTGTTCAATCAAGGAGAAGAGGGCACTTCATGGTACATTATCCTCAAGGGCTCCGTGAATGTTGTTATCTATGGCAAGGTACAACTTGCAATTCACTATCTTTTGTGGAAAGGTTTGAAAGATTCAGACAATTATAATTCCAAGAATACTTAAATAAAAGTTAACCATGTTTATAGTGAACACATCATTCTCACATCATTAGAAATGAAAATACATGTTCAGACTTGACAATGCCCATCTTGTATACAGTAGGTGTAGTAGCTGTGTCATCTTTTTAAATCTATATTGATCTATATTTAAATGTAAACTGCCCTAGTTTATTGTATCATATTTGGCTGGGTATTTATAGAGCCCTTTAATGGATATAAAAAGAAAATATACATAGAATGTGTACCTAAATTATATATTTATTAGATAATGGTTGCAAAGCTTTAATATAAATTACTAATCTTGTCCAATATTGCAGGGTGTAGTCTGCACATTGCAGGAAGGGGATGATTTTGGAAAATTAGCACTGGTGAATGATGCTCCAAGAGCAGCTTCCATAGTGCTTCGTGAAGATAACTGTCATTTTCTCAGGGTTGATAAAGAAGATTTCAACAGAATCCTACGAGTAAGTGCTTTTTTGGTTGAAGAATAGTTTACGATCATCAGCATGATTACCAAAACAGCGATATGGGTTGTGAACAGCTGGTCTCCCAGTGCTGATCCCTGAGGCACACTGCTGGATATAAACTACCCAATGCAAAATATCCTGTTTATTCCAACTCTCTCTGATTACTGTTTGTTAACCAAACCTCAGTCTGTATTGCTCCCAGTGCCATATGCTCTAATTTTGTTTTGTCATTGTATCTGATCAGCAACCTTCTGAAAGTTCAAAACATAACACATTAACAATTTTGCTCTTTTCTACAGCTAGTTGCAATTGCAAAAAAAAACATAATTTCTCTTTCATAAATCTATGTTGACTCAATGTAAGGACGCTGTTATGATATTCTTAACTTTTAATTCCAGCATTTTCCTCACAACTGGATATCACGTCTATAGTTGCTTGTTTTCTCTTCCCAATTTTCTTACAAAGTAGCATTACATTTGTTAAACTATATTCTGCAGGAATCGGTCTGGAATCTGTAGAATTATTGAGGTGACAACCAGTGTATCCACCATTTTCGATCACCAACTCCATCTAAAACAAGATCCAGGTCATCACATCCTGGGGATTTATTGCCTTTGGTCCCATTAATTTATCCAGTGCACTATTTGCAATGTTTGCCTTTTAAAAGGATGATAGAACTTTCAAAAGCTTACTCCCAGTGGAAAAGTTACCTGTGTAATACATAATTAACCATTGAGTATATTGGACCATTTAGAGCTGACTGCAGTATTCTTCAGCTTTAACTTTGAACACGTTAAATTCAGTCCACTAAAATTTGAAATTGCAAAATTACATTTATATATTAGTAAAACGCTCGTCCTGTTTCTATCTATGTTTGTTTGTTTGTTGTCCATGTGATCCTGGAACTACGCCAAAACGGTACACGGTTGCACAACAATGTTTGCACCACCTTACACACCTTTGTCCCGTGTTTAAGAAAGAACTGCAGATGCTGGAATAATCGAAGGTAGACAAAAATGCTGGAGGAACTCAGCGGGTGAGGCAGCATCTATGGAGAGAAGGAATAGATGATGTTTGGGGTTGAGACCCTTCTTCAGACTGATGTCGGGGAGTGTGGGGCGGGAAAAGGAAAGGAAAAGGCGGAGACAGCAGGCTGGAAGGGGGAGGGGAGGGAGGGAGAAAGCAAGGACTATCCTGAAATTGGAGGTCAATGTCACTACCGCTGGGTGTAAACTACCTAAGCGAAATATGAGATGTTGTTCCTCCAATTTGCGCTGGGCCTCACTCTGGAATGGAGGAGGCCCAGGACAGAAAGGTCAGATTTGGAATGGGAGGGGGAGTTGAAGTGCTGAGCCACCGGGAGATCAGGTTGGTTATTGCGAACTGAGTGGAGGTGTTGGGCGAAGCGATCGCCGAGCCTGCGCTTGATCTCACTGATGTAGAGAAGTTGACACCTGGAACAGTGGATGCAGTAGATGAGGTTGGAGGAGGTGCAGGTGAACCTTTGCCTCCCCGAAAAACTGCTTGGGTCCTTGGATGGAGTCGAGGTGGGAGGTAAAGCGACAAGTGTAGCATTTCCTGCGGTTGCAAGGGAAAGTACTAGGTGAGGGGGTGGTTTGGGTAGGAAGGGACGAATTGACCAGGGAGTTACGGAGGGAATGGTCTCCACGGAAAACAGAAAGGGGAGGAGATGGGAAAATGTGGCTAGTGGTAGTAGGATCCCGTTGGAGGTGGCGAAAATGTCGGAGGATTATATGTTGTATGCGATGGCTGATGGGGTGGAAGGTGAGGACAAGGGGGACTCTGTCCTTGTTACGAGTAGGGGGATAGGGAGTGAGAGTGGAGCTATGGGATATAGAGGAGACCCTGGTGAGAGCCTCATCTATAATAGAAGAGGGGAATCCCGGTTCCCTAAAGAATGAGGACATCTGCGATGCCCTGGTCTGAAACACCTCATCCTGGGTGCAGATGCCAGCGTAGACAGAGGAATTGGGAGTAGGGATAGAATCCTTACAGGAAGCAGGGTGGGAAGAAGTGTAGACCAGCTATGGGAGTCAGTGGGTTTGTAGTAGATGTCGGTCAGTAGTCTGTTGCCTGCGATGGAGATGGTGAGATCTAGAAAATGGTAGGGAGATGTCGGAAATGGTCCAGGTGAATTTGAGTGCCGGATGGAAATTAGTGGTGAGATGGATGAAGTCAGTGAGTTCTGTATGGGTGCAGGAGGTAGCACCAATGCAGTCGTCATGTAGCGGAGGTAGAGTTCAGGGATACGGCCACGGTACACCTCGAACAGGGATTGTTTGACGTACCCCACAAAGAGGCAGGCATAGCTGGGCCATACGCGTGCCCATAGCTACGCCTTGGATTTGGAGGAAATGGGAGGAATCAAAGGAAAAGTTGTTGAGGGTAAGGACCAGCTCTGCTAGGCGGAGGAGAGTATTAGTACAAGGAGATTGGTTGTTCTGCGGTCGAGGCCTGTGAGACCCTCCTGGTGGGGATGGAGGTGTAGAGGGACTGGACATCCATAGTGGAAGGATGAGGGAGTGGGGGCCTGGAAAATGGAAGTCAGAAGTCAGGATGAGTGAGCTGGCAGCTGGCTGCATTCCTCCAAAACTCAGACGGTGACCCTGAGCGCAGTGAGGGAGAAGTTGTTGCTTCAGGTGTCAGTGGGTTGGCGGATTGCCTGGATTCCAGTGCTGTGACTCGAGGGGCTGTTATTTGGGAGATTCGGCAGTTTCTGAAAACAAACATGTGTCCAAGGACCAGAATCGAGTCAGCTGGAAGATAGTGGACGGATCTGCCGGGTCTTATCAGGTCACTCGATACTATCCTTGGCAGTAAAGAGAGTGGTCTTCCCTAGTCTAAGCATCAGTTCGGGGACTTTTTGAAGCTCCTGAGAGAGAGAGAGGCCCTGCTCCCGCGAAGAGTGTGAGGAAAATACCCTAGTGTTTTCAACATGAAGATCATAGTTGCTAGCCTAAATATAAATGGCGGAAGGGGGGACTTTCGTAGATTTCATCGTCTATCAGTCCTCAGAGAGGACTATGCAATGAGTTTTCTGCAACAGACGCATACTGTTGGCAGTGATTAACCCACCTGGCTACTGGAGTGGGAAGGGGAGGGTCTACATGAGCCACCTCAGCACTAATTTGAGTGGGGTGGCTTTACTGTTGGCCTCGACTTTCCAGCCAGAGATCCTGAAGGTGCCGGAGGTTGAGCCAGGCCGTTTGCTCTATCTGGCCGTGAGCCTGAATGGCATGCTGTTACATTTCATTAGCATGTACGCCCCTGGTAATTCCGGTATTTACCCCTTAGTCCGTTCAGTGAAAACACCGATTAGAATACTTTAAACATCCTTTACTTCACCCAGGTGGCCTTGCTTCTGTCCTGCTCTGGGAAGCTCTCCCAGCACAATCACGGAGAAACAAGTGCTCAAACAAAGGAATTAGCATATATATATATAGTTGATACAGTGGGAGGTAACTTACAATGGGCGGTAATCTTCTAGACCAATCACTACAATAGCACATGGTTATATAGGTGGGGACAATCTTTCCACCCAATTACAATCATACGCAGCATAATACATCCTAGCCAATCACTATAGCATCAAACATCACATGTTTTACAAGAATGATGATGTCACAGGAAGAAAAATGAAATCTGACTTCAATAAGCCCCTGATCTTCAAAAACAGAATACTTAACCCTTTAATCCTAGAGTATCCCCAGTTCTGCATATTCTCATTCCAACCTTTTTATCATTCCATGATAACTCCCCATGTTCCTACTTATTTCTATCCTTCTCAGTCGTTCAAACTCTTCCTGAACCCTATCAACGTACTGAGTCTTTCTTCACCACATACTTCATCCTGTTCTATCAATAACATTCTCGGAGCACCTATGCCTTCCAGCGCAGACCCGATGGCTATCTATGTCCCAAGATAAGCGAACAACAACGGGATGTCCATCGTGATTTATCCTGGGATTATCCTGGGATAAAGAAGTTAGCGTTTTAGGTCTCAGGCACCATACAGATAATTGTACAGTGATGAAAGTGAACCCACGCGTCCCCCCCCTCCACCTTGGCAGTGGTAGGGGTTGAGCTGCTTGCGGATGATGGCTCCTCTGTCACAGATCCAGAGAGGATCAGTGCTTTAGTTCGGTCCTTTTGTGGGTCTCTGTTCTCCGCAGATGGATTCAGCGGGGAGGCTCAGCGGGTCCTGTGGGATGATCCACCAACTGTAGATAGGGAGGTGTTTGAACTCCTTGATGACCCCTTATCATTGGAGGAGTTGACTGGTGCCCTGCACCAGCTCAGGAGAGGCAAGTCCCCAGGGCTGGATGGGCTGACGGTAATTTGTTAGAGCATTCTGGGATGTCCTGGGGGGTGACTACAAGAAGGATCTGGGGAGAGCCTGGCGACCGGGGAGATGCCCCTCTCGTGGCCTAGGGCAGTTGCTGTCCTGCTGCCCAAGAACGGCGAACTCCGCCTGTTGAAGAACTGCCGCCTGGTCTCTCTCCTCTGTACAGAATATAAAGTTTTTGCACGGGCAATGGCAAATTGCCTGGGCTCTGTGCTGTCCCAACTGATCCACCCAGTCCTTTACAGTCCCTGGCCAGTCCATTCAGGATAACATCCACCTGGTTAGGGACCTGATTCATCTATCTCAGGGTACTGGTCAGTCAGCTGCTTTTCTGTCTCTTGATCAGAAGGCTTTTGACAGGGTAGATCATGACTACCTCTTCGGGACACTGCAAGCGTTCGGATTTGGACCGCATTTTGTGGCCCGGGTCCAGCTTTTATACATTGCAGCGGAGTGTCTCGTGAAGGTTAATGGTGTGTTGTTGGCCCCCATTCACTTTGTGAGAGGGGTACGCCAGGGGTGTCCCATGTCTGGTCAGTTGTACTCAGTCTGTGCGGAGCCATTCCTGTGTTTTCTTCAGAGGCGGTTGACAGGCCTGGCTCTACTACGACCGGGGGTGGAGGTGGTTCTCTCAGCTTATGCCGACGATGTACTTCTTATGTTCACTGACCATGTTGACCTGCGGAGGATGCATGATTGCCAGCAGGTTTTCTCGGCTGCATCGCCCGCCGGGATTAACTGGAGTAAATGTTCTGGACTTTTGGTGGGCCAGTGTCAGGTGGACTCCCTGCCGGAGGAGATGACATCGTATGCGTGGAGCACCACGCACCTCCTCTACCTGGGGGTCCACGTGAGTCCCACTGAGGATGATTGGCCGGCGAACTGGCTGGAGCTGGTTACGAAAGTCGTCGCCCGGCTGGGTCGCTGGTCAGGCTGGCTTAGAGTTCTTTCTTTCCAGGGTAGGGTGCTGGTCATAAACCAGCTGGTGGTCTCCATGTTATGGTACTGGCTGGTAGCGGCTCCCAGTGGCAGGCATCAGTCGACCCGCCATACGGGGTCTGCCTAGTTTCTATCGCGATGTGTTAAGAGTGAGGAATCTGGTCATCTTCAGCCAGCGTGTTGCTCCTCAGGGGTAGGGGGACGTTGAGGCTGCAAGGGTGGCCGGTCCTCACCCTGTCATGGCGGGTGTCGAGGAGAGGCGTGTGCTTGGAGTGATTCTGACTGAGCTTACCCCCGCTCCGCTGGAATTGCTCATTGAGCCCAGGCTCCGGGATATTTCCTGGGCGCCGGCCCCATACAACATGAGCCACCTTTCCGAGATGCCCAGCGAAATGCGAAATGCATTTTGTAATGCGAAAAGACGCATACTGTGCAGAATGCTCCTGCACATTCTGCACCTCCCTGCCTTCATCTTCCTTCCGGACATGCCTTGGCGGTCCATGTTACCACCTGAAGGTGGGGGCGGACCCAGTGGAGGTCTCTCCACAAGGGAGTCTTCCCCCTTACATTGGGGACCTGGGGTGGAGAGTGTTGCACCGAGCCTCGGCGTATAGTAAACTTTTGAGTCGGTTCACGGGCTCGCCGGCCGCCTGTATTTTCTGCGGTGAGGTAGAGACCGTTCCACGTGTATATGGAGTGTGTGAGGTTGCTGCCCCTGTACGGATATCTGAAGGGGCTGTTCAACAAATTCTGGTTGCATTTTAGTCCCACGATCCTGGTGTTTGGGCACAAGGCAGGGAGTGGGTAGGGCCGATCGGGGGGGGGGGGGTGGGATCTCCCTGTCGGTTTGCTCCTGGGCCTGGCCAAGATGGCCATTTGCGGGTCCAGGCAGCGGCCGGTCGATGGTCACACCAGAGTCGGCTGCCTGCCCCTCTTCCAGGCCTACGTCCGTGCTCGCGTGTTCCTGGAGAGGGAACACGCGGTGTTACGGGGACGCTGGAGGCCTTCCGTGAACACTGGTCGCTGCTGGGGGTCGAGAGCATTGTTAATATTGCTTTACTTGTTGGGGGTGGGATGGGGAGGAAGCTTCCCGTTTCATTGTGGGAGGGTGGAATAGGGCAGAGGTTTACTTTCCAAAAAAAATACACTTTCCTTGTGGGGGGATGGGATGGGGGGGGGAAGGTCCCCATTTCACCCCCCCCTCCCCCCACGTGATGGGAGTCATTGGCTCTGGGGGGCACCTGTCTCCAGGGTGAGCGCCGACGCCGCGCCCCCCCCTACCCCCCGCGCGTTGGGGGACGGGGTCCAACGGGTCCCACTTGGTCTAGTGTCTATATAAAAATGTGTCTGTCTGAAAAGGATGCTGAGTGACGAGTAGCATCGCATGTTAAAAATATTCAAAGGCTCAAATTGATCACAAATTATTCATTTGAATAGCGTGGTTTCATTTTAACATTTTTTTCCCTTGCTCCCTTGCTCCCCTTATCCCTGCCTTTACCATAACCTTCACACATGTTAGGATGTTGAGGCCAATACGGTCAGACTTAAAGAACATGGAAAAGATGTATTGGTTTTGGAGAAGATCCCAATGGGTAGCAGGACTTCCAGCCAGGGATGTGCACAGACACAACACAAGTAGGTTTACCTTTGTGTCACATCCTATGTTCTTGAAGACTAATGTGGTCATTGATATGGCTCAGTTGTTTCGAGAATCAGTAGGTACTACGATGAAGGTTTCAACATTGCAGATTCAATGGAAGGGAGTGGAAATGGTACAGTGATAGTAGTGTAACTGCTGCATAGAAAAGTCAATTTTCTTATCAATTTACCACAAAGTATTCACTGCAGAGCTTAAATTATAAATGATTATTGTCTTCCTGAGTGAAAAGCATAGTATATTATAGCAGAGGATTAGAAATCCATTAAAGGGGATTAAAATATTGTGTTGAATTTACCACCATGTTCTTTTTGCCTAAACCAGAATTTTCCAATCAATATTTTGAATTTGCCACTGCTTTTGAAGTCATGATGCGCTAACTAGGTTTACTGAACTAACAAATTCAATTTGGATAATTACTTTCCAAGTTAACATTAGATTTTAATGTATTAATTATCTTGATAATCCATTGTGCAATTTAAAGGTGATAATGTTTAGGAAATGTGTTGTATGTTAAACTACGTGTTCTGCTATTAACCAAATTGCCTTTTCATTCCCCCAGATACACTGTGAAGTCAGGCACTCCTGAAAAAATATTAGAACACTTTCTGGAAACTATACGCTTGGATTTGCCTGCCAATGGAACAACAGGTTTAGTCGTTAACAAATTCATCTTTCAGTTAACAAGTTACTGTGTTTCTATATCATCTTAATCAAAGATCTAGTCAGGATTAGCTGGAATAACTCAGCGGGACAGGCAGCGTCAGACTGAAGAAGGGTCTCGACCCAAAACGTCACCCATTCCTTCTCTCCAGAGATGCTGCCTGCCCCGCTGAGTTACTCCAGCTTTTTGTGTCTATCTTCGGTTTAAACCAGCATCTGCAGTTAGACAATAGACAATAGGTGCAGGAATATGCCATTCGGCCCCTCAAGCCAGCACCGCCATTTAATATGATCATGCTGATCATCCACAATCAGTACTCCGTTCCTGCCTTCTCACCATATCCCCTGACTTTAAGAGCTCTATCTAACTCTCTCTTGAAAGCATCCAGAGAATTGGCCTCCTGAGGCAAAGAATTCCACAGATTCACAACTCTCTGGGTGAAAAAGTTTTTCTTCATCTCTATTCTAAATGGCCTAGCCCTTATTCTTAAACTGTGGCCCTGGTTCTGGACTTCCCCCAACACCGGGAACATGTTTCCTGCCTCTAGCGTGTCCAATCCCTTAATAATCTTGTGTGTTTCAATAAGATTCCCTCTCATCCTTCTAAATTCCAGAGTATATAAGCCCAGCCGCTCCATTCTATCAACATATGACAGTCCCGCGTGAACCTCGTGAACCTAAGCTGCACTCCCTCAATAGCAAGAAAGTCCTTCCTCAAATTTGGAGACCAAAACTGCACACAATACTCCAGGTGTGGTCTCACTGGGGCCCTGTACAACTGTAGAAGGAACTCTTTGCTCCTTTACTCAATTCCTCTTGTTATGAAGGCCAACATGCCATTAGCTTTCTTCACAGCCTGCTGTACCTGCATGCTTACTTTCAGTTCCTTCTTACACATCTAGTCAGGATTTCTGATTTATGTCCATTTTATGTTCATAATTACAGAAGTTTAATTTAGGTAATGGATTCCTTTGGTCCAACTGATGTGTTTCGTATACCTCAATTACTTTGTAAACTTTGTATGTTAGCATCGAGGTTTAGATATTTTTGTTTAGTTTAGTTTAAAGATACAGCGCAGACACAGGCCCTTCGGCCATCAAGTCCGCGCCGATCAGCAATTCCCACATACTAACACTATCCTACACACAATAGGGACAATTTACAATTTTACCAAGCCAATTAGCCTACAAACCTGTACATCTTTGGAGTGTGCAAGGAAACTGGAGCACCTGGAGAAAACCCATGCAGGTCACGGGGAGAACATACAAACTCCATACAGACAGCAGCCGCAGTCAGGATTGAATCCAGGTTTCTGCCGCTGTAAGGCAGCAACTCTACCGCTGCACTACTGTGACAATCTGTTGAAAGTATTTTTATTTCCGAAACAAAAGAGCAGCACTAGGATTGGCCACATAACTTGGATGTTCTGTCATACAAACGTAGAAAATAGGAGCAGGAAATGACCATTTGACCCTTTAAGATTGTTCCTGCACTCAATATGATCACAGTTGATCATCCACATTCCAGCGTGTTCCAGCTTTGTCCCATGTTGATCCCAAATAACTATATCTGACTCCTCAAATACACTCAATGATTTGAGTTCAATTGCTTTCTATGCTGGAGGTTCACCAATCTCTCCTCATCTCAGTCTCAAATGACTTGCCATCTATCTGTAGATTGTGACATCTAGCCCTGAACTCATCGGAAGTCTGGAACATCCTGTATCTAATCTGTCCTGTCCTGTTCTGTTTCCTGAGATCACCTCTCAGTTTTCTGAGGCAGCAGCTTTATTAGCTGTACCACCCTGTGGCCCATATCTGGCCCTCTGGGCATTCTCACATGGTTTTGTTATTAGTTCTGTGTGTGGGTATAACAGGCCGAGCTACTTGTGCAAACTTCTGCCAACATGTGTTTCCTGTGAACTCCCCTCTCTCGTCGAGCAGAAGGTACAAAAGCTTGAAAGCACGTACCACCAGATCCAGGAACAGCTTCTTCCCTGGTGTTATCAAACTACTGAATGAACCTCTCATAAATTAAGGATGTAGTTAAGAGCAAAAAATGAACCGATGTAAATTTCTATAACTTTACAAATTAAACTTTTAAATGTTGCTTTTTATGTCATTCTGTACATAAATTAAGTTCACTAAAATTGTTTTAACATAATAGAACCAGATATATTAACTTTTCAACACTTTATTGATTAAGGGAAATGTCACACCAGTAGCCAAGATGACATTACTGATGGTTCGTTGAGTGAGGCTGCATGGGTGGAATTGAGAAATAAAAAGGGGATGATCACCTTACTGAGAGTGTACACAGGTCCCCTAATAGTCAACGGGACTTAGAAGAACAAATATGCCAGGAGACTGCAGGCTGCTGCAAAACTAATAATGTCATAGTAAGGGATTTTAACTTTTACAATATAAATTGGAACGATCAGGAATTGGTCAAATAGGTGCAGGAAAGCTTTCTCAGGCAATATGTAAAGCCCCAAACAGGAGAGAGAGTAAAGCTTGATCTACACTAAGGAAATTGGGAAGGCCAGGTAACAGAAGTGTCCGTGGATGAGCCTTTTGGGACTGGCAACGACTGTTCTATTAAGATTAAAATAGGCCCACAAGGGTGGGCCCACAAGTTAAAATTCTGAATTGGGGCAAGGCCAACTTTGATGGTATTAGACAGGAATTTGCTAAAGTTGATTGGAGTAGGCTATTTGCAGGCAAAGTAACTTCCGGAAAGTGGGACTCTTTTAAAAGTGTGATGACAGGAGCGCAAGGTATGTGAATGGCAAGGCATGTTGGAATAAGGAAACTTGGATGGTGGGAGAAATTGAGGCTCTGGTCAGGAAAAAGAAAGAAACATGGGACAGGTATAGGCATCTGGGATCAAGTGTATCCCTGGAGGATTTTCTGGAACTGAGGAGCATACTTAAAAAGGAAATGAGGAAGGCAAAAATGGGGCAGGAGATGGCTCTGGCAAATAAAGTTAAGGAAAATCCAAAGAGATTTTTTAAAGTACATTAAGGGAAAGAGGGTAACTAGAGAGAGAATATAGCCCCTAGGGAACCAATCCAGTCATCTCTGTGTGGAGCCTCTGGTGATGCGCAAGGTCCTCTGAGTATTTCTCCTGTTTTTTACCGTGGAAAAAGAGATGGGGCAGTTAATGGAGATGTCTTGAGGACAGTCCATATTATAGTCGAAGTGCTGAATGTCCTAAAGCTTATGAAGGTATTTAACTCTCCCAGGCCTGATCAGATATATCCGAGGACACTGTCAGAATGTGATTGATCTAGTTTTCCATTGGCAAGGTATCATGCGGAAATGTGGACAGACAATGCAGAGCATGTCTGAATTTTGATTACAGAGTTGCCTGTTCTTATGCCCAAACATTGGGTGCAAATTAATTTTCTCTAATCCAGTATTACTGCAGCAATTAAAAAAAAAAAACTTTTACTGTATTTCATACATTTTTACATTTTCAGGGTGAATATGATATTTGCCTACAAATGATTCTATATTTTTGTTCAAATGTAGAAATGATACAATTCTTGTTTACAGTTATTTTAACAGATCCATTCATTGATGACTTTGTTCTGATGTACTGCACTTTTATGCAACACAGTCAGCTTTTCTCAGCTCTCATGGCTCAATATCCTTTTTTTGTTTGTAATAAATGTATACAGTTCTTCAGGTACTGCTACATGGATTATAATACAAATTGTTCCAGAGAGTACTTTTGGAGAACTATATATATAGATGATAAAATGGTTATTACTCAAATGCCTGATTGCGACATTAAATCTGCAAAACAGAATGAGAATTACAGGTGAGCACTGTACACAAAATATCTGCATGAGTTTTTGATTCTGACAATTATATACAAGCTCTCGGCATAATTGTAGTGCCAAAAATAGGTTGGAACTAGTATTAACCCATTCCACATTGGAACAATGTAGATCTCCAGTCTAAGGTAAACACAAAATGCTGGAGTAACTCAGCGGATGAGGCAGCGTCTCTGGAGAGAAGGAATGGTCGACGTTTCGGGTTGAGACCCTTCTTCAGACTGATCTCCAGTCTCTTGAGCTTGTATTCTAACTTGAAATTAGTTTTTGTTCCACAGAACTGGTTAAAGCTTGGGGATAGTTAAATGTATATCTGATAGGGCATTGCAATTTGATATCTTGCCTGGCAATCAAAAACGATTCTTTGATGCTGTACCGATACAGAGCATTATCTTTGAATAGGATTACCTATTCATCCGTGTACTCTCATTACCCTATGGCTGTTATTTTTATTTTGGACAGAAAAGTAATTATATAATTCTGTTTCTAATATCCAGAATTCAATTCTTTGAAAAGCCTTTAGAGTTACGGCAATGATAACAAAGGAAAGTTTAGATACATTGTGAATTGGAGACAGAAGCAATTGACGAGGGAAACTTTTGGTTTTACAGACATTTTGTTATAAGTTTCCTTAACATATGTGTACCTACCATTCAGAAGCATCGCAGGGCACAGAGCAGGAGAAAATGGACTATGCTCTCAATAACAAGAGACGTGTCATCCGTCTTGTCCTGCACTGGACAAATGTATATGCAGAATTATTACAAGAAGAAGAAACTGCTGTAGCATTTCTAGAAGTGAGTGATGCAGCCAAAATATAGTGTTTATCATAGCGTTCAATTGCTGAAATGGATATATAATATTTTCTGATAACATTTATTCACATTATTCAGGATGGCACAGTGGCACAGCTGATAGAGCTGCTGCCTCGCAGTGCCAGAGACCCTGGTTCAATCCTCACCTCAGGTGCTATTTGTGTGGAGGTGATCAATGGTTCACATGGACTTGGTAGGCCGAAGGGCCTGTTCCATGCTGTTTCTCTAAAGTA
Source organism: Malacoraja senta (assembly GCA_038087875.1). Classification (NCBI taxonomy): domain Eukaryota; kingdom Metazoa; phylum Chordata; class Chondrichthyes; order Rajiformes; family Rajidae; genus Malacoraja; species Malacoraja senta. Next base: position 28,913 of record JAXLNO010000222.1, on the reverse strand, counting down.
AATAAAACACATTAGGAATTTCAAAATTGTTTTGCCATTATTTTGCACCTACGGCTCGAGAATTCTCGCTACTCTCCATGGCGGCTTCATTCTAGTCGCCGCTAATTTTTCAACATCAAAAGTCACGGCGACCATAATGAGGCCTCAACTAGTTCCCAGAATGCGGGAACTCCTCACGACCATGAAGGCGACTCCCCGGCAACCACCCGCGAACATGTGGCGACTGCATAGTCTCCTGCAGTTGCCTAAAGTGGGACAGGCCCATAAATATCCTAGTACATGATTCGCAAAAGATTAGTATGCAGGTAAAACAAGCAGTTAGGTATCCCCTTTTCAACATAATCTGCAATCAACATTTTCAGCATAATCAAGGATGAGTCTCGCCCCAGTCACTCCCTCTTCTTCCCTCTCCCATCAGGGAAGTGGTACAGAAGTATGAAAACGCACACCTCTAGATTCATGGACAATTTCTTCCCAGCTGTAATCTGGCAACTGAATCGTCCTATCAACAGCTAGAGAGTGGTCCTGATCTTTAATTGGACTTTATCTTGCACTAAACGTTATTCCCTGTGGATGGCTCGATTGGAATCATGTATATTCTTTCCACTGACTGGTTAACACACAACAAAAGTTTTTCACTGTACCTCAGTATACGTAACAATGAACAATGAACTTTGGCAGCCTCCTGATGCAAAATCAGATGGAGTGAGCAGAGAAACTATATGCCAGGCAAAAGATGGTTAGGGTCACAAATGCAATGCAAGGCCGTCAATACTGCATTGAGCATTTTTGTTCCTAATTCAGGCTTTCTTCTTGGTAATTGTTTTGAAAACATCATCTCTTGCACCTTGAAATTTACATTAGATACAATACTATTACAGATATGGCAGCTACTACATATGATTCCAAGCAAGGAATATAAAATGCTCTTTCTATAATCTTCTATAAATGCATTTTATACTTTGGTGGAATAATTTGCCCTTTTTGGTTTGTCTTTGAACTTTTCATTCCCTGGGAACCACTTTATTCTTTTCTTTATTAGAAAAGGCAATTGGCAATATCGCTGTTTCTAAACAATTGATATCATGACCATCCTTCTGCCTGACGCCAAACATGAACAAAACTTATTTTAATTTTGTAAATTTTGTTTTTTTTATAATCCAACTCATATAAACTTTGGGTTCTATAAATAGTGAAGTGAATGTGAAATCGCCATCATGGTAATGGACTAGCCAATAGTAATTAAGTCAATAGTAAACTTTAGTATATTGAAGAACACAAATTGCTGGAGTAACTCAGCGGGTCAGGCAGCATCCCTGGAGAACTTGGATAGGTGACGTTTCATTTGGGACCCTTGTATTGAAACTGTAAATATTGTTTCACTTGCATTTGCTTTGCATGCTTTTATAGATGCTGCTTGTATGTCTGTTTTGTTTAGTGAGTGTGAAAAGGTAGGCATGGATATTTTAAAAATAATTGTAGGGAATGAACGCAGTTCAACAAGAACTACCCAGTTAAACACTAGATGGTGCACAAGTGTCATCTGTAGAACAGGTTTGTTTCACAGATCACATGCTCATTAACTAAGTTTATAAAAGCTATGTTGTAGAGACAGAATTGTCTATTAATGAATCAAGAAAACATGAAGTCTGGACTGTATTTCAAGACTTCGCATTTTGGAGCACATCCAATGAATGTTCTTTGTGTGATTATGTTTAATGACTTGTTAGGGTATAGAGTAATATCGGACAACAATTGGCTGAACTATGTGATAAATGAGAAGTAATATTCTGTCATAATTTTATAAAGTGATTGCTAATGCAGGGAATGAAATAGCTAGTATGCAAGTGAAAATGAGGACAGAATTTTTAAAGTTTTCATTCTGTTAACATTTGAGCATCATTATTTTTCTTTCACAATACAGAGAATATACAGGCCTACTGTATACATCTATCATTTTGAATTAGGTTGTAGTTTAAAGGAGTAACTGGAAGTGACATTCTTTGAATTTAAATTTTTTATCTGCTTGAAGTGAAACATAGTTACAATAAAACATTTTTGAGGGGATAAAATTTTTTGACTTTAACCGCAAGGTACTGTTTCGCCAAAAATGCAATAATCTTTCCATAAAAATCAAATTAATACAAATGATACAAACAATGATTCTGAAATAAACCAACCTCTGCTGTCAATAACATGGAATAAGATCTCTTTTCACTATTCAGTGATTTTATTAAAACTGAAAATAACCAAAATAGATTTGACAATTTGGAGTGTACAGATGATTAATTCTCAGATTTTTGCAGGAGTTCTATGTATCTGTGTCTGATGATTCGCGAATGATTCCTGCTTTAAAGGAACAACTCCAAGAACTGGAGAAACTAGTAAAGCAAAAGTAAGTTTATTTTCCTAATTATTTATCACTTGAAAAGTTTCTTTAAAGCCTCTGTCCCACTTTCACAACCTAATTGGCGACCTCTGCTGAGTTTGCCCTTGACTCATACTCGCAGCATGGTCGCCACGAGGTCGTAGGAGGTCATAAGAGGTCTTCGTAACTGTTCCTCACGCTCGTGAGTGGTCTCCGCCTACTCGTGGCCTCAAGTAGGTCGCAACGTTTTTTCCAGCCTGATAATAAAATGTCCACGAGTAAAAAAAAGGTCGGCATGGAAAAAATTGATACTTTTTACTCATAGGTAGGTCGTAGGTAGGTCGTAGTAGGTCGTGATGGTAGTCGTAGATAGTTGTGGGTAGTCGTACGTCGGTAACTGGCCCGAGAGAAAAAATGCAAACATGACATCATTTTATCAGGTGATCATTTTCCACTGGTAGCGTCGTAGTTGGTCTTAGGTGTGGAAGACTGAGGTCGAGGGGGTCGTAGGAGGTCGTAGACATAGTCGTAGGAGGTCGTAGACATAGTCGTAGGAGGACTTTTACTTCGGCGAGTCAACACGACCTTGACATTTTTTTCAACTCGTCCAGGGTCTAAACCCGTGGATTAGGTCGTCCAAGTGGGACAGGCCCTTTATAAAGCCTTCAATAGTCCAAACCTTTATGCTTTAGTTTTGTCCATAAACTGAAAATGTTTACAAACTCTCTGTACAATGGAATTGTGATTTAAGGTTAAGAATTCTTTTTTTTAAATGCATTGTGGAATAACTATTTTATTTACTTTGAAACTAGAATTGAGGATAAAAATAATTCATTTTAACATTGGCAACATTAAAGTCCTAATTTTAAATATCAAAGATTATGTGGTAGTCATTAAACTTATCACATTGTTTAAGGTACATACACAGGAATGTCTAGCTTAATATAGTTTAGTGATACCGCTAGGAGGCAGGCCCTTTGACCCACCGAGTCTACACCGACCAGTGATCCAGTTAGCACTATCTAGGGACAATTTACAATTTTTACTGAAGCCAATTAACCTACAAACCTCTATGTCCTTGGAGTATGGGAGGAAACTGAAGCACCTGGAGAAAACCCACACGGTCATGGGAAGAACGTACAAACTCCATACAGACAGCACCCACCGTCAGGATTAAACATGGGTCTCTGGCGCTGTAAGGCAACAACTCTACTGCAGCAACACGGTGTCACCCCTAGCCTCAAATTTAGCTTGCAAACTTTATCTGCAATGAGGAAATATGTCTAATGAGTAACTCGATTCTGCTGAGAGCAATTGAATTATGAGCAGATGGCAAGATTTTTAGGAAGCTAGTGGTTAGATAGAACTCTTAAAGATAGCGGAGTCAAGGGATATGGGGAGAAGGCAGGAACAGGGTACTGATTGTGGATGATCAGCCATGATCACAGTGATTGGAGGTGCTGGCTCAAAGGGCTGAATGGCCTACTCCTGCACCTATTGTCTATTGTTTAAAAGAATGTCAGATGGCAATTTCCTGATTGGGTATGCATCCAGTCGTGCAGATTCCGGCAAATGATATGTGATTTTGCACGCAATTGCAGTGCACACTTACCACAATTACGACAGCAAAATTTCACCACATATCTGCTGTGGTGAGAAGGTTAAAACCAAAAATATGATTGAAATCACCCTGGACTGAACATCCAAAGTGTTGTTTTCTACATATAAAGATACATAGATACATAGATACATAGAAAATAGGTGCAGGAGTAGGCCATTCGGCCCTTCGAGCCTGCACCGCCATTCAATACGATCATGGCTGATCATCCAACTCAGTATCCCGTACCTGCCTTCTCTCCATACCCCCTGATCCCTTTAGCCACAATGATTTACTTTTCTCTACACAGTTATCTTTAGAGCTTCTGTTCTGGATATGGCTGGGGAAATGTCGAAATTCAATTCTCTGTCTACTTGATGACAACCATGCCGCTAAAAGTCTAGGCTTTCTTTTTAACTTTGTGTGTCAATAAAACCTTCAGCCACTATGCTAAGAAAAACAGATTAAAAGAATTAGTGCAGCATTTCTGGAGAAAAGGGATAGGAGACATTTTGGGTTCAGATCTTTCTTCAGGCTGAGAGTCAGGGGAGAGGGAAACTAAAAGTAAGCAAAGGTGCAAAATGAATTAGAGCCGGCTCTGATTTGTGTTGTACCTTGCAGTCAGAAACAGGTGAATTGATCATGGGGAACAAAGACATGGCAGACCAATTGAATAACTACTTTGGTTCTGTCTTCACTAAGGAAGACTTAATTAATCTGCCGGAAATAGCAGGGGTCCGGGGGTCAAATGAGATGGAGGAACTGAGTGAAATCCAGGTTAGCCGGGAAGTGGTGCTAGGTAAATTGAATGGATTAAAGGCCGATAAATCCCCAGGGCCAGATAGGCTGCATCCCAGAGTACTTAAGGAAGTAGCCCCAGAAATAGTGGATGCATTAGTGATAATTTTTCAAAACTCTTTAGATTCTGGAGTAGTTCCTGAGGATTGGAGGGTAGCTAATGTAACCCCACTTTTTAAAAAGGGAGAGAAAGAGAGAAAACGGGGAATTACAGACCAGTTAGTCTAACATCGGTAGTGGGGAAACTGCTAGTCAGTTATTAAAGATGGGATAGCAGCACATTTGGAAAATGGTGAAATCATTGGACAAAGTCAGCATGGATTTATGAAAGGTAAATCATGTCTGATGAATCTTATAGAATTTTTCGAGGATGTAACTAGTAGCGTGGATAAGGGAGAACCAGTGGATGTGTTATATCTGTACTTTCAGAAGGCTTTCGACAAGGTCCCACATAGAGATTAGTATACAAACTTAAAGCACACGGTATTGGGGGTTCAGTATTGATGTGGAGAGAGAACTGGCTGGCAGACAGGAAGCAAAGAGTAGGAGTTAACGGGTCCTTTTCAGAATGGCAGGCAGTGACTAGTGGGGTACCGCAAGGCCCAGCAAAAACAGGAAAGTAGACTATTACCTGAATGGTGGCTGATTAGGAAAAGGGGAGATGCAATGAGACCTGGGTGTCATGGTACACCCGTCATTGAAAGTAGGCATGCAGGTGCAGCAGGCAGTGAAGAAAGCGAATGGTATGTTAGCATTCATAGCAAAAGGATTTGAGTATAGGAGCAGGGAGGTTCTATTGCAGTTGTACAGGGTCTTGGTGAGACCACACCTGGAGTATTGCGTACAGTTTTGGTCCCCTAATCTGAGGAAGGACATTCTTGCCATAGAGGGAGTACAGAGAAGGTTCACCAGACTGATTCCTGGGATGACAGGACTTTCATATGAAGAAAGACTGGATAGACTCGGCTTGTACTCGCTAGAATTTAGAAGATTGAGGGGGGATCTTATAGAAACTTACAAAATTCTTGAGGAGTTGGACAGGCTAGATGCAGGAAGATTGTTCCCAATGTTGGGGAAGTCCAGAACAAGGGGTCACAGTTTAAGGATAAAGGAGAAATCTTTTAAGACTGAGATGAGAAAAACATTTTTTACACAGAGAGTGGTGAATCTCTGGAATTCTCTACCACAGAATGTAGTTGAGGCCAGTTCATTGGCTATATTTAAGAGGGAGTTAGATGTGGCCCTTGTGGCTAAAGGGATCAGGGGGTATAGAGAGAAAGCAGGTACAGGATACTGAGTTGGATGATCAGCCATGATCATATTGAATGGTTTTGCAGGCTCGAAGGGCTGAATGGCCTACTCCTGCACCTATTTCTATGTTTCTATGTCTATGTTTCTATACCTCTACTTTTCCACTCACCTGACTCTCAGTCCAAAGAACGGTCTCGACCTGAAATGTCACCTATTCCTTTTCTCCAGAAATGCTGGCTGACCTGCTGAGTTGCTCCAATATTTTGTGTGTATCTTCGGTGTAAGCCAGCATCTGCAGTTCCTTCCTACACAAAATAATTAGTACATTGGGCTGGAGCATGTGTATCATGTACAGTTCTTATTAGTTTAACATCCAAAAAACATGTTTTTGGTTTTAATTGTGCTTGCTGTAATTCCTAAAGCTTTCTCAATAAAATTACAACATTTGAAAAATTATATTGCAAAACATAGAGCCTGATTATATTGCAAAACATAAAACATGATTTTGTACACCACTGATTTTTGTTGTTGTTGTCATTGCCTTATTATTAACAATAATTGCAGTGTGCTTTATAATAGATCTAGAAATAAGGCTCAATTGATATACTGTGCATACTGTAGTTTTGATCTGAGCTCATCAGGAAAGTTAAAAAAAGAATGCAAAGTGCAGATGAGCAACAAATACTGATTGTAACTTCTTTGCTAACGTGTGGTTTGTTTTAGAATAGAAAATTTGATTTTCAACTTTCTGGTTATCTTGTCATTAATGCACCAAAAGAAACTGGCCCTCATTTCTTGACTTTGTGAACATCTGTCATAAACCACCATGATTTGTTTCACTGGCTTAAGTGGCTTGTGTGTGTGTACTGACCTTTAATAGAAAGATTAAACGAGAACTTACCGTTTGAAGTTTGATATTTATTTTATGAGAAGTTGAAGTGGGGGATTACATGAAGAGCCTGCCAGCCCGCATGCGCGTCAATCTTCAGAGCAACTGTATGAAACCACAGACCAGTTGCTGAACTTAAACTATAGAAAGATTAACGAGCATAGACCTACCGGATGATCTTTATGAGAATCAGGGTTAGGAGTGGAGGGCACGTAATCCCTCACTTCAACTTCTCATAAAATAAAGATCAAACTTCAAACGGTAAGTTCTCGTTTAATCTTTCTATTTTATTTCGAAGTCACGTGAGTAACTACGTGAAGCTTTCAAAGCTATGTGGTTTCATGCAGTAACCCAATCTGTGTGTGAAACACTTAAACAGATAATCCATAAATGGTAGAAAGACATGGGTTATTAACAACATGATGCTAACTTGCATACATGGCCATTGCTCTTAATCGAACCATAGTCCCAATTGGCTTTGAATTAGGTAATAACTCATGCACCACTGTACAAAATTCTATCTGCAATCATCCAGGCATATTCAACCAAAATGTTATAACATTTGAAAGTGCACTATGTAAACCTCCTGCTGTTGCAAGAAGATGGACAAATGGGAATATCCATTCTATTGGCTGCTAATGAGCCACCAACAATCTCTTGAAAACTATTAATTAATAATGAAGAAAGTATCCTTCATCGCATAGGTACCAGCAAGCTCAGTGTACCTGTATACATAATAACACCCCCAATCTCCGATCTGGTGGGTATGCTGTCAACTCCAACTTGTACCCAACCCTGCCTGTTTAGCTTTATGAGATCATTCCCATAACAAGCTACCCCAATGTCAGTTATGACCCAGAGACTGAGCCAGAGATTAAAGGGTGTGTTCTTTGTGCTGAATCAGCTGCTAAAGCATAATCAACTTAAAAGATTCTGCTCCCATTAGGAAAACAGTAGATGAATATCTGCATAACAATTTACTGATATATATTCCACACTACTATGAGTCTAGGCTTTAGAGCAATCATATAAAAGACACCTTGCATAATGTTAGTCAACAACGGGAGAATAACCAATCATTTATTGTCCCACTTATGGTACTATAGAGAATGACAAAGCAGCTCAAACAGTGTCAATTGTACTATAACATAATCGCTTCTCTGAGCGCAAACTGAAAGAAACACAAAGCTCTGCTACTTCTGTTTAAAAGTACCTCACATGTCTTCTCCACAAATCCCCATACAATTGAGCAGAGCTAGTTGCACGAGAAATAGGCTGAGCTAGCCATCACTCGTGACTTCGAGTAAATAGGAGCTTCTTTCAGCCGCCTTACCATGGACACTCTGAATGAGTAGGCAAATTTGGCATTATTAAATTTCATGTTGCCTCATCCTTAATATCTTAAGAGGCATCTACAGATAAACCCCTGAGTCTTATCAGCTACAACATTTGCGTGTTGTCTATAAACTTCATGACACAATGCCCTTTTGATCTGAGTAGGGCAGCATTAGAATCTTTGTAAATAGCCTAGGCCTGAAGACAACCCCTAGGTAGAGCCTAGACTTCGCACCACTGGCTTTGTCATCAAAACACCAGATATATCTGTGCCTCTCGTGAATAGATATGGCAAAGTATGCATCTTCAAGATCTATTGAGGCCCTCATCCTCTAAATCAGCTAATTGCCGAAAACAATTATCCATCTAAAAGTGCGTAACGAGGCACATGATCAGACTAGACGTCTCTGTATCCACTTGGATAACCATCATTCCCTTTATTGACCATATGGAGGAAACTTTTGGCTTCTCATGCCACGGAAGATGCATTTATCTACTTATTCATTTATTTATTTATTTATTTATTTATTTATTTATTTTGCTCATAACATATAATCAGATCTGATGACTAGAGCTGAAACGCAACATCCAGTTGATGTGGGAACACACGTTCCCTGTCAACTCTAGACTGTCAGAGTCACCACGAAACCTTCTTCCTCAGAGTGGAAATAGCATAATGCAACCCTGAACCAGTAGTTGCCCCGCAGTCCTCTGACTGAAACCACCTCTCAGTCGCCAGTGTGCGCAACACGCTGTCTTCGACCAGCCACTCAATCCGGAATATTGGTATTGAGAGCCTACAGATTATTGTATATATATTTTTATTCACAACATGAACCTGCAGGTCAGATAAAAAATACTACATGCCAGACCGGCTTTCTGCTGGTAGCTACTTATCCTAGAGAGGATGGCAATGAAGTTTCCAACGAACTGGCAACTCTACTTAACTGAGCTGAAAGAATTAAACATGTGTTGAGGGAAACCTCAAACACCTCACTCTACTGAGCAGCTAGATAACCTCAATCACAGATGTTGAGGCAGAGCTTCCCTGGTCAATATGATCCATATAATCAGCCATTTCCAACTTAGAGCTTACAGAGGTTGCCATGCAAGGCACCCTGCCAATGTCTCCGCATCAACCTGAGGAGAGAAGTGAGTCAGTGCCGGGAAAACAGTTGAAAACTGAGGAATTTTGTTTGTAAATTGGTAAATCAGGCAATTTATCCGTCAATTTAAGCAAGACGGCTCTTAGCGAGCGGCAGTGAGTGAGCGGTCTTGTGAGGGAAGTGCCCTGTGAGTAAAGTGTGAGTCTTTGGCTCAAGAGTCTTCGGCGAGGAGGCTGAGGAGAGGAGACCACGCAATACGCTTGAGAGGTAGAGACGAAAGAAGGAGATGTCAGGCAAGCTGATTCAGTGCGATGCTTGCAGTATGTGGGAGGTCAAGGACACCGCTGGTGTCTCTGGCTGCTACAAATGCGAGAAGTGCATCCAGGTAGAGCTCCTGAAGGGCCGTGTTGGGGAACTGGAGAAGCAAGTGGATGACCTCCGGTTCGTCCGAGAAACGGAGTCGTTCCTCGACAAGTCCTACAGTACGATTGTTACACCTAAGGTACTGGAAGAGAGAAGGTGGGAGACGGTGAGAAAGGGAGGGAAGCATGGAATGCCAACGTCCCCGGGTGTTGTACCTCTTGTGAACAGGTTCACCCACTTAGAAGCTGTTGGGACAGAAGACGTGTTTACACTGAGCGGCGGACTGGCTTGCGATGCGAATAGGGCTGTTGAGCCAAAACCAAAAAGGCCTAAGGCGGGCAACGCCATTGTAGTGGGAGACTCCATTGTGAGAGATACGGACAGGGGTTTCTGTGGCAACAGACGGGATGCGAGGATGGTGTGCTGCCTTCCTGGTGCCAGGATCCAGGATGTCACGGACAGAGTGCAGAAAATCCTCAAGGGCGAAGGTGAACATCCGGAAGTGGTAGTGCATGTCGGCACAAACGATGTCGGAAAGAATGGGATGAATATTCTGCAGCGTGACTTTAGAGAGCTCGGAAAAATGCTGAAAAGCAGGACCTCCAGGGTTGTTATCTCCGGTTTGCTTCCAGTTCCTCGTGCTGGCGAGAGCAGGAACAGGGAGATACGGGACCTGAACGTGTGGCTCAGGAACTGGTGCACAGGGCAGGGATTTAGATTCTTAGATCACTGGGATCTGTTTTGGGGTAAGGGGGAACTGTACAAAAGGGACGGATTGCATCTTAACAGGTGTGGGACCAGCATTCTGGCAGGCAGGTTTGCCACTGCTACACGGGTGGTTTTAAACTGAATAAGGGGGGTGGGGTGTCGAATGGGATAGTGGAGGATGGAGTTAAAGGGAAAGGGTTTCTTAAATGTGTGAGCGTAGAGACAGAGGAGTGTAAAATGAGGGTAGAAGCAATAGGTAGCAAGGTGAAAAGTAAAAGTGGAAGACAGACAAAACCAGGGCAAAAATCAAAAAGGGCCACTTTTCAACATAATTGTATAAGGGGTAAGAGTGTTGTAAAAACAAGCCTGAAGGCTTTGTGTCTCAATGCAATGAGCATTCGTAATAAGGTGGATGAGTTGAATGTGCAGATAGCTATTAATGACTATGATATAGTTGGGATCACGGAGACATGGCTCCAGGGTGACCAAGGCTGGGAGCTGAACATCCAGGGATATTCAATATTCAGGAGGGATAGAGAGAAAGGAAAAGGAGGTGGGGTAGCGTTGCTGATTAGAGAGGAGATTAACACAATGGAAAGGAAGGACATTAGGTTCGAGGATGTGGAATCGGTATGGGTAGAGCTGCGAAACACTATGGGCCAGAAAACGCTGGTGGGTGTTGTGTACAGGCCACCTAACAGTAGTAGTGAAGTTGGAGATGATATCAAACAGGAAATTAGAAATGCGTGCGACAAAGGCAAAACAGTTATAATGGGTGACTTCAATCTACATATAGATTGGGTGAATCAAATTGGCAGGGGTGCTGAGGAAGAGAATTTCTTGGAATGTATGCGGGATAGTTATCTAAATCAACATGTAGAGGAACCAACGAGAGAGCAGGCTATTTTAGACTGCGTATTGAGTAATGAGGAAGGGTTAGTTAGCAGTTTTTTTGTACGTGCCCCCTTGGGCAAGAGTGACCATAATATGGTTGAGTTCTTCATTAGGATGGAGAGTGACATTGTTAATTCAGAAACAATGGTTCTGAACTTAAAGAAAGGTAACTTTGAGGGTATGAGACGTGAATTGGCCAAGATTGACTGGCAATTAATTCTAAAAGGGTTGACGGTGGACATGCAATCGAAGACATTTAAAGACTGCATGGATGAACTACAAAAATTGTTCATCCCAGTTTGGCAAAAGAATAAATCAGGGAAGGTAGTGCATCCGTGGATAACAAGGGAAATCAGGGATGGTATCAAAGCGAAGGATGATGCGTACAAATTAGCCAGAAAAAGCTGCATACCGGAGGACTGGGAGAAATTCAGAGACCAGCAGAGGAGGACAAAGGGCTTAATTAGGAAAGGAAAAATAGATTATGAAAGAAAACTGGCAGGGAACATAAAAACTGACTGCAAAAGTTTTTATAGATATGTAAAAAGAAAGAGATTAGTTAAAACAAATGTAGGTCCCTTGCAGTCAGAAACAGGTGAGTTGATCATGGGGAACAAGGGTATGGCGGACCAATTGAATAACTACTTTGGTTCCGTCTTCACTAAGGAAGACATAAATAATCTGCCGGAAATAGCAGGGGACCGCGGGTCAAAGGAGTTGGAGGAATTGAGTGAAATCCAGGTTAGTCGGGAAGTGCTTTTGGGTAAATTGAATGGATTAAAGGCCGATAAATCCCCAGGGCCAGATAGGCTGCATCCCAGAGTACTTAAGGAAGTAGCTCCAGAAATAGTGGATGCATTAGTAATAATCTTTCAATACTCTTTAGATTCTGGAGTAGTTCCTGGGGATTGGCGGGTAGCAAACGTAACCCCACTTTTTAAGAAGGGAGGGAGAGAGAAAACGGGGAATTACAGACCAGTTAGTCTAACATCGGTAGTGGGGAAACTGCTAGAGTCAGTTATTAAAGATGGGATAGCAGCACATTTGGAAAGTGGTGAAATCATTGGACAAAGTCAGCATGGATTTACGAAAGGTAAATCATGTCTGACGAATCTTATAGAATTTTTCGAGGATGTAACTAGTAGCGTGGATAGGGGAGAACCAGTGGATGTGGTGTATCTGGACTTCCAGAAGGCTTTCGACAAGGTCCCACATAAGAGATTAGTATACAAACTTAAAGCACATGGCATTGGGGGTTCAGTATTGATGTGGATAGAGAACTGGCTGGCAAACAGGAAACAAAGAGTAGGAGTAAACGGGTCCTTTTCACAATGGCAGGCAGTGACTAGTGGGGTACCGCAAGGCTCAGTGCTGGGACCCCAGCTATTTACAATATATATTAATGACCTGGATGAGGGAATTGAAGGCAATATCTCCAAGTTTGCGGATGACAGTAAGCTGGGGGGCAGTGTTAGCTGTGAGGAGGATGCTAGGAGACTGCAAGGTGACTTGGATAGGCTGGGTGAGTGGGCAAATGTTTGGCAGATGCAGTATAATGTGGATAAATGTGAGGTTATCCATTTTGATGGCAAAAACAGGAAAGCAGACTATTATCTAAATGGTGGCCGACTAGGAAAAGGGGAGATGCAGCGAGACCTGGGTGTCATGGTACACCAGTCATTGAAAGTAGGCATGCAGGTGCAGTAGGCAGTGAAGAAAGCGAATGGTATGTTAGCTTTCATAGCAAAAGGATTTGAGTATAGGAGCAGGGAGGTTCTACTGCAGTTGTACAGGGTCTTGGTGAGACCACACCTGGAGTATTGCGTACAGTTTTGGTCTCCAAATCTGAGAAAGGACATTATTGCCATAGAGGGAGTGCAGAGAAGGTTCACCAGACTGATTCCTGGGATGTCAGGACTGTCTTATGAAGAAAGACTGGATAGACTTGGTTTATACTCTCTAGAATTTAGGAGATTGAGAGGGGATCTTATAGAAACTTACAAAATTCTTAAGGGGTTGGACAGGCTAGATGCAGGAAGATTGCTCCCGATGTTGGGGAAGTCCAGGACAAGGGGTCACAGCTTAAGGATAAGGGGGAAATCCTTTAAAACCGAGATGAGAAGAACTTTTTTCACACAGAGAGTGGTGAATCTCTGGAACTCTCTGCCACAGAGGGTAGTCGAGGCCAGTTCATTGGCTATATTTAAGAAGGAGTTAGATGTGGCCCTTGTGGCTAAAGGGATCAGAGGGTATGGAGAGAAGGCAGGTACGGGATACTAAGTTGGATGATCAGCCATGATCATATTGAATGGCGGTGCAGGCTCGAAGGGCCGAATGGCCTACTCCTGCACCTAATTTCTATGTTTCTATGTTTCTATCTGTCCATAGACTGTGGAAAAATACAAGACAGCCCATGCTGCCAGTGAATGCAAACCTGGGGCGACAGACTGCTCCATTTCGGAGTTTACGGCAGTTAATAAAGAGACCTTACCTGCCAGTGTTTCTGAGCCCAGGTCGACCTGCTTGTTGGAGCTTTAGCGAAGTTCCATTGCAGACCCATCTGACCACATCATCAACCCCACGTTGCCAAACAGCTCATTTCCGGAGCTCATGGGCGATATTGCTGTGCGAGGCACGCCTGCCAGCATTCCGGAGCCCAATGGGACAGCATACTTCTTCGGCCTACAGCCACTTTAGAGCCTTGCTGGAGCTTTACAGTGCAGGTCACGCTACCAGGTTTTCCCAGCCTGGTTTAACACGCCGCTCCTTCTGCCTTTATTGGAGCCTTTTGCTGGAGTTGACATAGAAACATAGAAACTTAGATAATAGGTGCAGGAGTAGGCCATTCGGCCCTTCGAGCCATTCAATATGATCATGGCTGATCATCCAACTCAGTATCCAGTACCTGCCTTCTCTCCATACCCCCTGATCCCTTTAGCCACAAGGGCCACATCTAACACCTTCTTAAATATAGCCAATGAACTGGCCTCAACTACCTTCTGTGGCAGAGAATTCCACAGATTCACCACTCTCGGTGTGAAAAATGATTTTCTCATCTCGGTCCTAAAAGACTTCCCCCTTATCCTTAAACTGTGACCCCTTGTTCTGGACTTCCCCAACATTGGGAACAATCCTCCTGCATCTAGCCTGTCCAAACCCTTAAGAATGTTGTACGTTTCTATAAGATCTGCCCTCAATCTTCTAAATTCTAGCGAGTACAAGCCGAGTCTATCCAGTCTTTCTTCATATGAAAGTCCTGCCATCCCAGGAATCAGTCTGGTGAACGTTCTCTGTACTCCCTCCATGGCAACAATGTCTTTCCTCAGATTAGGAGACCAAAACTGTACGCAATACTCCAGGTGTGGCCTCACCAAGACCCTGTACAACTGCAGTAGAACCTCCCTGCTCTTATACACAAATCCTTTTGCTATGAATGCTAACATACTATTCGATTTCTTCAATGCCTGCTGCACCTGCATGCCTACTTTCAATGACTGGTGTACCATGACACCCAGGTCTCGTTGCATCTCCCCTTTTCCTAATCGGCCACCATTCAGATAATAGTCTACTTTCCTGTTTTTATCCACATTATACTGCATCTGCCATGCATTTGCCCACTCACCCAGCCTATCCAAGTCACCTTGCAGCCTCCTAGCATCCTCCTCACAGCTAACACTGCCCCCAGCTTCATGTCATCCGCAAACTTGGAGATGTTGCATTCAATTCCCTCATCCAGTTCATTAATATATATTGTAAATAGCTGGGGTCCCAGCACTGAGCCTTGCGGTACCCCACTAGTCACTGCCTGCCATACAGAAAATGACCCGTTTACTCCTACTCTTTGCTTCCTGTCTGCCAACCAGTTCTCTATCCACATCAATACTGAACCCCAAATACCGTGTGCTTTAAGTTTGCATACTAATCTCTTATGTGGGACCTTGTCGAAAGCTTGCTGAAAGTCCAGATATAACACATCCACTGGTTCTCCCTTATCCACTCTACTAGTTACATCCTCAAAAAATTCTATAAGATTCATCAGACATGATTTACCTTTCATAAATCCATGCTGACTTTATCCAATGATTTCACCACTTTCCAAATGTGCTGCTATCCCATCTTTAATAACTAGCATTTTCCCCCACAACCGATGTTAGACTAACTGGTCTGTAATTCCCCGTTTTCTCTCTCCCTCCCTTTTTAAAAAGTGGGGTTACATTAGCTACCCTCCAATCCTCAGGAACTACTCCAGAATCTAAAGAGTTTTGAAAAATTATCACTATTGCATCCACTATTTCTGGGGCTACTTCCTTAAGTACTCTGGGATGCAGCCTATCTGGTCCTGGGGATTTATCGGCCTTTAATCCATTCAATTTACCTAATACCACTTCCCTGCTAACCTGGATTTCACTCAGTTCCTCCATCTCATTTGACCCCCGGTCCCCTGCTGTTTCCGGCAGATTATTTATGTCTTCCTTAGTGAAGACAGAACCAAAGTCATCATTCAATTGGTCTGCCATGTCCTTGTTCCCCATGATCAATTCACCTGTTTCTGACTGCAAGGGACCTACATTTGTTTTAACTAATCTTTTTCTCTTCACATATCTATAAAAATGTTTGCAGTCAGTTTTTACTTTCCCTGCCAGTTTTCTTTCATAATCTATTTTTCCTTTCCTAATTAAGCCCTTTGCCCTCCTGTGCTGGACTCTGAATTTCTCCCAGTCCTCTGGTAGGCTGCTTTTTCTGGCTAATTTGTATGCTTCATCTTTTGTTTTGATACTATCCCTGATTTCCCTTGTTATCCACGGATGCGCTACCTTCCCTGAATTATTCTTTTGCCAAACAGGGATGAACAATTGTTGTAGTTCATCCATGCGGTCTTTAAATGCCTTCCATTGCATATCCACCGTCAACCCTTTAAGAATCACTTGCCAGTCTATCTTCGCCAATTCACGTCTCATACCCTCAAAGTTACCTTTCTTTAAGTTCAGAACCCTTGTTTCTGAATTAGCAATGTCACTCTCCATCCTAATGAAGAACTCAACCATATTATGGTCACTCTTGCCCAAGGGGCCACGCACAACAAGACTGCTAACTAACCCTTCCTCATTACTCAATACCCAGTCTAGAATAGCCTGCTCTCTCATTGGTTCCTCTACATGTTGGTTTAGAAAACTATCCCGCATACATTCCAAGAAATCCTCTTCCTCAGCACCCCTGCCAATTTGATTCACCCAATCTATATGTAGATTGAAGTCACCCATTATAACTGTTTTACCTTTGTTGCACGCATTTCTAATTTCCCGTTTGATGCCATCCGCAACTCCACTACTACTGTTAGGTGGCCTGTACACAACTCCCACTAGCGTTTTCTGCCCCTTAGTGTTTCGCAGCTCTACCCATATCGATTCCACATCCTCCAAGCTAATGTCCTTCCTTTCTATTGCGTTAATCTCCTCTCTAACCAGCAACGCTACCCCACCTCATTTTCCTTTCTGTCTATCCCTCCTGAATATTGAATATCCCTGGATATTCAGCTCCCAGCCTTGGTCATCCTGGAGCCATGTCTCCGTGATCCCAACTATATCATATTCATTAATAACTATCTGCACATTCAACTCATCCACCTTATTACGAATGCTCCTTGCATTGAGACACAAAGCCTTCAGGCTTGTTTTTACAACACTCTTACCCCTTATACAATTATGTTGAAAAGTGGCCCTTTTTGATTTTCCCCCTGGATTTTTCTGCCTGCCTCTTTTACTTTTCACCTTACTACCTATTGCTTCTACCCTCATTTTACACCCCTCTGTCTCTCTGCTCATGCTCCCATCCCCCTGCCACATTAGTTTAAATCCTCCCCGACAGCACTAGCAAACACTCCCCCAGGACATTGGTTCCATTCCAGCCCTGGTGCAGACCGTCCTGTTTGTACAGGTCCCAGCTCCCCCAGAACTGGTTCCAATGCCCTAGAAATTTGAATCCCTCCCCCTTGCACCATTTTTCAAGCCACGTATTCATCTGCAATATCCTCCTATTTCTACTCTGACTAACATGTGGCACTGGTAGATCGGCACAGGCTTCTCTCAGCCTGGATCAACAGGCTGCTCCTTTGGCCAGCTGCTCCTTCGGAGCCTCAGCGGGCTCACTGGACAGGTCACGCCTGTCATACTGCAAGCTTGGTTCAACAAGCTGTTCTTGCGAGGCCAGCTAGTGACTCCCGACTGCTCCTTTCCAGGGCTTCAACGGCGCTTCCTGTTCCTATGAATACAGGGAGAAAACCCCGCCGGAATACTGGAGCCTACCCACATAGGATGGTACTCCACCCCTGCAGCCGCCTAACCTCTGCAAGTCTTCACTTGCTGCATAAGTCCTCTCTGAAGAGATACTATGTAGGCTGCACATTACTGGCCCTGTAAAAAATGAGCCATTTTGGGGGATTATATCATGCCTTATAGCATTTTGCGAAGGCAACAGCCCCAACTGTGTATTACAGAGAAGTGTTAATACAGCTTTCTGCACTTCCGAGAGATGACTTGCAAAAGTCCGTAATGACTCCAGAGCGGATTTTGGACTTGCTAACATAATTCTTAGCCTACATCACTGGGCTATCTCAGATAGAATTGACGTATAGAACATCCAAAAAATCTGGCTGCTTATGTGGATTGGCATATGTCCCGGATACCTTTAGCCAGATCTTCCTCCAGTGAATCTCCTATCACCAAAGGGATGGGAAATATGACAAGAGCAGGTAGCTCCCGCAAATTATTGATAAATCATGGGATTCAGATATTCTGTTAATATTCCCATAATCAGTCACCTCTGTAATATTCTCCAATACTCCCCTCATCAGAGTGGGAGTAATACTGCAACCCTGAGCCAGGTGTTACCACAGGCATTTGGCTGGAGCCGCCTGTTAATGCCTCCAGTGCACGGAGCATATTTTGTTCACATGCTTAAAATGAAGCATATCCCCCCAAGTTCAGGGGTTCGATATCTTTATCGATATCCACATAGTTGGAGTCACTTATGTAAGAATCTCCAACACTCCCCTCTTCTGAGCGGAAAATATCATGACGCAAACCTGAACCAGGAGTTGCTCCCACAGGCGTTTGACAGACACAGCCTGTAAATGCCTCCTGAGCTAGGAGCTCCTTGCTCCCTACTGGAGCCTCAAGGAAGTATCTTAGGGGAGGAAATAGAATGCAACCCTGAACCAGGTGTTGCCTCCTCAGACCTCTGGCTGACTCCCTTTTGGAGCATCAATCTGTACAGGCATTGCCCATCAGATGCTCCGAACAGCCGCCTGCTCCAGTGGAGCCCCATTCTGCCACGGTAGTTACAGACGTGGCCGAGCGGCAGCCGCTATTAAAAACCGCCAGCTCCTACTGCCTCCACGGCAGCCGCTATTTATAGCCGCCAGTGGTTGCTGCTCTACAGCGTATGCTGAACCAACCTCAGCTGGCAGCTGCTATTTTTAAAATGCTAGCTGCTGCGGAACCTCCAGCGTATGCTGACCCAGCTGTGCTTCCATGGCGGTTGCTGTCCTGGCCACGGCCGACAGCCGCTATTTTTAAACCTTCCAGCTGAATTATGCATGACGCCAGCTCCTTACGGTGCCTCCACGGCGGCCTCCATATCCGGCCGCCTGCTCCCGTTCGGAGCTGCAACGGCGGCAGCTGCACAGGCTGCGCCCGTCAGCTACTCCGGGCCCGCTTCACCTCAGTGGCCCGTTCCTGAAACCAAAAATTGGCTTACCTGCCAGAGCAGTATCAAACTGCTCCGATTCCCGTGCCACACGTCGACGTATTGACGCGCATGCGGGCTGGCGGGCTCTTCACGTGACTTCAAAATAAAATGGGAGCATGCAATGTGGTTTGATCCTACTGGGCTACATGATCTAACCTTAGCAACTGGATAGGATGGCAGCCCTAGCAAAAAGAATAGTAAGATTAAACGAGAACTTACCAGTTTGAAGTTTGATCTTTATTTTATGAGGAGTAACATTGAGAGATTACGTGAAGAAGACCCCGTCCAGCCGCACACGCGTCAATCTTCAAAGCAGCGGAGTGAAAATCACAGACGATAATTACTGAAGTATGATAGTAAGATGCATAAAAACTAGAACTACCAGCTCGATCCTTTTATGAGGGTGGGAGCGGAGGGCACGTAATCCCTCAACGTTACTCCTCATAAAATAAAGATCAAACTTCAAACTGGTAAGTTCTCGTTTAATCTTACTATTTTACTTCGGAGTCATGTGAGTGACTACGTGAAGATTTCAAAGCTCTGTGATTTCACACCGTGGATTAAAATCCAGGTGCTCACTGCACTGATTGACTCTATTGAGTAAGCACAATCAACAATGCATAACCACAACATTAAATGTAATCAGTTAATGGTTTTATTTATTTTAACAAAAGTAACAAAAGTAACCCATTTATCGTAATGGGGGATTTAATACTGAATCCAGCACGGCATCACCAAACACCCCTGGATCTTTAATCTCCTTATGGTAATATTTGTGAAACATCTGTTCACTTGCCCATCCTGCGGCCGCGAGGATAAGGTCTATTGGCACGTCTGAATCCCTGGCCGCCGATGTTGATGCCGCCTGGTGGAATGAGATTTAAATTTATCAGTATCAATACCTGAATAAATTAACACCTGTTTCAACCATCTTGAAATTGTCTGTGTTGACACTTTCTTATGAGGACTTTTATGACTAATAAAAAATGCTAATTCTGTGCCTCTTAAGATTCTGGTTGTTTCCATGTAACATCTTACATATGTTACTACACATAGCCGTGGATCCGTAGGATATGCTGAAAACTCCAACTTACATCCCGTGAACCCAGGTCTACTTTGCTTCAGTAAATCATAGACATAGAATGTAACGGCACCTGCCCCTACTTTCATTCTGTCAATTCTTAATTTCTGTAATGTTTGAACTCTCTGAGCTGAAACTAATGCCATCAGCATAACCAGGAGATTTTAAATAAAATTCAAGGAAAAACTGAATAATAAGACATTACGCCTGCTGAACTTTTTTTTTTTTAATTCAAACAAGACACTAGAATTCTTCAGACGGTCTCAGACAGTCTTATCTGGCAAGAATGTGTTTTTTAATAACAGAGTCCTAACTTCATCTTGAACTGAAAAACTGAGGCTCAACAAATGGAATGTTCAAGGTCGCTGGCTATGCGCCAAGTTTTTCAGCCCTGATAATTATTAGACTGTTCTTTTTTGAATTTAAAACAGTCTTGATGGTCTGCCTTTGTCTCAGTACTATATGATCTATTATTTAGATATACAGCATATAACTAACTAACTAATTAACTATATATACGCAATAAACTTAATTAACGCTAAAGGTTTAATGTATTATACTAACATGACTAACTATATGGTAGGAAGGATGGGGGAGGTTAGACAGATATTCTAAATACTAATTATTGAATTAACTAACATGAAAAGTGTGATTAATGACGAGGTACTTTAACCCATAATAACTCTATTTTATTTTATTTTATTTTAAATCTTCGAGCTTTTTTTCTATTTTATTTAAATTTTTTTAGCTATTAATCGACCTGACATAATTTTGGTTATAAGTGGAGGAAACCGACTAACGTTGGATGATACTTTACTGGGGGGGCAAAGCCCAGTGCATAATTCCATCGACGGAGGTCAATTTAAAATTAATCTTAGCCACCATAGGTGGCTTTTTTGTAAGATATCGCTTTTTTGATAACTTACACTCACTTTTTTTGTTTATTCACTATTATGAGTTGTATGATTTAACAATCTTTATGAACACTTCATTTTATGTTTTTCTCTTTCCCTTAATTATGTTTAATAGTGCCAGGAGATGTAAAACTAGTGCAGAAATTATGAAGGACAACCCTGGACTTGGGATTTCGCGGTACTTGGCTGCATCACATGAATCATACATTCTGGTAATAATAGCCAATGCAAGATAATAGTCGAATAAACACCGGAGGTCTCACTTTCTGTAGTTGGAACATTAGAGGTGCGAATGAGCCAATTAAGAGGGGTAAAATTCTGGCACAATTAAAATCATTAAACATGGATATTGCTTTCCTACAAGAAATGCATTTGAAACAACAAACTCAGATCAGATTAAGGGCAAACTGGATATGTCAAACCTACTACTCCGCATTCACTTCTAAAGCAAGAGGCATGGCCATTATAATTCGGAAAGGTATACCTTTTAAATTAAAGAAGTCCATATCTGATAAAGAGGGAAGATACGTTATAGTCACGGGAGAAATTTATAATACACCATTAACTATGATAAATATTTATGCGCCTAATTTTGATAACCCCCAATTTTTAAAGAAAATAGTAGATATAATTGCAGAGCATAATTATCAAAATATAATAATGGGGGGAGATTTTAATTGTGTTATAGACCCATATTTAGATAAATCAATAAAGGTAGGGAAGCATCTTGTTAAAACTAAGACCTGTGAATTTTTAAATACTTATATAAAAAATAATAACATAACTGATGTTTGGAGAATAGCAAACCCAATTGGAAGGGAATATTCGTTTTACTCATCGGCTCATAAAACTTATTCACGAATTGACTATTTCTTATTGGATACAAAATTAATCCCGTATACGACTAAACCATCATACCATAATAGTATTATTTCCGATCATTCACCACTGACTTTTATACTTAAAATCGAGGGAATGCTGGGTATAAAACCTTTTTGGAGATTCAACGCACAAATATTAAATAACCCGCAGGGTTATGAGTATATAAAAGAACAAACAAACATTTTTTTCGAGATAAATGAGACGCCGGGTATTTCTGTATCGCTATTATGGGAAACCTTTAAGGCATACATTCGCGGTGCTATAATCTCTTATCAAAGTTTTCAAAATAAAGAAAATAAAAGAGAACTTCAGAGGATAGAACAGGAAATAAAATCACTAGAATTGGACAATGCAAGTGACCCAACCATAGATAAACATAATAAGATAACCTTATTGAAATATAAACTCAATAGAATATTATCGGGAAGAGTAATAAGACTATTCCAAATTACAAAACAGGCACACTTCGAATTTGGGGATAAGCCACATAAATTATTAGCGAGGCAACTGAAGCAACAAGAAAAGGAAAATACTATCACTAAAATTAAATCTGATAAGGGTGAGCTTCTAACATTACCAAAGGATATTAATAAAAGGTTTGCCCAATTTTATCATAATTTATACACAACTAAAATAAATACAGATGATAGTAAAATTACAAATTTTTTAGATAATTGCAACCTCCCTAAATTGGATAGCTTAGAACAAGAGGAATTAGGAGCACGGATTACTAGTGAAGAAATAAAACAAATAATAAACTCATTGAAAAATGGGAAGATCCCAGGACCAGGTGGTTTTAGCAATGAATTTTATAAACGATTTCAGGAGTCAATTGTACCAAGATTACTCAACTTATACACGCAGGCTTATACCAAAAATAAACTGCCAGAAACGTTAGCAGAATCAACAATAACGCTTTTACCAAAAAAAGATAAAGATTTAGATGAACCGGGTTCTTACAGAGCTATATCACTTCTAAATACGGATCAGAAAATCTTAGCAAAGATTCCAGCAAGAAGACTGAATAATTATATTAACAAATTGGTAAACCCGGATCAAACGGGATTTATACCCAAAAGACAATCATTTAATAACTTGAGAAGCCTTTTCAATATAATGTACTCTCACAAAGAGGACATTGAAGATATTTCAGTCGTTACGCTGGATGCGGAGAAGGCATTTGATCAGGTAGAATGGCAGTATTTATATAAGGTACTCCAAAAATTTAATACGGGAGAGAATTTTATTAGATGGGTTAAACTACTTTCTGATAAACCTACGGCAAGAATATTAACTAATAATATGTTATCTCCAAAATTTTATTTATCAAGGGGTAATAGGCAGGGTTGTGCCTTATCACCATTGCTATTTGCCCTTATGATAGAACCGCTGGCTGAAAGGATTAGAAATCATCCGAATATCCACGGATATAATACTAAGGACTCAAAGAATAAAATTTCATTATATGCTGATGATATTCTTTTATATATTACTAATACACAAACGAGTATCCCCACCTTATTAACAATAATTGAGGAATTTGGTTATTTTTCAGGATATAGAATAAATTGGAATAAAAGCGAAATTATGTCTTTAAAACCACAGGATGCGAGACATTAAAATTCCCTTTCAAAATTGCAACAGAAAAATTCAAGTATTTAGGTATTCAAATTACGAGAAGACACAAATCATTATTTAGCGCCAATTTTATGCCACTATTAAATAAACTGAATGTTATGATTACATTTTGGAAAATGTTCCCACTCTCATTGATAGGTAGAATTAACGCTATAAAAATGACTTTCTTACCACAATTAATATATTTGTTTCAAGTGATCCCAATATATATTCCAAAAAACTAGATTCTAATATTACTAATTTTATATGGGATTATAGAGCACACAGAATTCAACGAAAGCATTTGTGTAAACCTAAAGAAGTTGGGGGTTTATCACTACCTAACTTTACGTATTACTACTGGGCAGTGCATATTAAGAACATAATGTACTGGTTGGATAGTTCCACTTACCAGTCGGAGTGGATAAGAATGGAGAAAGAGGAGTGTTTCCCGTACGATATAGGAACGATCTTGTTCTCACCGATAAAATTGAATAGTATAACATATAAGAAGAACCCAATTATTCACAATACAATAAGAATTTGGAAACAAATAAAATTATCCTTGAAATTAAATAATCTATCAGTACTAACCCCAATATTGAACAATCCTGCATTCAAACCATCTCTTATCGACAAAACATATAAACAATGGGATAGACTGGGGATTAGGAAAGTAGGAGATATGTATGAATTGGGCAAATTGTTATCATTTCAACAATTAAAATTAAAATTTAAACTGAATGATAATCAATATTTTAAATATATACAGATATGTGACTTTATGAAGAAATATATACATAGATTTGAAACTATATTTTAGACCCTTTAGAAGAAGCAATGAATATTAAGGCTGATTCACAAAAACTAATATCATATTTTTATAATAGTATATTAAATAGAGAATTACCCTCAACAGAGGCACTAAGAGAAGATTGGGAACATGAACTAATGATAAAGATCCTGAAAGATAGATGGAAAAAGTATCTGATGAACACACATAATTGTTCCATTAATGCAAGACATAATTTAATTCAATTTAAATTATTACATAGACTATATTATTCAAAAACGAGGTTGAATAAATTCTACCCAAACGTCTCTCCCAGATGCGATAAATGTTTGTTTCAAAATGCCAATATAACACATTCATTTGTAGGATGTACAAAGTTGAATAAATTTTGGAGCGATATATTTGATATATTTACAAAGCTCTTCAAGTCAAGAATAGAACCTAATATGGAATGGATTATATTTGGAATAATAGTAGAATATATCAATTTAAACAAAGACCAAAAAGTATTCTTTAATTATGGGTTAATAATTGGAAAGAAATTGATACTTAAATTTTGGAAAAATACAGCTATACCAACTATTAAAATGTGGATTCGGAATATGACGGACATAGCACACCTTGAAGAAATGAGACTCCGCCTAATAGATAAATATGACCAATTCTTAAGGAGTTAGTCCCCTTTCATCGACTTTTTGGAATCATGTGATGCAGCAGTATCGTAAAGATTACTGATTTCAGGTCAGGTCGAGGATAGATTTACATCTCCGAACAAAGATTTTAAAATTTCTTTTTTAAGGGCCTTTTTCTACTATTTCTACTTTCTACTTTTTCTTTTCTTATATACACACTTCACGTTTTTCTATTTTCTACTATCTATTTTTCTTCTTTTTCTTCTCTCTATTTTTTGTTTTTTTTAATTTCCTTTTCAAAAACATTAACTAGAGGTTGTACATAGAATGTATTACGTTATGACATAGTTGGCACCTAAAATTAGGTACCATTGTATTGTTTTGGATTGTATTAACTTCTAATAAAATAAACAAAACAAAAAAAAAAGCATAACCAATTTCATGGTGATTTTGGCTAATGACAGAGTTTCAATAGGATTCCAATCCCTCAGCAGCATCAGTACATCTTTTACATTCCAGATTTCTGTATACCTAGGTCTAGGAGGATTGGAGTTGAAAATTCCCTTCATAAACCAACAGACCCAAGGATGTGATCCTATTGGATTTTGTTCTGATTCACTGCTTAAATATGCAGAGAGTGCACTTCGTGCAGTATTGATTGCACTATAACTTAATTTTAATTCGTAGTAAAGAGTTGAAAGAAACTCTAATACATCTGAAATTTCTGCTGTGTTATATACACCTCCCATTTCTTTATATAAGAAATGTACTGCTTCTGGGTACTATTCCTCCAGGCCGCTGTCATAACATCCACCGTACGGTCTGATAATCCTCTTCCAAGATATGGCCTTTTCAGAATCTGCAAATCAACAAACCAATACGATCATGTAAAGGATGTGGTTCATTAGTTACAGGGTTTACAAGCAGTTTCACCTGCTTTGGAATCACCATAAGGGGTTCTTTGATTATGTTTAACACCAGTGGGTACCATAGCAGTGTAGGCCTATCTGGTACCACCAAAATCCCCGAGGCTGAGTCCTGTTTTATTTTCTGTATGCATCTTATTGATTAAACAAAATGGAGGAAATGCATACAGAAACATACCACCCCAATGTAGCGAGAAAGCATCCACCGCTACTGCACCAGGAGCAGGTTCCCATGACACATACTTAGGCAATTGGTGGTTTAGTCTTGACGCAAACAAATCAATCTCTGGCATTCCAAATTGTGTTACAATTTGCGTAAATATTTCCTGATGTAACATCCATTCTGTATTATTAAATTTACGTGATCTTTTGTCTGCAATTATGTTAAATTTTCCTGGTAAATATATTGCTGACAGCCAAATTTTCCTAGCAATAGACTAGGTCCAAATTTCATTTGCCAATCTATCACATGATTCTGATTTGATACCACCCATGTGATTTATGTATGCTACAGCTGTAGTATTGTCAACCGGTACCTGAACATGCACATTTCCCATATTAGTGCAATAAGCTTTAAGGCCATAAAATGCTCCTTACAGCTCTAGGTAATTGATCCCCTGATTTTCCAGCAAAGGTACTTCATTCACATTCCACCTACCTCCACAGCTGGAAATCATGTTAGTTGCGCCCCATCCAAGAGCACTTACATCAGTCTGTAGAATGACAGAAGGTGTTTCTACCAGAACTTTTCTGGAGGCATTAGAGACATTGTTAATCCACCATTCTATTTCTGTAATGGATCCAATTGTCAATTTCATGGGCCTGTCAAAATGCCCTGTATTCATCTTTAATGCTTGTACCTTAGCCCTCTGCAAACATTGATAATGCAATGGTCCAAACCTTACAGCTGGAAACCCAGCAATTAATTTGCCCAGCAATTGTGAACCCTAGGTAATCAATCTTCTTGCTTGGTAACAATTTTGATTTTTGTAGGTGAATAATGAAACCCATTTTTTCAAAAATGTACTTGACTCTAGATACTGACAATTTTGCAGTAGCCAAAGTGTCCCCCACAATCAGAATATCATCTAAATAAGCCATTAATACATGGCCCTCAGCTCTTAGCAGAGCTAAAATTGGTTTGAGTAATTTAGTGAATAATCTTGGTGCTGAAGTCAGGCCATTGGGCAATGCTTTAAATTGCCATAACTGACTCATCCATCTAAATTTCAAATATCTTTGATCATTACCATGCATTGCCACAGAATAATATGCATCTTGCAGATCTATGCTTGCCATGTAGCAATTATTTGTGACCAGCTGAATGGCATTAGTAAATGTTTCCATTTTGAAATGTTTATATTGTACATAAAGGTTAAGATTTGTCAGATCCAAAATGATTCTACATCCACCATCCTTTTTTGTTCTAGGAAAAATATTTGACACAAACTGATGGTGTTGTTCTACTGACTTTTCTATTACCCCTTTTTCGCATAAAATTTTCAATTCTCCCTTGATCAACTTATTCTCTTCCTTTGAGAAAATCCGTGACCAGTTTGAATTATGCTGAATTGGAGGATCCAAATGTGGATAGAACTCAATTTTGAATCCTACAATGCTACATAGAATAAATGAATCATTTGTTATTAATTGCCATTCTTTTAGGAAGAATCGTAACCTTCCCCCTATTTATGAGTGTGAAACATTTGTTGTGTTTCTTACCAGACCAGGCCCCCCTACCTCGGGGTTTGCCACCGGCAATTGTTGTCCCCTTCTAGTAGGCACATTGTAACCTCCCCGTATCCCCGGTGCAGCACGCCAACGTGTATACGAGAATGATCGGCTTGTTCCTTCTCCAGCACCAGCATTCCGCCTGTAGGGATACTGCCTTCGCACCGCTCTGCTCAGCATAGATGGCTTCATCATCATACCACTCATGGTCTTTGACTTCATTTAAGTCCTTTAGCTTCTTTGCTAGATTTTCTCCAAACAGCAGATTAGGCATTTGTATATTGGATGGTTTGCAGAGCCCTGCATACTTAGGATGAATATTTGGTCTTATTGCATTTTTACGAATACAATTTATTTCAAAGTGCGCACTACACATGAGTGCTAAGGCATCTTGTTGTGAATCCGATATAAAATCTTCATCCAATCCCCTGGCAAACGCCGTAATGCCTGACCCCAGCAATTTCAGCACTCGTTGTAATTTCAATTCTTGTGAGCGTAAACCAATGCTCAAATAACCCCATATCAAGTTATTCACTGCTGGAACTGCTAGCAATTCACAATTTTCCGGGGTCTCATACTGTTTAATAGTATCATCCATAGCTAATTCCTGGAGCTGATGGGAGAGCAGATAATTTATAGTCATAGCTATTTCCTCTCTCAAAGGTTCCCCTTTTACTCTGGGAACAGCACACTTTTGTGCTAGCCCTGGAACTTTTAGCTCTGATAATGGGCTCTGGTCCTCATATAAATCATCATCTGAATCTAGATGTTCCTCTTCATGTTGGGTAATTTCTGGCTCCCCTGTTTCAGGTAAGTCTCTGCCAGATTCCTCTGCGCGGGCTCTCTTGTAGGCCCACGGATAGGCAGCACTGTTCCAGGTGCTGCTGGCGCTGGCTCAATTCTAGGCCAACGCTTCATTATTTTTTCTTTTGACATTGTCGGTGCTGGCACATTTGCACGTTTGTACTGTCTTTGTTCAGACATTTCTAGTACTGGCTCTCCAGTAGGCCAGCACTGGCTCTCCTGTAGGCCAACCACTGTAATGTTTCTGCACAGTCATTCCTGATGTCTCTCCTGTAGACCACCCTTGTGCCTGTCCCATCCAAGGCACCCCCTGTGCTATATCCTCCATTGGCCAACACAGACTTAAATCCTCCTGTGGGGGTTCTTTATAAATCATCTTCCCCATCAGGAGGTCCAAACTAGCGACCCTTGCAGCCATTATATTTTCTGCTTGAGGAGGGTATACCTCCGGGTCTGACTCATCCGAGTCTACAGGTCA
>JAXLNO010000221.1:0-108397 GCA_038087875.1 Malacoraja senta | reverse complement strand
CTCTACATATTTGTTCCTCTATCTCTCGCTGGCTTTTAGGAGGCCCGTCAGAGTGATTGAGCCGTTCTTATTTTTGAGCTATATGCATATGACCCCATTGGATGAACCCTCCAGTATGTCCTCTGAGTCAGCTGTGATATTTTATCTGATAAGTAATTTAGCTCATCCACCTTCTTTACTTCCCTATAATGTCCAAAACAGCTAAACCCTGGAATATTGAATTACTAGTCCTGTCCCTCTCACAAACAAGACTCTGGAATGGCCACAACATTAGAGTTTCAAGCACTGAGTTTCGAGGCTCATCTGCTTTAATATCACTCCTTGCATTGATATAAACCTACTTCAGCCCATCAGTCATACCATGTTCATTAAACTGTCGCTAACTGTCCTTTCTTACAGACTTACTTGTCATAACCTCTACCTTCCCATCAATCCTGCAACTTGCTGACCTGTTGCTTTGGTTCCTACAGTTGATTAGTACGGGTTGATTAGTCAGAGGTTAAGGGGAGAAGACTACAGTTGATTAGGCAGAGGTTAAGGGGAGAAGGCAGGAGAATGGAGTTAGGAGGGAGAGATAAATCAGCCATGATTAAATGGTGGAGTAGACTAGATTGGAGACTTAATGGGCCGAATGACCTAATTCTGCTCCTATCATTTATTACCTTATGACCTAACTGTCAAACCTCCTTGCATAGACTTTGGTTCCCTTTAAGCTCAGGTGTGACCCATCCCTCTGGTACATGGCCACCTGCCCTGGAATAGAAAACAGGTTCCCCAACTACAGGAGTGACAATGTTATTGAAATCTGAGGAGTTCAGGTCTTAATTTACTACAAAAATGGACTTACAAGTAGTTCCAAAAACTTGAATTCAGTCTCCCTTCATGTTGGAAAGTCTTTTTGGAAAATTGCAATTCAACACACAAATTGTCAGAAGGTCATAAGGCATAAGGAATAGTAGAATTAGGCCATTCGACCCATCAAGTCTACTCCACCATTCAATCATGGCTGATCTCTCTCCCTCCTAACCTCATTCTCCTGCCTTCTCCCCATTCCCTCTGACATCTGTACTAATCAAGAATCTATCTATCTCTGCCGTAAAAAATCTCCACTGACTTGGCTTCGACAGCCTTCTGTCATTTACCCATGTGCCATCAATGCAGGGTGTGGAGCTTCATGCTGGGAATTTAGGGAACTTGCTCATACCTGGATCACACTTGTGTTGAAATAGTCTGTTCAAATACAGTGAAGCACAAACATCTGCCTCCTCTAGCTTTACTTGAAACCTAAAATGATGCAGTAATGTTTTGCGTGTTGTGAGAGGATAGGAAAGTGTATTAATTTTTAGGATTTGGAGCAAATGGTTTGTAACTGGTCCAGCCTGCTCCAATAGTCTGAAAAATCCAAAATAAAAACAGGAACATTTGATTTGTTTAAAGATACAGCATGGAAACAGGCCCCTCTAGCCCACCGAGTCCACGTCGACCATTGATCACCATTCACGTTATCCACTTTCACATCCACTCCCTGCAATTAGGGGCAATTTACAGAGGCCAATTGACCTACAAACCTGCTCATCATTGGGATGTGGGAGGAAACTGGAGCACCCAGAGGAAACCCACATGGTCACAGGGAGACCATGCAAAGAGAGCACCCAAGGTTAGAATCAAGCACAGGTCCCCAGTGCTGAGGCACCAGCTCTACCAGCTGCGCCTCTGTGCTGCCCCTATGCCACCGCGCAATCTCTTAAGTTAATTAAACTAATTGGCAAAATATTGGTATCAGTAATAGAGTCTGCAAAACTCCACTAAATTTACTTGGCTAGACACTTTAAAAAACACTCTGAAATACAGGCAGAAAATAAGTTCTCAAGTGATAGGAGCAGAATTAGGCCATTCGGCCCATCAAGTCTACTCTACCATCCAATCATGGCTGATCTATCTCTCCCTCTTAATCCCATTCTCCTGCCTTCTCCGCATAACCCCTGACACCTGTACTAATCAAGAATCTATCTATCTCTGCCTTAAAAATATCCATTGCCTTGGCAAAGAATTCCACAGATTCACCACCCTCGGACTAAAGACAATTACAATTTAGAAAGACAATGTCAGAAACTCCCAGCAAATCAGGCAGCAGCTGTGGAAATAGAAATTGATAAAACATTTCTAAAGAAAGATCCTGCATCAGAATTGGGAAAGCAGGAAAACAAGTTAGTTTTAATTAGCAGAAAGTGTGAGGGAGGAATGGTGAGGACAAAGGGAATATCTCCAAAAAGGCGGTTAGGGTTGCAATGGGGATAAGTCATCTAGTTAATAGTATTTATCTTACTTTGTTTCCTCATTGATCTATGAAATGAAACAGTAAAGTGCAAAGCTAGAAGAAAAGGCCAGCAGATTCAGCCGTGCTACTGGAGAGAGAAAAGTTGAGGCAATATTACACATAGATGACCTACAGCAGAACCAGTCAGTTCTGATATAAACAGGGAAACCGAGTTATCTGAAATTGCGGAATTCAATATTGAGTCCAGAAAGCAGAATTATAATGGTCCTTTTTTGATCCGGGATCCATATCCAGCACAGCACTGCAGTGGTTCAAGAAAGCATCTAACTGCTATCTTCTCAAGATAAAGTAGGACTGTTGTAGATTAAATACTGTTGTAGATTATCACCAATAACTCTGTTGCATGAAGGAACTTTAAGAAAATCTAGATTTTGACGAAATGAATAAGGAAGTCCACAATACACAGGTAAAGAGAGACTCTTCCAGCAGTGGAAGAGCACAATCCTGTCCTCCACACAAAGTTACATTTATCCCAGTCTTCTATATTTGAATCCCTAAATAGCAGCCTCAGTTTCTAGTCATAGAAACATAGAAAAATAGGTGCAGGAGTAGGCCATTCAGCCCTTCGAGCCTGCACCGCCATTCGATATGATCATGGCTGATCATCCACAATCAGTACCCCGTTCCTGCTTTTTCCCATATCCCTTGATTCCTTTAGCCCTAAGAGCTAAATCTAACTCTCTCTTGAAAACATCCAGTGAATTGGCTTCCACTGCCTTCTGCAGCAGAGAATTCCACAGATTCTTAACTCTCTGGCTGAAAACGTTTTTCCTCATCTCAGTCCGAAATGACCTACCCCTTATTCTTAAACTGTGACCCCTGGTTCTGGACTCCCCCAACATCGGGAACATTTTTCCTGCATCTAGCCTGTCCAATACTTTAAGAATTTTATATATTTCCATAAGATCCCCACTTGTTCTTCTAGTCTGTGGGAATTTGTTGTTATTTATTGGCCCTCACTGCAAACCTGCATGCCATCTTTATTTCTACCACATGATGGAGATCTTGCACCATTTTTACATCAGGAATCATTGCCTCTTCCCAAGACTTCCCTTCTGCTATGGATGATCCTCTGGCTGGGAGCAAATCTGTTTGCATCAAGCTGTAAAAGTATTACCACCATTGTTGTTTATCAAACATCGTTCCTGAGATTGGGAGATGGTATTGCTAAAATACCTTTGGGTAGAAATGATAAATTATGGAAACCCCTAGCCCCGTATTATATTAGGAGTGATTTTCTCAGTACTTTATTCCTGCATGCATCCACTGTGTGTTTTTCATGATGATGCTGTTTATAAAACATCTTCCTTTACACTGATTCATTGACAGGCTAATACTATCCATGAGTGCCATTGGTATATCGCACAATACACTTGCCTGCTCGATGCTGGACCACCAAGATTATCACTGAAGATAGACATAAATGCTGGAGTAACTCAGCGGGACAGGCAGCATCTCTTGTTTCGGGTCAAGAGAGGAGGAGAACTTCTTCAAACTAGGCATATCTTGAGGAGATTTCACAGTGGAGCAGACAAAATGTATAGGAAGGAACTGCAGATGCTGGTTTACACCGAAGATAGACACAAGAAGCTGGAGTAACTCACGGAACAGGCAACATCTCTGGAGGAGATCACTGAGGTTCTTTGCCCATATTCACACAGATATTCAATTTCATTGTATCCTCCATTTGAAAAAATTCCATGGAATGGTCTTGGGGGGGGGGGGGGGGGCGCAGTCCACGTTATGGTAAAAGTTGTACAAACATAATGGTTTTAAAAATAGTATAATAATAATTGTTTTCCTAGAAATGTACCAACTTTTGGCTGAAGAATTTGTTTGGCATTCATTAACTTCATTTATCCACTAATAAGGAGAAATTTTAACCATTCATTAGACCACAAACTACAACACTACACGGTCATCATTTGTCTTCATGTCTTTAGATAGTTAAATTGCACCTGGATCTGAGCTCATTCAATTAAAAAAAGTATTACATTTTTTTGTGGAAATGAGTAGCTGTACATTTTTGCTTGAATCATTGAACATTCTGTTCACACATGATTTTCGGGATGCACAATGATGCATTGCATTTTTGACATTTTACAAAGTCATCCAAGTATGTATAACAATGGGAGGACTGAGACAGTTGGCAGCAGCAGTTAGGAGATGTTGCACAATTCTTATATAATTTTAACAATTTCAACATAAATCTGAACACTATGTAATAGGCAGTTTGGTTGCTTTTGTTTCAGGAATGCAGAGCAACACAATGTAAAACTGCTGTTGTGTTATTTCTGTTTTGTTTCTCCGCTGTTTATTTTCACCCCTTTACTGTCTCATGGTTTCATCAGCATCAGCTGCTCTTCATTACTATGGTAAAGCAACCAGTCTTAAAGTGGGACAGTGAATGTCTGCCTGTTGTTCATTTCTGAGAGACTACAACCACACCCAACCCTAACCTCATGTGACATTCAAACAAGTGCATTAATGGCATGTCCTATGAGCTAACAGACTTCAGTCAGCATTGATGTCAATTATTGTATCCCAACAATGTCTCGTCCATATTTGCAAGGACTATACATTTATATTCTACTACGTAGCATAGTCTTGGATATTTCTCTGCAAAGTTGCATGCTTATGGGAACAGGATCCAGTGTTTAAATCTTGTATTTGGACACAGGTACAAATGGCAAGCCCAGCCCAGCATTTAATTCCATTCCTCGTTGTTCATGAGAAAGCAGTAGCATAACCCCTTTTGAATACTTCACAATCTTTCTGTTGAAGGTACTCCAACAACTCTTTTGGGGAGAGGAAAGGAAAGGTGAGGTACATCCATGTTAGGCTGCATTGTGACTTGGAGGGAAGCCTCCAGGTGGTGGTGCTGCTATGTAGCTCCTGCTTATCTACTCTTCAGTGCGAATTGCTGAGAAGCGCTATCAGAGTGACTCAACGTAAATACAAGGCATTGTATCAATGGCACATATACAGAATATGGTGCACTGGAGGTGGAGGAATGTGTGATCAGGTTGTAGGCTGCTTGGATGTTGTTAAGTTTCCAGAGTGTGTCTGTTGTTTAGCTTCCTGAATGACAGTCTTCAAGGTGAGGGAAGGATATTCCATCATACCTCTGACCTTTATATCTGGTAGAAAGGGCAGGGAGTCTTGTGGGGCAGTTCACCCACCATTTGATATAGGCACCTGACCTGCTCTTTTAGCCACAATATTTCCGTGGCTGATCCAGTAGAATTTCTGATTATAGTGAGCCTCAGCATGTCAACAAGTCTCAGTGATGTCAACGCCAAGGCAAATTCCTTGTATGTTAATACTTGGCCAATAAACGTATTCATTCATTCATTCATTCACTATTGGTTGTCAAAGGTTAGTTCTCCTCCTGATGATGATCATGCCTGGTTTGAAAAGACAGAATGGATGAAGGACTAGTGCCTGGTGCAGAAAAAAGTGCAGGCAGAATAATTTCAGATGTACTAAAATTTATGGATCAGTGGTTTAAAACAGAACAAACTTACATTTTGTAGTGGAAGCTTGCAGAAACCATCATGGGAAATCTCACACTTTCCTCATGGTCCTTTAAAAGAGAGAGAGAGTGAGAGAGTGTATTGGCAGTCAGTGGGAAACAATTTGTAGCATGGTAAAGCCGGGAAAGTCGCCGGAGCAGCAAGAGTGAGGGTCAATAGGGGATGTGGGGAGCGGAGTGGGTGGTGGGAGGCGGGCTGAGTCTGAAATTCACTCTAATTCAACATCATACTCCCACTCCTAACTTTCTTTCTGTGGTCTCCAGCACTGTTACAATGTAAGCTCAGGGAACAACATATCATCTTCCATCTGGGCTCTTTGTAGCCTGCAGGACTCGAATCCTCCAACTTTAGGTAACTCGCTCTTTATTTCTGACCAATCAGAAATTATAATTTTAGTCCAGTTTTTCTCATGCTATTCATTTACGCTAGCATGTTGAGCATGCCTCACAACCTTAGCATTAATAACACATTACACAGACAAAGAAGCTTAATGTGCTTGTAAATATCTTATTAACCCGTTTGGAATTGCCCTACAAGAGATATTATTTTGTTCTACCCATTCCTCCTCCACCTTTTTTACAATTGAAACTAATTTGATAGCTCTCGTTCCCAATTCCAATGTAGGATCATCGATTTGAGCCAGTGATTGTCCACACTAGAGACTGCAGATGCTGGAATCTGGAACAAAAAAACCAAACTGCTGGAGGTACAGAAGGTTAAGCAGCATCTGTGGGGGAAAGAAATTGTCAATATCTCAGGTCAAGGTGGAGAGGGAAGATAGCCAGTATGAATGCTTTGTTTGTAGATAAAAAGGTGGGGTAATGCACTATTAATAAACATATGCGTCATGTGCTGGTAAATAAAATGTCATTCAACTTTTTAGAGGTACAAATATGCTTTGCTGGAGTGAATCATCACAAAACATATATTAGGCATTATAAAGAGAAGAAGTGGAGAGATGGAACAGGGGTCAGTAGGTGATAGCTGAACCGAGGGAGGTGAAAGATGATATCGAGAAGGAAATGGGTGGGGGAGATGGAATGGAGGGAAGGAGTTGGAAGATAGGTGGGTGGTAGTTGGAAGTAGATAAGGAAAAAAAAGACAAGTGGATGGGGTGGATGGAGGGTGAAGGTGGAGACAGAGGTTGAAGGATGCTATGATGGGAAACTCCTGGAAGGCTGGAATCCGATACGTATTGAAGGTGACAATGGGACACATTAAGGGAGAGATGAAAAGCAGATGGAACCAGATAGAAATAAGCATACAGTGGGTGAAGTGTCTGAGTAGTATGTAGAATAACCTGGGGGGAGAATGGGGATGAAATTGAGTGATGGGTGGCTTAAGCAATGGGGCATGAGAAAGGAAGAACAAACATTGGAGGATTGGAGGTGGATCAGATGGACAGAGAGCGTGGAACATTGGATTGTCTGAAAATAGAAAATTCATTGTTCACACAATTGGGCTGTGGACTACCCAGGCAGAATATATGGCATTGTTCTTGCTGTCTAACAGATTGTTTTTGCTCCAGATTCCAACATCTGCTGTCTCTTGTGTCTCCGATAGCTTTCCTCACTTCAACCACATCCGGATGTCCCTAGGAGTACTGACATTCCTTTGTTTGAACTCTAGCTCTATCCTGAGTTAGCAATTGACTAATAAAAATGCTTGGCTGGACCATATTGAGGAGCAAGAGTGCACTTTCGGTAACAAAGCTGGAGATGGAAAGGATGTAGTGGTGAGATGTAATAGCCTCGATAACAGTAAGCACAGTTGTCAATGGTGTGGTGAAGGAAATCAGTTAAATACCAGGTACAAGTAGTGAAGTATTTCAAGGAGAAATGGAGGAATTCCGAGAAATGCGAAGGGTCAAGGTCCTGGACCAGAAACTAATGTAAAGTTTAGAGATACAGCATGGAAACAGACCCTTCAGCCCAATGAGTCCACATCAACTGGCGATCATCCTTTCACACTGGTTGCATATTTCCCAACATTTCCATTTACTCCTTATACACACATTAAAGGTAATTATTTTTTTTAAAGGCCAATAAACCTTCAAACCTGCAGTTCTTTTGGATGTGGATGGAAACGGATATGGATGTGTTTGGAAACTGCAACACACGGAGGAAACCCATACAGTTACAGAGAGAACGTGCAAACTCCACACAGACAGCACCTGAGGTCAGAATAGAACCCGGGTCTCTGGCGCAGTGAGGCAGCAGTTCTACCAGCTGTGCCACTGTGCCACCATTAGTGCGAGTGTGAATTGGGGTACAATGAGCAGAGCTTTGGAAGAACTCAAACTCACACCATCTTCCTTATTTTGTACCATTTTAAATACAGATCTTATTCCAGTGACTCTGCCCTGCGCTCTAACCAAGGAAAACACATCCTTTTTTTGACATATGGCTCCAAACTGGACACAGTACTACAGGTAAGATACATTCCAGGCTTTAAAGACCTGACAAAACCTTCTCACCTTTGAAATTTGGCTAAGATAAAGGCCAACATTCAATTTACTTTTTTTTTACAGGTATTAGTAATTTCTGTATTAGGATTTTAATGTGTCTGGATTATTTGAGTTTAACACATATCCAAGTTGCAAATATATCATGGATAGGCACAGAAAATAATTTAAAAGCCAATTTTAACTTGAAGTTCTAACCAAATGAAGGTGGCATTGTTTGATTTAATTGGAAAGAGCCAGTCTAAATGGACCAGCTATCAGTGGAACTATCATCTATTAATGGAAACAATGATCATAATACGGTGGGGCTTAAAATAGCTATGGAAAAGGAAATAGACGATCTCAAGGTAAAATAGGCCAATTGGAGTAGGACCAATTTTAAGGTGGCCCTAGTAAATTGGAATCAAAACTTGGAAGGCACAGAATTAATTGAACAATTGCTTTCAAAGTGGAAATGTTTCTGCTGCAATTCGTGTACATTTCCATGAGGGGGAAGGATTGGGTAATTAGAGCCAATATTCCATGGATGAGCCAAAATAAATGTATATTAAAATACAAACCATGTATAAGGTAGGCCTGCTCAAGAATAAAGCAGGGAGTTTGAGTTACAGGAAGTAGGTGAGGTACAAAACAAGTACTTTGCCACTGTTTTTATCAAGGAGAAGGACACGGAAGACTAATATGCAAGGGCAGTTTGAAATCAAGATGGAGAACGTGTCGGAGCTCTTGAAGAGCATTAAGGTGAATAAATCCCTTTGGCCTGATGGTATCTATCCCAGATTATCAGGAGAGGCAAGAGAAGAAATTGCAGTAGCCATGACGATGATCTTTGCATCATCTCTTACCATAGGGAGGTCCCGAACGACCGGGGAGTAGCCAGTGTTGTTCCTTGTTTAAGAAGAGAGGTAGATGGAATGCTGTGAATTATAGGTCGGTGAAATATTTTCTGTGACAGTGCGCATATCTCAGTTATAAACTGAATGCTTTACACCCATCTTCATCGAATAATGAGATGCAGTTGAAGGTTTCATAAAGAAAGGTTTTGTTGAGATTCTGGATAGGATGAAAATTGATTAAAAAAAAGGATAGCCATAATAAAATGGATGAATTATCTGGTCTGGATGGGAAGCATCTAAGGTTGCTGAGAGAGATAAAAGAGGAAATTGCAGAAATCCCAGCCTTATTCTTCCAAATATCTGTAGATTCAGGAAGTGTTTGAAGACAGGAGAACTGCAAATATTACACTCTTGTTTAAAAATGGATAGAAATATCAACCCAGTAACCCCAGACCCTTCAGTTTAACCTCAGTGGTGGGGAAAACTTTAAGAATAATCATGGACAGAATTAGCAGTCATTTGAACAAGTTTGATTGATCAGACAAAGACAGCATTGATTTGTTAAATTAAATCATGTCCAAATGGAAACAGAGAACGCTTTAAGCAAGAGTAAACTAATTAGCCCTTTAGACTGCTCCACCATTCAGTCCAATCGTAGCTAACCATCTATCGCAATGCTATATTGCTGTCCTCGCTCCATATTTCTTGATGTATTTTGTGTCTAGAAATCTCTCTTGCTCCTTCTTCAGTTTGGTAAATAACTTGACCTCCTCAGCTTTCTGTGATAGAGAATAACACACTGTAGGTTCGTGAAGGATCTGATGCCAAGGGATTGGACTAGGAAATGCAGAGCCATAGGACCTTCCTTGGGTTGGAGGGGAGCATGCTGGTTGGAGGGTAGTTCAAGTTGGAGATCTCTAGCACAACCTGTTCCCTGTTACTCAACAAAAGCCTAATCCAGTTTCATGTTTTACTCTGGCGAATCTCAGTATATCCTTCTTAAGATGCATGTCAATGACTGCTCACAATACATCTGGCATGGACTAACTATTGCTTTGCATAGGTGTAGCAATAAACGACAACCCAGTTGCATTCAAATCACAGATTGGTTACAGTACAGAGGAAGACCATTGTGTCCATACCATCTCCACATTGGAGCAAGCCAATTCATCAGGGTGCTGGTAAGGCCATATCATCTTGGGGCTTTCTGTCATATTCTTCGAATTGAAGAAGATTAGTCCGACAACATAGAAACATAGAAACATAGAAAATAGGTGCAGGAGAAGGCCATTCGGCCCTTCGAGCCTTCACCGCCATTCAATATGATCATAGCTGATCATCCAACTCAGTATCCCGAACCTGCTTTCTCTCCATACCCCCTGATCCCTTTAGCCACAAGGGCCACACCTAACTCCCTCTTAAATATAGCCAATGAACTGGCCTCAACTACATTCTGTGGCAGAGAATTCCAGAGATTCACCACTCTCTGTGTAAAACATGTTTTTCTCATCTCAGTCCTAAAAGATTCCCCTTTACCTTAAACTGTGACCCCTTGTTCTGGACTTCCCCAACATCGGGAACAATCTTCCTGCATCTAGCCTGTCCAGCCCCTTAAGAATTTTGTAAGTTTCTATAAGATCCCCCCTCAATCTTCTAAATTCTAGCGAGTACAAGCCGAGTCTATCCAGTCTTTCTTCATATGAAAGTCCTGACATCCCAGGAATCAGTCTGGTGAACCTTCTCTGTACTCCCACTATGGCAAGAATGTCCTTCCTCAGATTAGGAGACCAAAACTGTACGCAATACTCCAGGTGTGGTCTCACCAAGACCCTGTACAACTGCAGTAGAACTTCCCTGCTCCTATACTCAAATCCTTTTGCTATGAATGCTAACATACCATTCGCTTTCTTCACTGCCTGCTGCCTACTTTCAATGACTGGTGTACCATGACACCCAGGTCTCGTTGCATATCCCCTTTTCCTAATCGGCCTACATTCAGGTAATAGTCTACTTTCCTGTTTTTGCCACCAAAGTGGATAACCTCACATTTATCCACATTATACTGCATCTGCCATGCATTTGCCCACTCACCCAGCCTATCCAAGTCATCTTGCAGCCTCCTAGCACCCACCTCACAGCTAACACTGCCCCCCAGCTTTGTGTCATCCACAAACTTGGAGATGTTGCATTCAATTCCCTCATCCAAATCATTAATACATATTGTAAATAGCTGGGGTCCCAGCACTGAGCCTTGCGGCACCCCACTAGTCACTGCCTGCCATTCTGAAAAGGACCCGTTTACTCCTACTCTTTGCTTCCTGTCTGCCAGCCAGTTCTCTATCCACATCAATACTGAACCTCCAATACCGTGTGCTTTAAGTTTGTATACTAATCTCTTATGTGGGACCTTGTTAAAACGTTCGGTGACTTGTATGAAACTGGAAAATTACTTTCATTTCAACAATTACAAATAAAATATAAACTCGGAAATAATCAATATTTTAAATATTTTCAAATATGCGACTATTTGAAAAAATATACAAAAGATCATTATAATAACCCAGCAGATGTATTGGATGAGGCAATGCAGATAAAAGCTGAATCAGCAAACTTAATATCATATTTGTATAATAATATCTTAAATGTACAAATACCATCTACGGAGGGTATCAGAAGAGACTGGGAACAAGAGTTAGCTATTAAAATTTCAAAGGAAAGTTGGAATGAACACTTATTAAACGTGCATAAATGTTCGATTAATGTAAGATACACTTTAATACAATTTAAAATTTTACATAGATTATATTATTCCAAAACTAAAATTCATAACATTTTCCCAAATGTATCATCTATTTGTGATAAATGTCAATCCCAAGAAGCTACTATAGCGCACTCATTCGTTTTCTGTACAAAAATTCAAAAATTTTGGAATGAAATTTTCAAAATCTTTACAAAATTATTTAAAATAAAACTGATACCCAAAGCAGAATGGATTATCTTCGGAATAACGGAAGATGGTCCAGAACTAAATGTGTTTCAAAAGAAACTAATAGACTATGGGTTAATAACTGGAAAAAAGCTAATCCTAAAATTTTGGAAGAAGGCTCCAATACCAACTATAAACATGTGGATTTCAAATATGTTCGAAACATTACACCTAGACTCTTCCTAGCAGGTAAACCAGATCACTTCCACCTGACGTGGTCTGCATTTATAGAATTATTACAAATATAGGGGGATGATAGTTGAAGAGTTGGTATGTCCCATTTGCGTAATGCTCATAAAAAATATTTGTTTCTCTCTTTTTCCTCTTTCTCTTTCTCCTTCTTTTCTAGGGTCTATTTCTTAACTCTTTTTCTTTTGTTTTTAATTTTGTTCTTATAGGGTCTTCGTCCTTTTTTGTTGTCACATTTTCTACACTCTCACTTTTTCCTTCACTTTCTTCTTTCTTTCAATCTTATCCTTTCCTTTTACTAGTGTAAAAAACAAATGGAGTACATTAATTGTAAGAAGACATGTGACGAGTACTAATGTATGTGGTTGTAATGGCCTCGAGCCATCACTCTCCCTACCTCCACTCCGGATCTCTGCAACTCATTCCTCCACTTTTTTGCTGATAAAATTAGCACCATCTATCAATCCCTATCCCCTGTACCCGACTCCCCAGCATCTACTCCACCACCTACCAAGGCCCCTCTTTTCAACATCTCCGCTGATCTCCATACCCCTCCCCCTCACTGCTTCCTCTCCCAGTTTGACCCGGTCACCCCTACTGAAATCTCCAAACTCATCAGCTCTTCCAAACCCACTACCTGCTCCCTTGACCCTCTCCCCACTCCCCTGCTGAAGTCCTGCCTCCCTGCTCTCTGCCCCTACCTCACTAATCTTTTCAACTCCTCATTGTCCCAAGGAATTGTCCCCTCTGCTTTCAAAACTGCTGCTGTCACACCAATCTTAAAGAAACCTGGTGTTGATCCCTCCTCTCTCATTAACTACCGCCCCATCTCAAACCTCCCCTTTCTTTCAAAAACCCTGGAGCGCCACTGTCTCCCCATCTCCTCAGGCACGCAACCTTGGCGTGATCCTTGACTCAACCCTCTCCCTTGAGCCTCACATCCGCCATGTTGTCAAAACATCATTTTTTCACCTCCGCAACATTGCAAAAATCAGATCGTCTCTCACACCCCCCGCTGCTGAAAGACTCATCCATGCCTTCATCTCCTCCCGACTGGACTACTGTAACTCTCTTCTTTTCGGAATCAATTCCAGCAGCATCAAACGACTCCAACTGGTCCAGAATGCAGCCGCCCGACTCATTACCCACACCAACTCCTGGCACCACATCACCCCAGTTCTCAAAGAACTTCACTGGCTCCCCATTTCCCACCGGATCACCTACAAAATCCTGGTCCTCACCTACAAAGCCCTCAACAACCTGGCCCCCCCTTATCTCATTGACCTCCTCTCCCCCTACCAACCCTCACGGTCCCTCAGATCCACATCAGCTGGTCTCCTCTCCACTCCGAATTCAAACCTCTGCACTTTTGGAGGCAGAGCCTTCTCCAGGGCAGCTCCCAGGCTCTGGAATTCCCTCCCACATTCTGAGTCCCTCACCATCTTCCAGTCCCGCCTCAAGACCCATCTCTTCACCTCTGCATACCCTTAGTCCCATGTTCCCCTCCCCTCTGTCTTACTGCTCTATTTAGCGCTTTGAGTCCTGAAAAGCGCTATATAAAATAAATCTATTATTATTATTATTAATGTAATGTACTTCTAATAAATTAAAAAAAAAAAAAAAAAAATTCTATAAGATTCGTCAGACATGATTTACCGTTCATAAATCCATGCTGACTTTGTCCAATGATTTCACCATTTTCCAAATGTGCTGCTATCCCATCTTTAATAACTGACTCTAGCAGTTTCCCCACTACCGATGTTAGACTAACTGGTCTGTAATTCCCCGTTTTCTCTCTCCCTCCCTTCTTAAAAAGTGGGGTTACATTAGCTACCCTCCAATCCTCAGGAACCACTCCAGAATCTAAAGAGTTTTGAAAAATTATCACTAATGCATCCACTATTTCTGGGGCTTCTTCCTTAAGTACTCTGGGATGCAGCCTATCTGGCCCTGGGGATTTATCGGCCTTTAATCCATTCAATTTACCTAACACCACTTCCCGGCTAACCTGGATTTCACTCAGTTCCTCCATCTCATTTGACCCGCGGTCCCCTGCTATTTCCGGCAGATTAATTAAGTCTTCCTTAGTGAAGACAGAACCAAAGTAGTTATTCAATTGGTCTGCCATGTCCTTGTTCCCCATGATCAATTCACCTGTTTCTGACTGCAAGGGACCTACATTTGTTTTACATTTGTTCTCTTCACATATCTATAAAAACTTTTGCAGTCAGTTTTTATGTTCTCTGCCAGTTTTCTTTCATAATCTATTTTCCCTTTCC
This sequence comes from Malacoraja senta, assembly GCA_038087875.1. Lineage (NCBI taxonomy): Eukaryota > Metazoa > Chordata > Chondrichthyes > Rajiformes > Rajidae > Malacoraja > Malacoraja senta. The sequence goes on along the minus strand of JAXLNO010000221.1, from coordinate 93,769 downwards.
TAATTAAGCTCTTTGTCCTCCTCTGGTGGACTCTGAATTTCTCCCAGTCCTCTGGTAGGCTGCTTTTTCTGGCTAATTTGTATGCTTCATCTTTTGTTTTGATACTATCCCTGATTTCCCTTGTTATCCACCGATGCACTACCTTTCCTGATTTATTCTTTTGCCAAATTGGGATGAACAATTGTTGTAGTTCATCCATGCAGTCTTTAAATGCCTTCCATTGCATATCCACCGTCAACCCTTTAAGAATCAATTGCCAGTCTATCTTGGCCAATTCACGTCTCATACCCTCAAAGTTACCTTTCCTTAAGTTCAGAACCCTTGTTTCTGAATTAATTATGTCACTCTCCATCCTAATGAAGAACTCAACCATATTATGGTCACTCTTGCCCAAGGGGCCATGCACAACAAGACTGCTAACTAACCCTTCCTCATTACTCAATACCCAGTCTAGAATAGCCTGCTGTCTCGTTGGTTCCTCTACATGTTGATTTAGAAAACTATCCCGCATACATTCCAAGAAATCCTCTTCCTGAGCACCCCTGCCAATTTGATTCACCCAATCTATATGTAGATTGAAGTCACCCATTATAACTGTTTTACCTTTGTTGCACACATTTCTAATTTCCTGTTTGATGCCATCCCCAACTCCACTACTACTGTTAGGTGGCCTGTACACAACTCCCACTAGCGTTTTCTGCCCCTTAGTGTTTCGCAGCTCTACCCATATCGATTCCACATCCTCCAAGCTAATGTCCTTCCTTTCTATTGCGTTAATCTCCTCTCTAACCAGCAACGCTACCCCACCTCCTTTTCCTTTCTGTCTATCCCTCCTGAATATTGAATATCCCTGGATGTTCAGCTCCCAGCCTTGGTCACCCTGGAACCATGTCTCCGTGATCCCAACTATATCATAGTCATTAATAGCTATCTGCACATTCAACTCATCCACCTTATTACGAATGCTCCTTGCATTGAGACACAAAGCCTTCAGGCTTGTTTTTACAACACTCTTACCCCTTATACAATTATGTTGAGAAATGGCCCTTTTTGATTTTTGCCCTGGATTTGTCTGCCTACCACTTTTACTTTTTACCTTGCTACCTATTGCTTCTACCCTCATTTTACACCCTCTGTCTCTCTGCTCACACATTTAAGAAACCCACCACCTCTTATTCTCTGTTCATTATCTTTTTCTTCTCCCCCCCCTACATGTTAAGTCTGAGTGCTTCCCTTCTCTGCCTCCTGCCTCACACACTGTCTACTAGCTTTCTCTATTTGAGTCCCTCCCCCCAAACGTTCTTTGGTTTGCTAAGTTAATATTGTATTGATAATTCCATGTTAACTTCTGATAATTGCATGCATATTTGACAATGATTAAAAATGTTTAAAGATTCACTTTATACCTGCTAATACTTCTTATGAATGCAGACACCACGTCAACCATTTTCTAACCTGGTTGTACCTCTCCAGTTTCACATATAATGGCTGCCAATGTCCTCATCAATCCCTGACAGAAATCATTCTATAAATGATTACCATGTATACTGTTAACTCTACGCAAGCAAGACATTTCATTGGCTGTGGTATTTATGACAGTAAACTAATCTGAACCTGAATCTAAAAGGTGAATCTATGAGGCTTTTTGTTTTAGGGTTCTTTTGTCTTTCAAGCATTTTGACCTCACTGAAGTATTTATTTTCTTTAGTACACCATATCTTATTACATAACCACATAAAACAGTATGTTTTATATGTATTACCCAAAATACATTTGGGCAGAATAAGATGAATTCCTTTCAAAAGCTCTAACCTATCCAGATTGTTCAGGTTAGACAGGAGCATTATTGCAGAAACGTGTAAGTCGAGAAAGTCAACCCTGCAGCTGAATTTCTATGATAAAGCACTGTTTCAACCCTGTACATGTCAACAATGACAGACTATCAGGGGAATGCACTGAGGTTCAGGGCAAGTCAAAGTGCATTTTGCACACTTCACACTGTACCTCAAAAATATATTTTTTATCACTTTACAGTGCTAACTATTTCGATTTTTAAGTTTGGATTTAATGCAAGTGATAAAAAGGTAATATTTCCCAAATGGATGCTCTCTTTCTTAGAAGCGTGCAAATATGGTTTTGGCATGTTAGTCAGGAATGTGGAGTATGGATGAAACTAACAGATTGCTCCCAGAAGAGTGGAGTCAGGAAAATACAGAATAACACATTCATTATGTACTGTTTCGATTAATTCCTAATTTAGTAGCAATAAACGCATGGCAGCTAAATTGGAAAGCTTTATTTGCACAGGTTGCAAATGTCATGGAGATATTGAGGCATTCACTTACAAAGGAATTTTCCCATTTATTGCTGTCATTCATTCAACTATATTGAAAATAAATCTCTTTTTTCTGACCTGAACCTGAGCAACTTTATAAGATTTTGGGATTGTTCTTCGATTACATTTCACATATATTTTCTTGAAATCATTTCTTCCTCTGAATTTTCTTTAAATAACAGTCAATTTTGTTTAGTATCAGGCAATTGAAGTCTCAGACGTGTCATTATTGAGAGATTTTGCAGAGGAATGTTCAGAAACGTGTGCTATTTTGGGAAAGTGTTTAACTATCTTGTAACTGGAAAGCCTAAAGTTACAAGTATTTTAAAATTGAAATATTCCAAAGAGCCTGCGATCTATATCAATGTTTGACACTGTTACTTAAGTAATAGTCACATCTAGTTTAATCTAAAGAGTATTAAAATGCATTATAACATTATATTATGAATTTTGTTTTTTGTCTCCACCCCTTTCTGCTTTCCGCAGAGACCGTTCCCTCCGAAACTCCCTGGTCAACTTGTCCCTTCCCACCCAAACCACCACTTCTCCACATACTTTCCCATGCAACCGCAGGAGATGCAACACCTATCCCGTTAGCTCCCCCCTCGACTCCATCCAAGGACCCAAACAGTCTTTCCAGGTGAGGCAGAGGTTCACTTGCACCTCCTCCAACCTCATCTACAGTATCCACTGATCCAGGTGTCAACTTCTCTACATTGGTGAGACTAAGCGCAGGCTTGGCGATCGTTTCACTGAACACCTCCGCTTAGTCCGTCTTAACCTATCCCTGTGGCTCAGCACTTCAACTCCCCCTCCCATTACCAATCTTTTCTTTCTTTCCTGGGCCTCCTCCATTGTCAGAGTGAGGCCCAGCGCAAATTGGAGGAACAGCACCTCATATTTTGCTTGTGTAGTTTACACCCCAGCAGTATGAACATTGACATCTCTAACTTCAGATAGCCCTTGCTTTCTCTCTCCATCCCCTTCCCCTTCCCAGTTCTCCCACTGGTCTTATTGTCTCCGACTATATTCTATCTTTGCCACGCCCCCTCCCCTGATATCAGTCTGAAGAAGGGTCTCGACCCAAAGCGTCACCCATTCATTCTCTCCAGAGATGCTGCCTCACCCGCTGAGTTACTCCAGCATTTTGTGTCTGTCTTCAAATATTGCAAATGTTGTCTTCAAAATCTTATCCATCCATCCTGGGCATGCATTCCATGTTTCCCTGATCCTCTAAACTTTGTGCTGCACAATTTATCATGTAATCCCTTGTCTTGTTCGACCTATATCAAATTTCTCTATGTTGAAATCCATCTGGCATTTTCTGTGCCAGCCTAATCACTCCTTTGATATCTCCCTTTAGCTGATAATTATTTCCCTCACTATCAATCATTCAGTCAAAATGTTATTGTAATAAATCTGTGAATTCTGTTGCCTATTTTGTCTGAACCATTTATAACAGACCAATAACGAATTTAATCTTTTTATTTGAATTTCACGGCAATTTACATACATACAATAATAACAGACAGTAATAATCAAGGCATAATTGTACAACAGTATGTAAGCGATCCTTAAAACCCTTACCCTTACCCACCTTCAACCCATCCAATTCAGGTCGGAGCCAAAAGGGGACAAACAACACTCACATACGTACACATCCACACACAAATGGTAGAATAGACGAAACAAAATGTGCTATATAAAAATAAAAATAGAAAAAATTAAAAATTAAAAAAAATATATATATATACATATATATCTAAATAAACAATTGTAGGGAGGGGGGGGGATTAAGGGGAAAGCAGCTGCTGTAGAACAAAACGATGATGGAGAACACTCAGTCCTCTTCCGAGTCCGGGGACAAGGTAAGAGAGTTAACCAGTTCAAAGAAAGGGTTCCATGTATCTAGGAATGTCTTGGTAGAGCCTTTGAGAGAGAACCTAAGTTTTTCAAGTTTCAGATTGTAAAGCACTTCCTTAATCCAATGGGCGTGTGTCGGGGGACAGGTGAGCCTCCAACTAAGCAAGATCAGTCTCCGGGCTAACAAGGTTGTAAAAGCTAGGACCCGTTTCACCGCAACAGAGAGGTTGGTATTGGGAGGGGTACCGAAAATGGCTGACATTGGATTTGGAAGAATAGTCTGGTCGTAAGCTCTGCTTATCAATTCAAAAGCACTCCTCCAAAAGGCTGCTAGCTTAGGGCAAGACCAAAACATGTGGCTATGGTTGGCAGGAGATTTACTACATCTGTTACAGGTGTCATTGACAGCTGGGTACATTCTAGCTAATCTTGCATTTGTATAGTGGACTTTGTAAAGGACTTTGCATTGGATTAGGCCATGATGAGCGCATATGGAAGAAGAATGGATCAAATCCAAGGCAGAGTCCCATTGCTGGTCTGTTAATTGCGTATTCCGCTCTCCCTCCCACGCAGCCTTTAATGAGGTATGAGGTTTCAATAAAACCGACCCCAGCAAATTATACAAAATAGAGATGCATTTCTTCCGATTGGGGTCTAAAGCTAAGATGATATCAGTCAGGGTTTCAGGAGGGCGATTTGGGAAGTAGGGAAATGTCTTCTTCACAAAATCCCAAATCCGGAAAAACCGAAAAAGGTGGGAGTTTGGGAGGTTGTAGTTAGACGAGAGCTCCGCGTTTTGTGTCTGTCTTCAAATATTGCAAATGTTGTCTTCAAAATCTTATCCATCCATCCTGGGCATGCATTCCATGTTTCCCTGATCCTCTAAACTTTGTGCTGTACAATTTATCATGTAATCCCTTGTCTTGTTCGACCTATATCAAATTTCTCTATGTTGAAATCCATCTGGCATTTTCTGTGCCAGCCTAATCACTCCTTTGATATCTCCCTTTAGCTGAGAATTCTTTCCCTCACTATCAATCATTCAGTCAAAATGTTATTGTAATAAATCTGTGAATTCTGTTGCCTATTTTGTCTGAACCATTTATAACAGACCAATAACAGCAACAGACCAAGTAATGACCTGCAGACCTACTGTATTCTGGCCTCCGATTACAAATCAATTCCAGTGATTATTATACTTTTGCTTTCTGCCACAGAACCAATTTCTAATCCAGCTATTCCTTTTAATTTCTTCATTATTCTTCAATGTAAGACTTTTTCTTCAGATGCTTTGCTAAAATGTTTGTACACTACATGCTCTACAGTCTTCAGCATTTCTCGTTACATCCTCGAAAAATTCAAAGTAATCAGACCTGACCTTCCCCTAATTACTCCATGCTGACTATCATTGTTTAGCACATGGTCCTCTAAATGCCATCCGTCGGAAGGTTTTTTACCAGTAATTTCTCATTATCGACTGGTTTGTGTTTATCAATTTTATTCCTCTTTGAGCAATGAAACCATGGAAGGAATCTGCCTGTTTGTTTAGATTAGAGATACAGCATGGAAACATGCCCTTCATCCCACTGAGTCCATGCCGACCAATGATCACCCACACATTAGTTCTATCCTACGCACTAGGGACAATTTACACAAGCAAATCTGCCAACAAACCTGCACGTCTTTGGAATGTGGGAGGGAACCCAGAGAAACCCACGAGGTCAAGGGAGAAGGTACAAACTCCATACGGACAGCATCCTCGGTCAGGATTGAACCCGGTTCTCCAGCGTTGTAAGGCAACAACTCTACCACTGTGCCACTGTCCTTTGAAACGTCACCACAGCCAAAGAGCATGGGTAAAGGATGGTTAGAATTAGAATAATTTATTTCATAGAAACATAGAAATATAGAAAATAGGCGCAGGAGTAGGCCATTCGGCCCTTCGAGCCTGCACCGCCATGCAATATGATCATGGCTGATCATCCATCTCAGTATCCTGTACCTGCCTTCTCTCCATACCCCCGATCCCTTTAGCCACAAGGGCCACATCTAACTCCCTCTTAAATATAGCCAATGAACTGGCCTCAACTACCATCTGTGGCAGAGAATTCCAGAGATTCACCACTCTCTGTGTGAAAAATATTTTTCTCATCTCGGTCCTAAAAGATTTCTCTCTTATCCTTAAACTGTGACCCCTTGTTCTGAACTTCCACAACATCGGGAACAATCTTCCTGCATCTAGCCTGTCCTACCCCTTAAGAATTTTATGAGTTTCTTTAAGATCCCCCCTCAATCTTCTAAATTCTAGCGAGTACAAGCCGAGTCTATCCAGTCTTTCTTCATATGAAAGTCCTGACATCCCAGGAATCAGTCTGGTGAACCTTCTCTGTACTCCCTCTATGGCAAGAATGTCTTTCCTCAGATTAGGAGACCAAAACTGTACGCAATACTCCAGGTGTGGTCTCACCAAGACCCTGTACAATTGCAGTAGAACCTCCCTGCTCATATACTCAAATCCTTTTGCTATGAATGCTAACATACCATTCGCTTTCTTCACTGCCTGCTGCACCTGCATGCCTACTTTCAATGACTGGAGTACCATGACACCCAGGTCACGTTGCATCTCCCCTTTTCCTAATCGGCCACCATTCAGATAATAGTCTACTTTTCTGTTTTGCCACCAAAGTGGATAATCTCACATTTATCCACATTATACTGCATCTGCCATGCATTTGCCCACTCACCCAGCCTTTCCAAGTCACCTTGCAGCCTCCTAGCATCCTCCTCACAGCTAACACTGCCCCTCAGCTTCGTGTCATCCGCAAACTTGGAGATGTTGCATTCAATTCCCTCGTCCAAATCATTAATATATATTGTAAATAGCTGGGGTCCCAGCACTGAGCCTTGCGGTACCCCACTAGTCACTGCCTGCCATTCTGAAAAGGATCCGTTTACTCCTACTCTTTGCTTCCTGTCTGACAGCCAGTTTTCTATCCACATCAATACTGAACCCTCAATACCGTGTGCTTTAGGTTTGTATACTAATCTCTTATGTGGGACCTTGTCGAAAGCCTTCTGAAAGTCCAGACACATCCACTGGTTCTCCCTTATCCACTTTACTAGTTACATCCTCGAAAAATTCTATAAGATTCGTCAGACATGATTTACCTTTCATAAATCCATGCTGACTTTGTCCAATGATTTCACCACTTTCCAAATGTGCTGCTATCCCATCTTTAATAACTGACTCCAGCAGTTTCCCCACTACCGATGTTAGACTAACTGGTCGATAGTTCCCCATTTTCACTCACCCTCCATTTTTAAAATGTGGGGTTACATTAGCTACCCTCCAATCCTCAGGAACTACTCCAGAATCTAAAGAGTTTTGAAAAATTATCACTAATGCATCCACTATTTCTGGGGCTACTTCCTTAAGTACTCTGGGATGCAGCCTATCTGGCCCTGGGGATTTATCGGCCTTTAATCCATTCATTTTACCTAACACCACTTCCCGGCTAACCTGGATTTCACTCAGTTCCTCCATCTCATTTGACCCCCGGTCCCCTGCTATTTCCGGCAGATTATTTATGTCTTCCTTAGTGAAGACCGAACTAAAGTAGTTATTCAATTGGTCTGCCATGTCCTTGTTCCCCATGATCAATTCACCTGTTTCTGACTGCAAGGGACCTACATTTGTTTTAACTAATCTTTTTCTCTTCACATATCTATAAAAGCTTTTGCAGTCAGTTTTTATGTTCCCTGCCAGTTTTCTTTCATAATCTATTTTCCCTTTCCAAATTAAGCCCTTTGTCCTCCTCTGCTGGACTCTGAATTTCTCCCAGTCCTCTGGTAGGCTGCTTTTTCAGACTAATTTGTATGCTTCATCTTTTGTTTTGATACTATCCCTGATTTCCCTTGTTATCCACGGATGCACTACCTTCCCTGATTCATTCTTTTGCCAAACTGGGATGAACAATTGTTGTAGTTCATCCATGCAGACTTTAAATGCCTTCCATTGCATATACACCGTCAACCCTTTAAGAATCAATTGCCAGTCTATCTTGGCCAATTCACGTCTCATACCCTCAAAGTTACCTTTCTTTAAGTTCAGAACCCTTGTTTCTGAATTAATTATGTCACTCTCCATCCCAATGAAGAACTTAACCATATTATGGTCACTCTTGCCCAAGGGGCCACGCACCACAAGGCTGCTAACTAACCCTTCCTCATTACTCAATACCCAGTCTAGAATAGCCTGCTCTCTCGTTGGTTCCTCTACATGTTGGCTTAGAAAACTCTCCCGCATACATTCCAAGAAATCCTCTTCCTCAGCACCCCTGCCAATTTGATTCACCCAATCTATATGTAGATTGAAGTCACCCATTATAACTGTTTTACCTTTGTTGCACACATTTTTAATTTCCTGTTTGATGCCATCCCCAACTGTTAGGTGGCCTGTACACAACTCCCACTAGCGTTTTCTGCCCCTTAGTGCTTCGCAGCTCTACCCATATCGATTCCACATCCTCCAAGCTAATGTCCTTCCTTTCTATTGCATTATTTAGAAGTTTCCGTGCTTCATTTAGGAATCCGGGATACATTTTATCCACTTTTAAATATTAAGAGTCCCATAATCTATGCACGTCCTCTATGTTTATCACATCCAATACTTCACTATTTTACTTCCTAAATATCAATGCTCATAGCACCACCACCATCACCACCCCACCTCCACCTCTCAGTGAAGGCATGCCAAATGTTCACTCAATATTCTACATGAGCCTTCTGCCTGCGCACACAGATCTTCATTTTGGTCTCTAACAGGCCTTAATTTGTAGAATATTTTTGGGTCTTCAATGATTTTTACCTCCTAATATTTCTCATGCATTTTCTTTTCCTCTTAATTTCCATTTGTAATTTCACTCTGCACATTCTGTACTCATTTAATTTCTTTTTTATCTTCCATTCATGAACCATGTGGTTTGCATTCATGATGTGAATTCTGTGGAGTTAAAACGTAAATAGGTCATTAATAAGAGCTCCCAATGTGTTTTACGCAGAATTTCCCAGCAATATAAATCCTTTTCCATTCATCGTACAAATCCTTGGCAGTCCACCCTTTGTTGAGGCTGCAGCACTTCAACATATTGAAAGTATTTGTCTTCATGTCAAAGACAAGCATAATCCTTCATGTCAAATAATGAATGAAAAACACTGGATTAAATTTATCCACTTTCTTGCAGTACTTGAGATTCAATAATCTCTACTATTTTTAAGAGTTCAATCCTTATTATATTTGACGAGTTAAGTGTGGTTGATATTACTTAGCTGGATTGTACTACCAGCTGTCATATCTCTTCAGTAAAATTTGACTATGAAACAAAAAAATGATTTTATAAATGGTAACATTTCTAAAATCCTGTCAGATGTCTTTATTTCCATTTAGAGTCACAGCCGTGGAGTGATACAGCATGGAAATAGGCCCTTTGTCTCAACTGTTCCATGCCGACCAAATTGTTCCATCTAAGCTAGTCCCATTTTCTTGTTTAAGAAGGAACTACAGATGCTGGAAAATCGAAGGTAGACAAAAATGCTGGAGAAACTTAGCGAAGGAAATAGGCAACGTTTCGGGTCGAAACCATTCTTCAGACCCCATTTTCTTGTGCTTTACTCGTATCCCTCTAAACCTTTCCTATCCATGTACGTCCAAATGTCTTTAATATGTTGTTAATTGTACCTGCCTCAACCACTTCCTCTGGCAACTTGCTTCATATGCCCACCATCCTTTGTGTGAAAAAGCTGTCTGTCATGTTCTTATTAAATCTTTCTTCTCTCACCTTAAACCTATGTCGTCTCGTTCTTCATTCCTGCACCCTGTGCATTCACCCTTTCTATTCCCTTTGTGATTTTATTCACCTCTATAACATCACACCTCAGCCTCTTGCACTCCAAGGAATAAAGTCTCAGCCAACCCAACCTCTCCCTATATTTCAGGCTCTTGAGTCCTGGCAACATCCTTGTACATTTTCTCAAAATTGAGCACAATACTTCAAGTGAGACATCAATGTCGTCTTGTACAACTCTAACATAATGTTAAACTTCTATACTCTATTCCCTAACTGATGGAGGCCAGTGAGCCAAAAGCCTTCTGCACCACCCTATCTACCTGCGACGCCAGTAAATCTTGACAATTTTCTTTCTCGGAAGTTTCATTGCCTTCAGTAGATACAGTATAGTGCTTGTCCTGCACATGTGAGAATTACAGTATAAACAATCTTAAAGTGGGTTGTATATTTCATGGGCATGACAATCTTATATTCCTAAAATACTTCATTTTTCATAGATTTTGAATCAAAGTATATGAACAATTTTAAGATAAAAAGGTACTTCAGTGAGAATATTGCCTCTTTGGTTGGAAGTTCACCTCTCAGTTAATAGGTGTTTTGTTTAAGTCCCACTCTAGTACATTTGATATAATATCTAGTGCTCTTGTGCTTTAATGAATGTAGAGCTGAGGATCTCTTTATTTGTGGAGCGTATCCTGATAAGGAGCAGGAACATTCTCCCCGGTTGCCTGACCAATATTTATTATCTAACCTGGTCACCAGAACACTTCACCTCCTCATTATCACAGTGTTGTTTCTGACATTTGATTGCAAGCAAATTGGTGCAGCATTTTCAGTTAAAGTGACAACAGTTCTAACAGTACTTCTTTACATCTTTATAAAGAGGCCGACGTCAGGAAATCCTTCAGAGGGGTGAACCCTCGAAAAGCGCCTGGACCTGATGGTATACCTGGTCGTGTTCTAAAAACCTGTGCGGACCAACTGGCTGGAGTTTTTACGGACATTTTCAACCTCTCAGTTCTGAGTTCTGAGGTTCCCACCTGCTTCAAAAGGGCATCAATCATACCAGTGCCCAAGAAGAGCAAGGTGACGTGCTTCAATGACTATCGACCTGTGGCACTAACGCCTGTGGTGATGAAGTGCTTTGAGAGGTTGATCATGGTGCAAATCAACTCCTACCTCGACAAAAACTTGGACCCACTGCAGTTCGCTTACCGCCACAACAGATCCACTCCGCTCTGGACCACTTGGACAACAAAAACTCATATGTCAGGCTGTTATTCATCGATTACAGCTCGGCATTTAACACAATCATCCCCTCCAAGCTGGTTACCAAACTCGCAGAACTGGGTATCTGCGCATCCCTCTGCAATTGGATCCTCGACTTCCTCATTCTCAGACCACAGTCTGTTCGTATTGGTGGAAATGTGTCAGACTCGATAACAATCAGCACGGGAGCACCTCAAGGCCGCGTGCTCAGCCCCCTGCTGTACTCACTCTATACTCATGACTGCGTAGCCGGTCATAGTGCGAACTCGATCATCAAGTTCTCTGATGACACCACTATTATGGGACGTATCACTGATGGGGATGAGTCAGAGTACAGAAGAGAGATTGAGCAACTGTCCATATGGTGCCAGTACAATAACCTGGCCCTCAACACCAGCAAAACCAAGGAAATGATTGTGGACTTTGGAAGAAGTAGGATGGGGACCCACAGTTATATCAATGGGTCAATGGTTGAAAGGGTCAAGAGCTTTAAATTCCTGGGCGTGCACATCTCTGAAGATCTTTCCTGGTCCGAGAACACTGATGCTACTATTAAGAAAGCACATCAGCGCCTCTACTTCCTGAGAAGATTACGGAGAGTCGGTTTGTCAAGGAGGACTCTCTCTAACTTCTACAGGTGCACAGTAGAGAGCATGCTGACCGGTTGCATCGTGGCTTAGTTCGGCAACTTGAGCGCCCTGGAGAAGAAAAGACTACAAAGAGTAGTAAACACTGCCCAGTCCATCATCGGCTCTGACCTCCCTTCCATCGAGGGGATCTATCGCAGTCGCTGCCTCAAAAAGGGTGGCAGTATCATCAAGGACCCACACCATCCTGGCCACACACTCATCTCCCTGCTACCTTCAGGTAGAAGGTACAGGAGCCTGAAGACTGCAATGACTAGGTTCAGGAATAGCTACTTCCCCACAGCCATCAGGCTATTAAACTTGGCTCGGTCAAAACTATGAACATTACTAGCCCATTATCTGTTATTTGCACTCTTTCAGTTTATTTATTCATATGTGTATATATTTATATAATGATATAGGGACACACTGATCTGTTTTGTAGTCAATGCCTTCTATGTTCTGTTGTGCTGAAGCAAAGCAAGAATTTCATTGTCCTATCAGGGACACATGACAATAAACTCACTTGAACTTGAACTTGAACTATACACATGGGAGTCCAGCTCCAGCCTTGCACATTATTTTGAAGAGAGTCATTCCTTTCGTCCTGAAGATAGTTAATTGCTGCTTGCCAACAATTAGACTATACCACTGTGCAGCATCTGGAGAATGAGGTCAAGGTTTCTGTTGTAGCACAGACAAAGGCAACCCTAAATATGAGTGCAGTCAAGAACCCTCAAATTACTGTTTTGGGATCTGTCCTATGGCAGATAATAAGCCAAAATGATATGCTGGAAATGGTAGTAGCTCCATGGAGTTTGAATCAGGTCTCCTCTCAGATTGCCAGGATTTGTGCTCCTGCCAGTATTATTCTCAAAGTGCCTCCTTTATTATCCCACACCCAATAGCCACTGCACAGGGTGATTCTGGTGCATTCTGGTGCATTCTAAGATTGGCTATCATGTGCTTAGGTACTTGGGGACTCCAACAATAATGAACACATTGTGAATGGGGATAGTTGCGTGTGGCTGGAAGCACAAGCTCTGTATAAGCAGTAGATCCCAGGAAAAGAAAAAGAGAAAATATAAAATAGGATCTGCCTGTCACCTGTCACTGAAATCTGAACATTAAGCTCTAAAGATAAAAGAAGATACCATAGACGGCAACCGCTGGAATCTTGAGCAAAACATAAAGTGCAGGAGGAACTCAGTGGGCCAGGCACCATCTGGGAAGGAAATGGACATGCTCCGTTTTGGGTTGAAACCCTTCTTAAGAAGTCTGAAGAAGGGTACTGACCCTAAGCGTCACCTGTTCATTCCCTCCCAAGATGTTGCTTGACCCGCTGAGCTCCTTCAACACTTTCCATTTTGTTTAAAGGCAACAGTCCAGATCATGTAGAAAAAAATACATAAATGCTAAATGATACTTTCCAAAGTCTTGCTGGTCACCCTTCAATCACAGAGGCCAAACATTTCCCACTTCCTTATAGCAGGAAGCCACATTTGCTCCCTGTCTACCCTCCCTTGCAGCAGTAACTTTAGCTGGAAATCTGCTGTTCATGTTCTCGTGCCCATCTCCAATTGTAAAATCTGGGTGGGAGGCTGGTGCAGTGGTGATAATTTAAAAAAACAAACGTATGGCCATTGTCCCTGTCCCCAACTCTTTAAAGAGCTCTTTAAAACTGCAGTTGGTACCAACGAGAGTCATGCTCAGTCCACCATTTTACATCTGGCCTTGGGGCCAGATGTAAAATTAGGCTTGTTCTGTTTTATTGTTTCTTGAACACCGAAGGCCAAACTATATTTTTTATGTCTGAACTGCAACCAAGTGACAATTAGAGATAACCCAGTAAATTCTGCAGAAACCATATATCCCAAACAAGTTACAAAGCCTTGTTTGTCAAGCAAACACATTTCTGTTGGAACTGAGGCAAATGCATGGGAGGGAGCAGACTTTTCTAAAATGCAGAATCTCGCTGATTGCATCCAGTTAGCCATGGATTCTAAAAAGTAATCCCCTGTAAATATGATGAGGTATTCCTGCCTCAGAATGCACACGTTCACACCGAGCAGCCTCTCTTCATTCTAGTTGGTGGGATATTGCTTTTATCACCACCCTGGGTCTAGTATATCTGCAAGTGAGATTGAAGCCCAATTCCACTCTTCCCTCTCAGTGGTGCAAGACCATGGCATGTATCATGAATGGGGTATAAATCTGTAGCCATTTCTACCTTAATGCTCCACTATAATGTGTTTTAAATCCTTAATTTGTTTTTGTTTTTTAATGTTGTTTTTCTTTTTGAGCACAAGCAAGAATTCTTGCAAAGGTATTTGTTTCTGAGAATCATTCAGTGAATGTAAAATAATATGAAGATTTATTATTTTCAAGTATAATATTCTTAATTAGAATTAGACTCATGAACTGCAACAAATGTCTTTAGGAAATCTTTAGGAGTTACTGTGGTTATTCATCAGCCATGTGAAAATCAACTCACATTTATCTCAAATCTGGATGTTTAATAATTATTTACAAATACATCTTAGTCACGTTGATTTTATGCAATTATTCAATAATTACAGTTCCCATATTCTCTGATTGTACGTGATGAGAATGTACAAGGCATGATTTGTAAGTTTGCAAATTACACTAAAATAGGTGGTATTGTAAACAGTAAAGATGGTTATCAAAAATGAGAGCAGGATAGTGATCATCTGGGCAAGTGGGCTGAGGAATGGTTAATGGAGTTTAATGCACATAAGAGTGAGCTGTTGCATTTAGGGAAGTCAAGTCAGGGCAGGACCTTCACAGGGGATTGTTGTTGAACAGAGGGATCTAGGAGTACAGGTACATAGTTCCTTTCGAAAATGGGTTCACAGGTGGATAGGCTGGTAAAGAAAGCTTTTGGTACATTGGCCTTCATTAGTTACAGGTATTGAGCATAGAGGTTGGGATATTATGTTACAGTTCTATTGGAGGTTGGTGAGACCACATTTGGAGTATTGTGTTCAATTTGGTCACCCTGCTATCGGAAGGATGTCATCTCGCTGAAAAGAGTACAGAGAAGATTTACAAGGATGCTGAAGATAGACGCAAATAGCTGGAGTAACTCAGCGGGTCAGGCAGCATCAGGCAATGTGAGGATGTTGCTAGGTCTTGAGGGCCTGAGCTAGAGGGAGAGATTGGGCAGACTAGGAATTTATTTCTTGAAGCACAGGAGGTTGACCCATGATCTTATAGAGTTGCATAGAATCATGAGGGGAATTGATAGGGAGTTAGATGTGGCCCTTGTGGCTAAAGGGATCAGGGGTATGGAGAGAAGGCAGGTACAGGATACTGAGTTGGATGATCAGCCATGATCAAATTGAATGGCGGTGCAGGCTCGAAGGGCCGAATGGCCTACTCCTGCACCTATTTTCTATGTTTCTATGTTTCTATGAATGCAGAGTCTTTTACCCAGCGTGGGAGATTCAAGAACAAGGGGACATAGGTTTAGGATGAGAGGGAAAAGATTTAAAGGGAACCTGAGGGTCAACCTTTTCATTCCGCAGGTGATGAATATATGGAATGAGCTGCCAGAGGAGGTAGCTGAGGCAGATAAAATAATATTTAAAAGTCATATGGACAGTTACGTGGACAGGAAAGGTTTAGAAGGATGTGGACCAAATGCAGGCAAATGGGACTAGTTTAGATGGGGCATCTTGGTCTGCATGGGTGTTGGGCTGAAGGGCCCGTTACTGTACAGTATGACTCTACGATTGTTGGCCTCAGACTTCTAAGAAATCTGGCAATAGTCCATATCACGACGAGGTTTTACAATTGAATGAAATTTACCCCAATGTCCCGCGGCATAAGGGACTGCATTCTTTCCTTTTTTTAACCTTTTCAATTCATCCCTCTCCCCCCATTTTCTAGATTTGTTACTCTCTCCCATCTAGTTCCATGTTTCTATCGCCCGTACACCTGCCCACCTGGAGTTCGTCCCTTGGCCCTACTTTCCGATCTCCACTCCTATCTGGTTCCAACTACACATCATTCCTCCCTTATGAGGTTCCTCATCACCTTCCAGCCTCTGGCCCTACCTCCATCCACTCATCTGGCTCCATCTGCCCAAGTTATTTTCTTATCTGTTTCCACTTAACACCCACAAGCCTCGTTCTCAAAATTCCCCCCTTCCCTCTCCTGTCTCTCTGTCTGTTCATAATCCCCCACCTCATCTGGTTCTACCTGTCACCTACCAGCCTCTGTCTCTTTCCACTTTCTCACCTCTTTATGTTGGCTATCTTCCCTTTACACCTTCAGTCATGATGCAAGGTCGTGATCTAAAATGTTGACCAGTTCTTTCCTCCACAGATGTTGCTTGATCTACTGTGTTCCTCCAATTGCTTGTATTTTACCCTCCAGATGCTATCACTATGGTTACATCAAAATGTTTCTACAAATGCTTTGGCTTGACATCAGGGAGGTCCATTTGATTTCATCCATTAAGCATTGTTGAGAGGAAGGATGGTCTATCACCTCATACTGTAGCTGTTATCATTTCACACTGTTAAGGAGTTTGACATCACAAGAGAATGAACCATTAGCTTCCTGAATAGAAACAATATTTACTAAGAAGTGTGCAGTGTAAATGTGAATTAAAAAATCCTGGGTAATCCCAAATATTACTGCTCTTGCAGTCTTACACAAACTAATCACCCAAGGGACCATAAATTCAAACCTTGCACTGATTTAGTGAAAAATACATCTATTTGGCAATTATTCATCAAATATTTGCATTTGCCTATATTTTTACTTCAATTGTTTTTTCGGTCATATTGCAAAAGCAGCTTAATTTTATTAATGCTTAATTTATTGAAAGCTGAATTGTAACAGTAGCTGGTTTAACATAAAACAGGACAGCACATGAACAGGCCCTTCGGGCCACAGTATCTCTGTCAGACATAATGTCAAGACCCACTCTTATCTGCTTTCACATAATCGATACCTCTCCATTCCCAGCATATCCATTAACACATGCATCTCCAAAAGTCTCTTCAAGAGGCAATAGAGGCGAAAGCAAGGCAAAAGAGGGAAACTATAGGCCGGTTAGCCTGACTTCAGTGATTTTAGAATCCATTATTTAGGATGAGTTTTCCGAGTACTTAGAAGCACATGATAAAATAGTCTCTTGCCCAGAGTAGGGGAATCTAGGACAAGAGGACATAGGTTTAAGGTGAAGGGGAAAAGATTTATTTGTAATCTGAGGGGTAACTTTTTCACACAAAGGGTGGTGGGTGTATGCAATGAGCTGCCAGAGGAGATAGTTGAGGCAGG
Source organism: Malacoraja senta (assembly GCA_038087875.1). Taxonomy (NCBI): domain Eukaryota; kingdom Metazoa; phylum Chordata; class Chondrichthyes; order Rajiformes; family Rajidae; genus Malacoraja; species Malacoraja senta. The sequence continues at coordinate 76,517 of JAXLNO010000221.1, read as the reverse complement.
GACTATTCCAACATTTAAGAAACAGTTAGACAGGTACATGTATAGGACAGGTTTGGAGGGATATGTGCCAATCGCAGGCAGGTGGGACTAGTGTAGCTGGGACATGTTGGCCGGTGTGGGCCGAGTTGGGTCGAAGAGCCTGTTTCCACGCTCTATCATTCTATGACTAATAAAAGACAGTTGCTTGCCCTTCTGGAATAGTGGTAACATTTCTGCTTGAAAATGAGGTTTTGATTTGTAACTTTGGATATTAATGTTATCTGGTATATTTTTCTACTCTACTCTGTTAGTTACTGAAATTGAAAGAAAATATTCTCAGAGATTTTTAATAGCGAGAAAAGATATTTATAAAACTCTATGGGGCCTTCATTGGTTAAATAGTTGCAATTCAGATTTTGCTGCTCAGCAGATTTGAATACAGTGGTGAGGGACAAATGTGGCAGTACCACCAAATAATGCCTGGTATTTCCTCTTGATGGCACGCTACAATTGGTTTTTCTACAGTTAATTAATCAGCTTCTTTCTGGCATTGTAAAAAGATCTGCTATTTGGCAGTGTCACATTTTACAATGGATACATTAATATATTGTGGAATACTTGACATAGGATGGCAGGATTGCAGAAATCTAATGAAGTCAAATTTTTGAGGACTAGTTGAAGAGCGTTTTATTAATGTAGCACATTCCTGACTCAGAGCTGCAAGAAACCTGAACTGATGATCTAACATTTATGCCACAAAGCAATTATTTTCTTTGTACATCATCCATTCTGATAGATAAATTTAATTATGCTTAGAAATAGGATACAAAACACAAATCATAACCTATTAGTGGAATTAAATATTGTTTTGCTGACAAGTGAGGCAACAACTCTTGGTTTTGGACATATTTGTTTCAGAAAATTACAATCCTATACTTATTTTTGCTACACTTTTTCTGTACTTTATTAAAAATTGACACAAAAAAACTAAAACACGTAAATGAGTATAATCTTAAATTTGATCAAACTTTTAATCATCATGTTCCAATTCAAGGTGGTAAGCAACTTCTAAGATGTGGCCCATTTGCTTGTGTGGTCCATTTCTTCCTCCTAGCATCTTTTCCTTCTTTCCTTCCGGATCTGCACATTATTTTATAACTTTCTTTCTGCACTGTTAAACAAACCTGGGTTGGGAGATGGAAAGGGGAATGAAGATAAACATACATTACAAGGTGGATTAAATTATGTCCAAATTAAGTCCAAAATAACCTGGAGACACAGGAAACTGTAGATACTGGAATCTTGAGCAAAAATGTAAATGCTGGAGGTTCCACCCTGAAACATCATCTGTCCATTCCCTCCAAAGATACTGCCTGAATCGATGAGTTCTTCCAGCACATTACGCTTTGTCCAACATAACATAGTGTTCTGTCAACCCCAATAACTGCTGTTCTCAACTTATTAAGTTTTTATCTCTTCGCTGCATCAGTTTGCAGTATTTTAACCTCTGACTGATCTTGACATGAACCTTTGTTTGTAGGTAGTATAGACTCGCCATGTTAATATTCTCTGCGTTGTTCCTTTAATTACATTAAAGCATGATTTGAAGAAAATTCAGTAGAGTAAGAATGTGCAGATAATTAATAATTGCAACAACATAAAGAGTATAAAGTAAAATTAATTCTATGATGTAATCAACCACAGTAATTCAGAACTATTCTTTGAAAGTCCAGTTAGAGTTTTGAGGTTGGCAAGGGACAACAATTTAAGCCATGCCAACAACTAACTCTGTCAACAATTAAAGAATTAGAGATTTTATCAACTCATCTGATATTGATCAATAAAGAATTTAATTCACCAAACTTTCTACTTCATCCAAGGTATTGCACATTTCATCAACACAATTAACCATAATTCTTTTTGGTGCTTTCCTAATTTTGAGATAGGTTAGTAAGGAGAGCTTTTATATATATGTATATAGCATCAACACATATTCTGGACATCCCTTGTTCTCCTCAACCAATGGATTATTAAAAATATATATTCTTTAATTCTTTGCACAAATTTATTTTAGGGGAAAAGCTAAAAAGAAAAATATACTTCACATTGTTAAAGTTCTTAAAATTGAAAGTCATCAAAAGTAGCAGTGCACTCAGCCCAATTTTCCATTCTATTGATGTCAATGAAAACAATTATTAGAGGATGTTTTGATAGGTGGCAAGTTTGCTGCCTCTACTTTCCTGCTTCCACTGAATTTGCGTTTTTTCTCCCCTCATCTACCAGGTATCATTGGTGGAGAATAAGAAGTAATAATGATTACAAATAACTCTAAAAAACAAATTGCCTCAAGGGTGCTTAAGAATGTGGAATGTGAAGAGCTGATGGTGGCAGGTTCTCAAGCACATTTAGGTATGTGGACAAACACTTGTATAGAACAGATGCTGGTAAATGGAATTTGTACAGATGCTGGAGGCACACAGCAGGCCAGGCAGCATCTGCGGAGGGAAATGGATGGACAACGGTTAGGGTCAGGATCATTCTTCAGTGATAGAGTTGTGGGGAGAAAGCTGGGAGAGAAAGGTGGGGGGAAGGGGTAGGGCAAGAACTGGCAAGTGATAGATAGATTCAGGTGTGGAAGCAACAGTTGGCAGATGTCAGATGGGATAGTGATGGGTAGAGATAGTAACCAACGCTGGAGGTAAAGTGGAGAAGACAAAAGGATAAACCTTACCAAGTAGTACTACAAACATCCATTCTCGTGCTACTAGGAAAAGAACGAAGAATGTAGAAAAAGGCACCAGCTATTGTGAAAAACTAGATTCAGTCTGTGGATTAAAGAAGTTGAATTACATTTTTAACATTCTTAAAGCAAAAGAAAGATTTACATAGTTAAAATCTTATCTCAGAAATTTTCTCACTGAAAAATTAATTAGATTTTGGAATGTACTATAATGAATTCCCTGTTGGCAAATATTGTAATTATGCTGCAACTGGAAGATACCACCAACAGAAATGAAAGGAATATATTTGCTCTTGGTATTTGATATGAAAAAATGGCCTGATGTAAACAAAATCCCTTGCTGTTCTCCAAATAGGGAGTGAATCTTTAAACTATACGAAACAAATCCGACAGCTTCTTGGTTAAATATCTCTCCAAAGAAGGTGCTTCTGAATATGTAAAGCCCCTGTCCCACTTTCACGACCTAATTCACGACCTCTGCTGAGTTTGCCCTTGACTCATACTCGCAGCATGGTCGCCACGAGGTCGTAGGAGGTCGTAGGTAGGTCGTAGCAGGTCGTGATGCTCGCCGTAGGTACTCGTAGCATCAAGTAGGTCGCGGCGTTTTTTCTAGCCTGATAAAAAATGTCCACGAGTTTAAAAAAAGGTAGTCATGGAAAAAATCGATACTGTTTACTCGTAGGTAGGTCGTAGTAGGTCGTGATGCTAGTCGTAGGTAGTCGTAGGTGGTCGGAGGCAGTCGAAAGTAATAGCTCCGGGGTGAAAAAAAGGTCAGTAGAGAAAAAAAAGGTTATTTAATAAGCAGAACGTCACCTCTGTCACTCCAGGGCATGTTCATTCATAGCTGGAGAGTTTTTTGGAGAGGAGACTTGTGATTTAGAGATGGCACCAAAAAGGCAGCAGTGCAGGGGGAGGGCACAACCCTAAAAAAAACCGGCCATGCAGGTGTTACCCACCCAAGAGGAGGAGTGGCAGGAGGTGGTGCCACAGGAGGTGATAGTGCAGGAGGAGGTAGCCCTGCATGAGAAACCCCTGGAGGGTAGTATATGTCCCCACCACCACCCCATCCTTCACTGCCTCATTTGAAGGCAGCAAAACAGCCCTTTCTCCTGTGTCTGACACAGCATCAGAGGAAGATGCCCCATTGGTGGTGAGGGAGGGCTGGTGGAAGGTTATGCCCTACACCTTCACCAGGCAGCAGGAGGGGGACCTTGAGGAATGGTTCCAGCAGAATGCCATCCTGTACGAAAAGGAAAATGAGGGGTACAGGGACAGGGACAAGAATGGCATGCTTGCCATCCACTGCCCCACATGTGTGCTTAAAGTTCCATCTTTGGTCAAAGCCCAGTGCCACTCTCTTCCAGTCATCTGGTGTACTGGGGCAGTCCATCACATCACCTCCATTCACCCATTGGGACCTCTTCTTGTACTTCCTCTTCATCCTTGCTCTTCCCCTGCCTTTCTTAAAAGGCTGCTGAAGCAAAAGGGCTACTGCAAACAGCAGTAAAACGTACATGGTCTTCAACATAGTCGAAGAAGGTCGAAGGAGGTCTTCTTCATAGTCGGAGGTCTTCAACATAGTCGTAGGAGGTCGTAGACATAGTTGTGGAAGGTCGTAGGAGGTCGTAGGTTACCGCGACCTTGATTTTTTAAGGTCGTTTAAGGTCGTCAGAGGTCGCGAATTGGGTCGTGAAAGTGGGACATGCCCTTAAGTCTCCCACTTCACTACATTGGACTTGGAAGCAAGTTTGCATATGAGTTTGTCTATTGCAAATTGAAATCACCTCTTCTATTTGAATAGTATTACATGCTCTGTGCTAAGAATGAATTTGAATTTGTATTTGTACTTTCAATTATTACCTCCTCAAATGTGGGTTTGTATCCATTGGTATATTTTTTCCTGGTGTGCATTGTTGCTATGTTTGCAACATACTGGCTAATTCATAGCCAGAAGGCTCCACAAACAGTAAATGAAACATATAATCAGTAAGCTGTGTTTGGTGATATTGATCGAATTACAAAGAAAAAATCCTTCATTAGAACACCGATAAAACACGTATCTTCTTAGAAATGGGATCTTTGATGCTTTGATGCCCGTCTGATCTGACAAGTGAAGCCTTGATTTAACATTGCATGTGCAGGACCATGTAATTGATGATCTAATATTTCTTCAGTATTGCATTATGACGTTGGCCAGGATTAAGGGGAGTCTGTATTTGAATCACCAAATTTAAAAAACAGCAATTGATTCAAACTGACAAAATCAAGCTTGCCTGAAATTTAGAATGGCTGATGATTGTCTTTTTATATCTAGTAAAGGATTCTTCAAATTCTGTAGTTCAGCATGGGAGATAAAAGAAGCACCTTTCATAATAAAAAAGTCCTGCAAAGTTTAACATGACTCTATGTAATGCTAAACCAGCAAAACATCTGTTTGTATTGATAATCTTTAATATATATTCCTGTGTGGAACATCATGAAATTCCTACATCCTTTGTCCAGATTAAATACATTAACCAAACAAAACCTCTCAAATCGTTGAACATTTATTGGTGATTAATAATCCACATATTTGAAGCACAAATGTGTCAAGGATTTCATCTCAATATTCTTCCATTCTAACCTCCTTCAATTTTCATGGGAAATTCCCAAACCGACTATTTTAACCAACATTTTGATCATCTGCCTTGCTGTAATGTCCTTTGGGTCAACAGCAGTTTTGGAGAATTTAGTTTGGAAATGCTATGTGAAAACAGGCCTTTCGGTCCACCGAGTCCACGCCGACCAACAACCTATACACTAGTTCTATCCTACACACTCGGGACAATTTACAGAAGCCAATGAACCTACAAACCTGCATGTGATTGGGGTTGATTATGCTCTCATAAAACCTCTTAGAATGTTTTAGTTTAGTTTAATTTAGAGATAGGCCGTTCTGCCTACTGAGTCCAGGCCAACTATCAATCACCGATTCACATTACACTCCCTACACACTTTGGGCAATTTACAGAGGGCCAATTAATCTACAAAGCCATGTGCCTTTGCGATGTAGGAGCAAACCAGAGCACCCGGAGGAAACCCACGTCGACACAGGGAAAGCATGCAAACTCCACACAAACAGTACCCGAGTCAGGATTGAACCTGGGTCTTTGGCGCTGTGGGGCGGCAGCTTTACCAGTTGCGTCACTGTTTCTTTCCCCTCCAGACCCTTCTCTGTTCCCTTCTGGTGTTTTATTACATTAAAGCTACATATAAACATTAAAATACTTATCTCACATCATTTCAAAGTGCATCCTTAACTACACGAAAAATCTGTGATCTGATCATGCAGTCACTAATTACTCAATTACATAACATTAGCAAGAACATTTTGTTATTCATCTTCTTGCAAAAGATATAATATTTTGAGTTTGATTAATCAAAATAAATGTTTTCTTTGGAAGTATCTGACACAGTGGTCCTCTCAACTCAACAGAGAATCTGGGGTAAAATCATAAGGCTGCAAAAAAGAGCATATACTGCTGATATTTGGGTTATCAGAGCCATGGCAGAGAGTGGTTATTTTACATCAGGTACTGCTGTTCCTGACAATGTGGAGCTAAGTGTGTAAATTGCATACCAGAGGTTGATAAAATTGCAATTTCCCATCAAAGAAATTCACCAAAATTCACCAAAATTATAAACTAACTTGAATTCATTGGGTTAAGTAAAGAATTTTATTAAGATAAAATGAGTTTTTATTAAGCATTCCTTGCTGGAGGCTGTGTCTGAAGTCTCACTATGGGTTCACTGCCTTGATGAATCACACGGTTTTCATAAATTTGAAATAAAACAAATTCATTTTTGGGTCAATAACACAATAGCTCCATGGAAACTATACATGATTATTTTAGATTTGATCAGCCAAGGGTGACTAATTCTTCTGGTGTCAGGTTACCACATTTATTGTAGTTTTAAGAAGAAGGCAGAAGTTTTAATAATATTTGTTCTGCTGACAGAATTGTTCTTAACATTATTCATTAATCTCATATTACCTGTCATAACCTGAGATTGAAAAACAATACATATAAGTACTTGGAGTGGGTTCACTGGTCATTTCAGAAACTGGCAAAGGAGCAAACTCTTTGAAAGATGTACTCACAGATTTGACAATCCTGCAGTTACAGATTCCTTGCTCAGTAATAATTGCCCCTTAAATCCATCATATGATGAATGTTATGATTTGTCATTTTTGAACATAGATTGCCAAAAACACAATGCTTTTGTTCCAAAGTGCTGGGCGTGACAGAGGCAATAGAAGCTCAGGAAAGGATGAGATAGAAAAATGATAGCTAAAAAATGGATTGAGGATAGTGAGTCGTTGGCAGCAGATTATTTTGCATTCGACGAGTTGAAGATTTCCAGTTGTCTGAAAGCAGCAGTTTAAAGCCTGCATGGTTTATTCTGCCACTAAATCTTAAAGGTGGATTATAAACCTTGCTGTTAGAACAATTGAATTGACAGAATTTGGTACTCTGATATAATAGTTCAGTATTGGTATTGGCTTATTATTGTCATGTGTACTACGATACTGAGAAAGAAATATATTTGCATGCTATCCAGTCAAATCATAATATATATGAGTAGAATCAAACCATGCCACTAGTAGCGCAAAGAGAAAACATATCAAAGTGCAGAAGGTAGTGTTTTAGTGAGTTTTAAGGTAAGAGGGGAAAGATGTAATAGGAAACTGAGGGGCAACTATTACACTGAGACGGTGGTGGGTAATTGGAATAAGGTGCCAGAGGAGGTAGTTGGTCCATAACACAGTGTCTTCACATTAAACAGAGACATTTATAATGGTATGGAGGAGGGGTTGTCAAAGATGGACAGGTCATGATGGTAAACAAGTGAAGAGACAGGTCGGTGGATGAACAGTGGCAGATATTCAATTAGCTTTTCTATTAATGCTCAGCAAGAGTTCATCCCAACCTAAAAGAGGAATTTGACACAAAAGAGGCAGTTTGTGGTTATCAAAGGATGTAATGTTAAATTGAAAAACAGGTATAGAAAATGGCAAGAGTACTAAGAAGATTTTAATAATCCTGCAGCAGAAGACTAACATTTTCAAAAGAAGGGAGAAAATACATTTTGAGGGAAGCTTGCATGGACTCTAAAAGCAAACAATAAAAGTTTATTTAGGTACATATATAGGAAGTGGGCAGCTAAGATAAATGTCGGGTATCTAGAGAATGCAGCTGGTGAATTAATAGCATCAAACAAAGAAATTGCAGATATGTTAAATAAACCTTTTACATCAGTCTTTACCAGACACATGCCTCTAAGATGTTGGGTGGACTCATTTCAAATAACATGGTAGTTTTGTTCAAATAATAAAAATCCCAATTGCAATGGATACAGTATTAGAACAATTCAGGAGGATAAAGGTGGACAAGTTACCAGGACTCAAGGGACTGCACACTCAAGATTTAAAGGAAGTATCTGCAGGGAATGTGGACCCTTTTGCTGAAACTTTTCAAGCCTCACTAAACTCTGGGAGGTTTACCAGAAGATTGGAAAACAGCCAATGTGACTCTCTTGTTCAAAAAAGGAGAAAGGCAGAAGGCAAGGAACTACAGGCCAGTTAGTTTTACAGCTATTATTGGCAAGATGCTCAAGTCAATGAACAAAGAGGAAATAACTAATCATTTAGGAAAGCTGGATCCCATTAAACATAGTCAACATATTTTTTTGAAAGGTAATCATGTTTCACAAATGTGCCTGAATTCTTTGAGGATGTAACAGGGAAAGTTGATAGAGGGGAACGTATAGATGGAGTATATTTAGATTTCCAAAATACATTTGGTGCGGTGTCACATAGCAGGCTGCTACACAAATGAAAAGCCACGAGAAAGTGTGATAACATGGATTAAAAAGTGACTGTCTCATAGAAAACAGAGTTGGAATAAATCTGTCCTTTACAGACTAGAAGGAGGTAACCAGTGGAATAATGTCGGATCAGACCTTAGCTGTCAATTGTTCACTATTTACATTACTAACATGGAGGATGGAGCAGTATATAAGGTTTGTAATTTACCTTTGTTACAAAATTAGGCAGAAAGATATGCTATAATAGAGATATGGTGATTCTGCAATGAAATATAGATACATTGAGTGAGTGGGCAAAAGACTGGCAGATTGTGTTTAGTGAGAGGAAGTTTGAGGTCATGCACTTTGGTAAGAAAAAGCAGTTTATTGTCTAAATGGAGAGAGTGACATTCAAACGGATCTTAGTGTTCTGGTGAAAGAATCACAAAAGGTTAGTATGTTGGTGACACACAAGACTGCAGATGCTGAAAGCTTGAGCAAAAAAACAAGATGCTGGATGAATTCTGCTGCACAGGCAGCAGTGGCAGAAGAAGATGGACAGACAATGTTGTCTTGGACAGACAAGGATTCCAACCCGAAACGCCATCTGTCCATCTCCCTCTGCTGATGCTGCCTGGCCTGTGGAATTTCTCCTGCACTTTGTTTTTTTGCTCAAGCTAGCAGGCTGGTAGCTAACAGGTAGTTAAAAAGGTAAACTGCAATTTGACCTCCATTGCAAAAGGCTTGGAATTGAAAAAGGGAGATTTAGTGTGCTCCTCATCTGGAATATTGCATACAGATTTGGTCCCCTTCCCTAAAAAAATGTAGTAACATTGGAGATTCAGCAGGCTAACTCCTGAGGTGAGAGAGTTGTCCTACTGAGAGAAACTAAATAGTTTGGGCCTAAAGCCTTTGGAGTTTAGAAGAATGAAGGGTGACCTTATTTAAACATAAAATAAAAGAGGTTGGGAAGTTTTCTCTGGTGAATCTTGAACAAGGGGTCATAACTACAAGAGATCAGTCGATTAAAACTGAGGCACAGTAATTTATTCTCTCAGAAGATGGTGAATCTCTGGAATTCTCTGCCCAGTGGAAATTGGAAGCTGGATTGAGAAGTATTTAAAGTAGTGCTGGATAAATATCATGTTGAAGAATAGAGGGTTCAGAGAAATGGCACAGAAGAGGAATTGAGGCCAGCATAGATCAGCCACGATCACATTAAATGGTGGCACAGGCTTGAAGACCAGATGGCACACGCTTGGTCCTATTTTATCGTGTTCTAATGTAACGTAACCGAGGTCCATCCTGTGACCACACCCAAGGTCTGATGGAACCTCTTTGCCTTTAAGAATTAGCTTTGTGTCATTGAATACCAAAGTCGAATGTTGTGAATGTGGTCTGTAATTTCTTTCCATGCATGGACACTAAATCTGTGGTGTGGTGTCCTTGAGTTTCTTCAAGCAATAAAAGGTGACAATAACATGCTGAGAGAGAGCTCCCCTCATCACCTTCTGCTTAGCTTACACTTCTCTGCCACCTGCAGTGGCCACGACTCCTCCTTCTCCCTAAACTCATCCTGCTGGATGCTCATGATGACAAGATTAGAGAGAGAGCAGAGATGACAATGAATAATGCAAGCTCTTGAATTTCCCAGTGGCACTATCCTGATTGTATCTTGTCAATTTTTACACAGGTGATCTGTTGATGGAGAAAACCTTATTAACCTTAGAGTTGAGTACATTGTGGTACCTTAAATAAGGTGAGAAACATGGACTTACCCTAAAACAGGAATGCAATGCAAACATCCTGGATGAGAACATTTCTCTCATAGTCACATGCAGTGTGTACATTGAGCAGGGTATAGTCTTTGTCATTCATGTAAATCATCCCACAAGTCAATCTATCACCCTCGGAAGCCTGAAAAATACACTTGTCTCCTAATTCTTGAGCAAAAATTGTCCTTTCCTATGACATGTTGTGAAAATGGGATCTCAATAGACAATAGACAACAGGTGCAGGAGTAGGCCATTCGGCCCTTCGAGCCAGCATTGCCATTCAATGTGATCATGGCTGATTATCCCCAATCAGTACCCCGATCCTGCCTTCTCCCCATATCCCCTGACTCCGCTATCTTTAAGAGCCCTATCTAGCTCTCTTGAAAGTATCCAGAGAACCGGCCTCCACTGCCCTCTGAGGCAGAGAATGCCACAGACTCACCACTCTCTGTGTGAAGAAGTGTTTCCTCATCTCTGTTCTAAATGGCTTACCCCTTATTCTTAAACTGTGGCCCCTGGTTCTGGACTCCCCCAACATCGGGAACATGTTTCCCGCCTCGAGCGTGTCCAAACCATTAATAATCTTATATGTTTCAAAAAGATAACCTCTCATCCTTCTAAACTCCAGAGTATACAAGCCCAGCCACTCCATTCTCTCAGCATATCGCCATCCCGGGAATTAACCTTATAAACCTATGCTGCACTCCCTCAATAGCAAGAATGTCCTTCTTCAAATTAGGCGATCAAAACTGCACACAATACTCCAGGTGTGGTCTTACTAGGGCCCTATACAACTGGAGAAGGATCTCTTTGCTCCTATACTCAACTCCTCTTGTTATGAAGGCCAACATGCCATTCGCTTTCTTCACTGCCTGCTGTACCTGCATGCTTACTTTCATTGACTGATGAACAAGGACCCCCAGATCCCATTGTACTACCCCTTTTTAAAAAACTTGTACTTCACCTTTTCCCAACTTGATCTCCCGAATGCTGATGTGCGCATCAAATGGGAAAATATAGCAAAGATTGGCCACTGCAGCCATCATATGAATTATGATGTGACTCCAGCACTGCACTTCCATTGCCGTTGTCCTCATTGATAAGCTGTTTTTTCAGTCCATGACCACTGTCAATGTTGCAACCAGCTTTGCACTCGGATAGTTTTTACAGGAAAATAGGTTTATTTTCAGGACATTCGTCAGGTTCCATTACAGGAAAGAAACACCAAGGACCTGGCCTTTAAGGGTTGACCTGTCCTGAAAGGACTGTCGGAGTCACTGGATGAAGTCGAGGGAGGTGCTATAAGGATCTTTCAGGTTAGACAGAGGTTCACCAGTACCTCCTCTAACCTCATCTACTGTTTCAGGTGTTCCTGATCTTATCTCCTGTACATCGGCGTGACCAAACATAGACACGCCGACCGTTTCACTGAACACTTACACTTGGTGTGCCCATACCTACGGGATCTCCTAGTTGCCAACCATGTCAACTCCCCTTCCCATTCCCATAATCACCGTTCTGTCCTGGCCCTCCTCTATTGCACAGAGTGAGGCCACACGGAAATGCTTGGGTAGCTTACAACCCAGCGTTATGAACTTTGAATTCTCTAACTTTAAGTAAATTCTACTAACTCCCCTCCTCTCGCCCCTCCCCTCTTGCCCCCTGCCTCCGTCCTGGTCGTTTTACCAGTTCCACAGTTCTCCACATTGTCTTGAGATCACACCGTCCATAGCCAACATCGGGCTTACCAGGCATCATCCTGCCTGAGGTCATTTGTGGCTGTCCCTGATTGGTCCTGGTCTTTTCTCGCCTTCAGCTCTTCATCCCTCCCCCTCTCTTCCCTCCCACTTTCAATCTGAAGAAGGGCCCCGACCAGAAACATCAATCTCCCATCTCTTTCCAGAGATGCAACCTGACTTGCTGAGTTACTCCAGCACCTAGTGTCTATCTTTGGTACAAACCAGCATCTGCAGCTCTTTGTTTCTACCTTCAGATACGTTGCCTTTTGGACAATTGGAGATAAACACCTGGCATCCCTCTGTTCACAATAGTCCAAATGCAGTCTGACCAGTGCCTTATCAAGCCACAGCATTACAACCCTGCTATTGTATTCTAGTCCTCTCGAAATGAATGCTAACATTGCATTTGCCTTCCTTAATACCGATTCAAATTGTAAATTAACCCTTTGGGAATCCTGTGCCAGCGCTCCCAAGTCCCATTGCACCTCCGATTTCTAAATCCTCTTCCTAATTAGTAAATGGTTTACGGCTTTGTTCCTACACTAAAGTTCATGATTGCATACTTTGCAATAATGTATTTCATCTGTCACTTCTTTACCCACTCTCCCAACCTGCCCAAGTCCTTCAGCAGTCTCCCTGCTTTCGCTACACTACCTGCCCCTCCACCTATCTTTGTATTGATAATATGTAAGAATATGGGTACTTTGGGAAATGGCTGATGGTGCTTTGGAAAATAGCTGACACTGCCTGTGAGCAAGGTCAAGCTGGATGAGGTGACAAGAACACCAGGTGCAAGAGGTCCATGTGACCTAGTTGTTGCCACCGTCTGTTGCGGAAGCTCCAGGAAGATTCTGCACTTATGACCCACTTGGTGTCATTAAGTCTAGGTTTCTGCAAGAGACTCCAGGTGGTTTCTGTCCTTGTGGCTTCTCTGATGCCATTGTCTAGGTTCTGTTGAAGAGATGCTGTACCCAAGCCTGTGATTGGATAGAGGATTATCTGTTTATACTTAGTATGTAGGTGCTAAAAGGTTTTTGTATACATGGTTTGTAATTTAACAGAGTAAGTGCTTCATAATGTGTTTTCTTATCTGTAAGATGTGATTGGCATGTAGGGGTGGCCTCCCCCATCGTACTTAGTGTCCCCGCCTTCGTTTAGGGGTATAAGAGTGTATGTAATTTGTTTGGGTGTGTCGGTTGTTTTCCTTCTGTTCTGTTTCCACGAGGCTACTGTGGGCTCGCGTGAGTGTATCCGAGACTGTCCCTGCAGTGTATATAAATAAAGAAGGGTTTGGACTTCAGTGTTCTACTCAGTTTATTTTACTGAACCAGACTAGGGGTAAGATGAGATCCAGAATTAACAGTATCATCTGCAAACACGGCCACAAAGCCATCTATTCCATCATCAAAATCATTAATAAACAATGTGAAAAGTAGTGGACCCAACACTGATCCCTGCAGAAAACCACAAGTTACCGGCAGTCATCCAGAAAACCCTCCCTTTATTCTTTGCCTTCTGCCATTACCATGGGCTCTCATCTTGTTTAGCAGCCTGACGTGCGGCACTTTATCAAGGCCTTCTGAAAATCCAAGTAAACAACATCAATTGACTCTCCTTTGTCTATCCTGCTATTTGCTTCCTCATCATTAGAGCCAGGATGTTTAGACACTAAAAAACTGAAATAGGCAGGCAAAAGGGCATAATAAAATTACAAAAAAGGCACGAAAAAGGCATTTATTGACAAAAAGCATAAAGCATGTATTTCCACCACCAAAATATGGTTAAAAATGATAATATAAAGGTACACTACATTAAATGACCAAAGTTGCCTGGTTGAACATAATTACTAGCATTTTTTTCAAATTATAACCATATAACCATATAACCATAACAGCACGGAAACAGGCCATCTCGGCCCTTCAAGTCTGTGCCGAACATTTAAATTTTTTTTATTTTAAATTTTTTTTTTTTTTTAAATTAAAAATAAATACTTCCCCCTAGTCCCATCTACCTGCACTCAGACCATAACCCTCCATTCCTTTCCCGTCCATATACCCATCCAATCTATTTTTAAAGGATAACATCGAACCTGCCTCCACCACTTCCACTGGAAGCTCATTCCACACAGCTACCATTCTCTGAGTAAAGAAGTTCCCCCTAATGTTCCCCCTAAACTTCTGTCCCTTAATTCTCAAGTCATGTCCCCTTGTTTGAATCTTCCCTACTCTCAATGGGAAAAGCTTATCCACGTCCACTCTGTCTAACCCGCTCATAATTTTAAAGACCTCTATCAAGTCCCCAAATTATCTGGTGTTAAACTATGCCGACAGAATATGCTTCAGTAGTGAAAAACTTCTTTCTACCACATCTGAGGACACTGGTGCATACCTGAAACAAGCTACAGACTCTATATTCATGTCGATATCTTGTGCATTACAACTACATTTGAGAACTTTAGCTATGTTTGTATTTCTTCAAGAGCTTTGTTAGCTAAACTCACTCTCTCACATTTTCCTTGTATGTCTTTACCTACATCGCCAGGAACTTTACGAATATCATCAGTTACTTTGTTGAAATCCTGCAAGTTATTCACTAATGTTTCACCATGTTTCTCAAGGGAAGTGGTAGCTTGTGGGAAGTTTGCAAAATTGGAAGCAATAAATAGATTTTGGAGAAGACTGAACCAGCGGGCAGCGGCACGAATGAATGAACGACCGATGGTGATGCCCCCGGTTTCTCTCCGGTGGTGGCAATTTTCTTGTAATTTATACTATGTTAACACGTTAATAATAACATTAATATTAACGTGTCAACATAGAAAAAGTCATTTAAATCACGGTGCAACTAGAGAAAATAGCACAACCTTTTAGCAAAACGGCAAAAAAAGGCTGATTTAGGCATTCGAACGTGAAAAGGGCATTATCTTGGTGAAATCATCAGAAAAGGCATGAAAAGGCACGGCATTTATGGCAAAATCCTGGCTCTACTCATCATTTGTCCAGTTCCCTTTTTCAATTCTATTTTAAAGATTGATGTAATTTCAAAATGTTTTTTGAACAGCCTTGTCAACTGGTTTTATCATATTCAAAATTTGTGCATATACCTTTAATATACCATGTGTTCCTACATTGTCGAGAAATAGTTCAGTTTAGTTTATTTGCTGCTCCTTAATCTTTTTGCCAGTTTAATCTGGAAAGCGTATCCATTTCACGAGGCTGTTAAAGCCTTGCACTGTCCTCCTTACTCCTTCAACTTTCTTGAGTGTTTTGCCATCTACAAACTTTGATAATGGCACAATGGTGCAGATAATGGTGCTGCTACCTCAAAGCTCCAGGGACCCAGGTTTAATCTTTAAATCAAGTGCTGTCAGTGTGAAGTTTGTACTGCGATTGTTTGGTTTACCCTAGCACCTTCAGTTTTCTCCACACCCCAAAAAACAAACTGATGAATTAGCGGCACAAGAGACTACAAAGGCTGGAATCTGGAGCAACAAAAGAACTGGTGGAGGAACTCAGCAGGGGACGTAACATCTGTGGAAGCAGAGAGATGGCTGGAGTTTCATAGATCCTCCATGAAGGTTAATTGGCTAGATTAATTAACTAATGGAGCTACTGGGAAATATATGAGAGCAATAAAACAGATGGGATTGCTCTGCTGTGAGCAGGAATGGACCTGACGGGCCAAATGGCCTGCATTGTGTCCTAACGTGTAGGTTAAATCCAGGTTAATAAGTTGTAGTTCTAACAGAGTATCACAGGGCACTTTCCTTCAGTCTGAGGAACATTATTCACCATTTTACTCTCTTTGTTTTCTATCCTTTGGACAGTTTTGTAATCACATGATCCGATAGTTATATTCAGTGCAAAAGAGTTACGAGATTTTAATAGTTAGAGGAATCTTGGCACAGGCTTTCCAATGTTTTTATGTATCTCTGAAAGAAAGCACTTTAATTATGTCTGAACATTTCATTCTGATTTAATAAAAGAGCACTTGGCTGTCGCCTTTGCTCGAGTAAGACATATCTGAATGTCTATGTAGTTGTTTTAATGGCAATCAAATCAGTGAGGATGGCCTAGGTCAGTACAACACATGTACTCAGAAGACAGGGGATTTCAATGGAGCTGACAAAAGAAAAATTATACAATAAACACATTGTTCTCTGTCATTACCATGTCAATGTCATTAACTCCACACAACAACCCTTGTGTTATAGATGCAGAAAATTGCATTGGCAAAATTCGCAAATCACTGCCCAAAAATGTGCGATATGGAATAAAATTTGCTGTCACAGAATTTATGTGAAAAAAAACTTTTTTTTTAAAAACTCGTGTTTTAGACATGAGCTTATGCTTAGCTTCATTCACAGTGAATGACAAAACATACTCAAGGTGCAAAACAAATATCCCTGTTTCTGTTGTCAATGGACCACTGTGCCTAATTTTAGTTGCACTCATCCACTATCCAAACATTTTTCCTGTATACCTCTCATAGCGATAAAGACCTTCATCCATCTTGTGGACCATGAACAAACTAATACATATTAAGGTCATAAAAAATAGGAGTAGAATTAGGCCATTTGGTCCTTCACATCTACTCCACCATTCAATCATGGTTGATCTATCTCTCCCTCCTAATCCCATGCTCCTGCCTTCTCCCCATAACCTCTGGCACCTGTACTAATCAAGATTACTGCTATTATTTGTATGGGTAAGCCCTGGCATCCCCTCCTAACTGGAAACATATGAGAAGGTGAACCCAGTGATGTTTGTTTTTACGATTGTGAAGCGACCTGACTAATTTGAGCAAAGCTGTTATCAGCTGGAGGTACACAAAAATGCTGGAGAAACTCAGCGGGTGCAGCAGCATCTATGGAGCGAAGGAAACAGATAACGTTTCGGGCCGAAACCCTTCTTCAGCTGGCTTTGGTTGAGAAACACCTGTGGAGGCAGCGTTCTTTTATAGCACTTGTTGCAAACTGACTGAGGGCAGCTGTAAGTAATGAAAACAATCAGCTGCTGATTCTACACAGCTTTACATACACAACACTTGTAGGTGTCTAAAGGGCACTATTGGTTACACGTATCTTTAGCATAGTGATGTGTTCTGAGTTATCACGTCGTCAATGTTAACTGTTCAATAAAGTTGGAGAGGAACAGTGGATTTGTAAGAGAAATTTCATTTACTGCGGTAGATAGAATGAACTCTATTTACCCCGCCCCTCATTGCCTGAAGCGTCGCGGTGTAAAGCAATGCTTGTCGGAATTACGAGGTGATGAAAGGCTTTAAAAAAAGTAAATAACAAAACTGGGGGCCAGCTCATTTGAGTGATATAAAATGGTATTTTTGAGTGAAGTTGGCAGCTTTGACAAATATTGCTATTAAACTATATGGTCCACGTCGGAGGTTTCATAATGTTTTCGTAGCGGTCAAAGAATGTAATGTCGATGTTTACTTTCTAGGTTTTAATGATAATTCCTGTATTCTCCCATCCGTAACCTTTTGGGTGGGTGGGGGGGGACGTGACTACTTAAATGTATCTGGGAATTTCAAGGTAAGTGGCGCTCGTTAATAGCTCGTTCTTAGAAGGGAGGGAGGTTCCCCGCTACTCTTTTAGCTTAGAGTGAATTATTGTACAATTAAATGATTGTGTTTAAAAATCGAAATGGACTGTCATTGTTGATGTGCTTCTCTCATTTATCCCAGCAAGAATCTTATGGCCTTTAAACTTATAATCAATCATACGAACTACAAAATAAAAGGGAAACTTGTTCATCTAATGATCTGTTCACAATGATTCGCGCTCGTTGCACGTGTATTAAACTAGGCTGATCCTATTTGTGCGATGGATTGTATAACTTGCATAAGCCAATCTTAAAAAAATAAACCAACGGTTTAGCTGGTGAAGGCCAACCAAAAATGATGAATCGTATTTACGTCCTTCCCCTGGAACGGTTGTCAAATCTTTTTAAACTTGTGTTATGCGTTAAGATGAATGAAATGTTCTTCTGTGGTGTCATATTTGGAACCCAATTCCAACCATCTGCGGCAACATCGGTGGCTTCACATTCACCCATTTAATTCTGTTCACGTCTTCCAGAGATGGCTGCGTCATTCCAACACTTTGTTTTAAGAAAATATATAAACCAGTACCTCTGGTTCCTCTCTCTAGTTTTATTCATGCCTTACTGAAATCAGAATTAAGGCATGTAAGATTATTTGCTTGTCGAAGATATCAGTGACAGTGCGGATTCAAGCGCAGTTGTCTAGTGACTGCATCTTCCACTATCTGTAGTGACTTAAATGCTGAAGACTGGAATACGAACAGATCGGTTTACGAGAGTACTAATAATGACTAGAGTGTGTGGCTAGTCACAAATTCATTCGCACCAGCCAGGATTTCGGAGGGGAAGCACTTTAAGCTAGCTTCCCAGTTCATTACATAGAAACACAGAAAATAGGTGCAGGCGTAGGCCATTCGGCCCTACGAGCCAGCACCGCCATTCAATATGATTATGGCTGATCATCTAAAATCAGTACCCTGTTCCTGCTTTTTCCCTTTAACCCTAAGATTCCCTTTAACCCTAAGAGCTAAATCTAACACTCTCTTGAAAACATCCAGTCAATTGGTCTCCACTGCCTTCTGTGGCAGAAATTGGGCGCTCTTACTGCCCACCAATAAATGAGTAGGGTCTGACAGTAGTATGGAAGCGGAACTGTTTACCTGTACCATCAAGTCTTGGTATCCCCATGTTTTATCAAAGCTCTGTGCTAAGATGCTAGGAATAGTTCCATGTGGCTGACTTCAGTGTTATGTTAGAACATCAGAGAAATTCCTGGTGCTGCTGTAGGGTAAACTGGCAGCAGACGGATAAATGCAATCCAAGAGAAATCTTTAAAAAAAATGTTTCTAGCTGACATGCTTATGAACAGATTTTCCTTTTGCCTCTTCCCTCTCTCTACCACCTGCCACATCTCCTTGCTAAAGATATTTTAATATGGCCTTGAATAGCCTTAAAGCATTGAACAAAATATAAAGGAACAGTGAGCATAGAAGATGTTCTCCATCTGCTGATCCTGTCATTTCAGTGCCTTTGCTATCAAGGCAAGATCATTGTGCAAAGTGCTAATGAGACTGCCAAAGATCTAAGCATGTTTGGTTTACTGAGTTTGTTTTCTTTTAAATCCATACCATTTCACCAGGCTGTGGGGCAAACTAGATTTTTGGAACATTAAAACTTGGCATAACTCAAAAAAACATGAAGTAGTCTCTCTGGGAGGGAAAAAAAGACCATGCAACGCCTGCGGGGAATGGGAAAAGAGTGCTAATCATCCAGGGTTGTTAATCTTCGTATGAGCCCAGAGGACTGCAATATTCTCAGATGGAAAATGATGGACCAAAAGTTTCCTTCAGGTGAAGCAAAATTAATTTTACACATTGGTGATTGGTTTCTGTGTTCATGGTGCAGATTCCAAGGTGACTCTAAACTACAGATACTCATCACTTCTCCATTCTACTCCCACTGGCCTCTGTCTCCAGCTAACTAGATTACTTCAATGCTATGAAATTCAAACTCTGAACAGAGCCCCTCCTTCCATCTGGGCAAGTTGCACCCTTCATAAATGGGGAAATGGGCTCTTTGGATCAATTTGTCCATGCTGACCAAGATACTCCATCTAAACTAGTACCATATCCCTCCATCTTTCCTAGCCATGTACCTGTCCAAATATCTTTTAAATGATGTTATACCTGCCCAATTGCTTCCTCTGACAGCCTGTTCCATATACCCATCACCCTCTGTGTGAAATGTTTGCTCCTTGGATTCCTATTGCATCTTTCCCACCCACATTAAACCTACAGTATGCTCTCTAGATCTTGATTCCTCTAAACTGGGGGCTGAGAAAGGATGAATGCACAGAATCAATCTATTCCCCTCATGATTTTGTACATCTCTAAGTTCACTGCTCCATCTCCTGTGCTCCAAAGAAGAATCTCTCCCGTTGGCTCAGGCCCTCTGGTCTTGGCAACACCCTTGTAAATCTTCTTCACACTCTTTCCAGCTTAATGGTATCTTTTCTATGGCCAGGTGACTAAAACTGAACCCAATAGCCAAAGTGTGGACTTGTCAGCACCTTGTAACTTACTTGTTAGCTGCTGTGACTGCCCTACCTGCAATTTCAGGGAACAATGTACTTGTACTAGTAGATGCTTCTGTTCTACAACACTCCCCAGGGCCCTACTGTTCACTGTGACAATCCTACACTGGTTCGATGTCCCAAAATGCAACGGTTCACATGTATCTGAATTAATCTCCATTAGCCCTTCCTCACCCCATGTCCTACTGATCAAGATACCACTGTTTCTAGATCTCACCGTCTCCATCACAGGAGACAGACTATTGACCAACATCTATTACAAACCCGCTGACTCCCATAGCTACACTTCTTCCACCCTGCTTCCTGTAAAGGCTCTATCCCCTACTCCCAATTCCTCTGTCTACCCCCCCCCCATCTGAGCCCAGGATGAGGTTTTCCATACCAGGGCATTGGAGATGTCCTCATTCTTTAGGAAACGGGGGTTCCCCTCATCCATTACAGATGAGGCTCTCACTCGGGTCTCCTCGATATCCTGCAGCTCCACTATCGCTCTCCCTCCCTCCCCCCCCCCCCATTCATAACAAGGACAATCCCCCTTGTCCTCACATTCCATCCCCATCAGTGGTCGCATACAGCAATTTCCTCCAACATTTTGGCCACCTCCAATGGGATCCCACTACTGGCCACATCTTCCCATCTCCACCCCTTTCTGCTTTCCACAGAGACTGTTCCCTCTGCAACTCCCTGGTCAACTCGCACCGTCCCACCCAAACCACCCCCTCCCCAGGTACTTTCCCCTGCAACTGCAGAAGATGCAACACCTGTCCCTTTACCTCCCCCCTCGACTCCATCCAAGGACCCCAACAGTCTTTTCAGGTGAGGCATAGGTTCACTTGCACCTCCTCCAACCTCATCTACTGTATCTGATGTTCCAGATGTCAACTCCTGTACATTGATGAGACCAAGAGCAGGCTCGTCGATCGTTTTGCTGAACACCTCCACTCAGTCTGCATTAACCTACCTGATCTCCTGGTTGATCAGCACTTGAACTCCCCCTCCCATTCCCAATCTGACCTTTCTGTCCTGGGCCGCCTCCATTGTCAGAGTGAGGCCCAGCGCAAATTGGAGGAACAGTACTTCATATTTCGCTTGGGTAGCTTACATCCCAGCGGTATGAACATTGAGTTCTCTAACTTCAAATAGCCCTTGCTTTCCCTCTCTCCCCATCCCCTCTCCCTTCCCAGTTCTCCCACCAATCTTACTGTTTCCGACTACATTTTATCTCTCTCCTGCCCACTCCCCTGACATCAGACTGAAGAAGGGTCTCGACCCGAAATGCCACCCATTCCTTCTCTCCAGAGATGGTGCCTGATTTACTCCAGCATTTTGTATCTACCTTTGATTTAAACCAGCATCAGCAGTTCTTTCCTACACAAGATACCACTGTTATTTAGTTTGACGGTGCAGCATTATTTTTTATAATTATCTTCATTGCTTACAATACCACCAACTTAGTGACACCTGTAAACTTGCAAATCATGTCTTGTATATTCTCAGTTAAATTGTAGATTATAGATGAAATGCAGCAATGGGCCCAGCACTCATCCCTGAGGCACGCCGCTTGTCATGGCCCTCCAGTAAAAAAAACCCAACTTCCACCACCACCCTCTATTTCATATCATGAAACATGTTTCATACCATGAAACAAATTCTCTATCCAGTTAGCTAGCTCTCCTTGGATCATGCGCGATGCAACCTTCCAAAGCAGCCTGGAATGCAGAACCTTACCAGAGATCTTGCTGAAGTCCTTATCGACTATCTACAGCTGTGCTCTCCTCAACCACCTTGGTTTTTCAATGAGCTCAATCAAGCTTGAGACATGATCTCCCATGCGCAAAGCAATGCTGACTGTACCTAATTCCTGACCCATGTCTCTTTTTTTTTCTGATAAGAGCCATTTCTCATCATTCTAGTTTCCTTACTCCTACCTGCCTTGCCTTTCACTCTAACAGGAACATACATACTTTGAACTCTCATTATTACCTTTTCAATACATCCCACTTTCCGACACCCTGCTCCAATAAACTTTCACCAGTTCCTGTCTAATACAATCAAAGTTGGCCTTCCCGCAATTCAGAACTTGTGGGCCAGGCCTATTCTTATCCACAACTATTTTAAGGTGAATAGAATTGTAGTTACTTGTCCCGAAAGGCTTGCTCACTGACTCTTCAGTCACTTGCCCAGCACAATTCCCAAAGAGACAGTCACGTTTTGCCCTCTCCAAAAATTGCCTGCAAAGATTTCCGTGACACATTCCACCTCATCTGAGCCCTTGGCACTATGGCAGTCCCAGTCTGTATTTGCAAAGTTAAATCCTGACCCTTTAGTTTTTCAGCTGCCTGCAGTCCTCTGGCATATTTGTTCCTCTAATTCCTGTTGACTATTTAGAGCCTATGGTAGAATCCTAACAAGGTGGCCATCCCCACTTTATTACTCGGCTCCACCTATATAGCCTTATTGGATGATCTTTCAGTAACATCATCCTGGACTGCTGCTGTAATTTTCTCGTTAATCAGAAGATGCAGGATGCTCACCATAGGAAAGTCAGAATAAGCATGCTGATGTGCGCCTGAAGTGAGTAGTATATAGGCACAGTTAAAGCAGATGGTATGTGGGTTACGCTCTTGTTTGAGATTTGAGACTAGTTCAATGATACTTTATTGTCATGTATCAAGGTGCAGTGAAGTTCATTTTTGCATGTGGTTCAGTAAAGGGCCTGGCCCATGGGCATGCGACTCCATGCGGCAAGCGCGACCTAACCGCAAGCGGGGGCCGTGCAGGGGCCGTGCGGAGTTCGCGGGGCCGGTCCCACATCGATCGCCGGAGCCGTATGGAGTTGTGCGGAGCTGGTCCCGACATCGCGCGGGGCTCCGAAAAACTGAAGGGCCTGTCCCACGGGAATGCGACTCCATGCGGCAAGCGCGACCTAACCGCAAGCGGGGGCCGTGCAGAGGTCGCAGGGCCGGTCCCACTTCGATCGCCGGAGCTGTATGGAGTTGTACGGAGCTGGTCCCGACATCGCGCGGGGCTCCGAAAAACTGACACTGTTAAAAGATTCCGTGCGGCAACGGCCTGCCGCCCCGCAGCCGCATCGACGGCCGTGCGCACCGCCTCGACGCTGGACGCAGCCGCATCGAGGCCGTGCGCACCGCCTCGCTGCCGTACGCACCGTCTTGACGTCACTCGACCTCCGCGCGGCCCCCGCTTCCGATTTGGTAGCGCTTGCCGCATGCAGCCGCATGCTGGTGGGACCGGCCCTGTACGGGGATCACTCGACCTCCGCGCGGCCCCCGCTTGTGGTTAGGTCGCGCTTGCCGCATGGAGTCGCATGCCCGTGGGACAGGCCCTTAAAGCTATTACTATACATAAGCACAATCATAGTTAAGTACAAGTGTATAGGAATAGTACACTGAGACAGTTTACAAGAGTCGCCATGTTTTGGCACCCTGTTTTCAAGAATCAAGTCTAAAGTTATTATAAATATAGTTCTAAAGTTGACCATAAAGACCCGTTGTCCTGATGGCGTTGCAAGTTTGGCCTGGCCAAGCAAAGTTGTTGATGTCCTCTGCCTTCCGTCTGCTGCAGTCCGCGTCCAATCCATGCGCTCAGTCTCTTGGAGCGGCATCCAATAGAGCCCCAGGCTGCTGCAGGGCCTCTAATGGCCCACTCCACCGATGCCTCGATCCAGGCACATTGACCTGCGAATCTCCGTTCCTTGCCTCGCCTGACCACCATTCAGATTCCATAGCGCGGGGGCATCTGCGGCAGCCAATCCTGTAGCACGCAAAGCATTTTTGAGGCTGCAGGAAGGTGAGACCCCAATCCGCTTAGTTGCTCCGTTGTATCTCTGTGTCTGCCGCCATCTTGAATCGTGAAGCAGAGCATAAACGCTAGAATAAGCTGATTGGGTTGAATGTTCTGAAACACATCATATGTAGTATGGAGGGAAGTATTGAGCAAAGACAAATGCACAGGTTTCAAGCTGACAAGTGAAGATATCCTTGAGTAAGAGGATGAGTGATAATGGAATTGAACAGAAAATGGTCATTTATCAAACTTTTTGGGGGGCTGTGGTCACTTACAGCACTCCACTCCTCAGAGTCCTGGATCAAGTGGATGAGTCTGCTGCTTACTCCAAGTGGAAAAAAGCAAGTGTGTATGTGGTAGAAAACAAGATGACGAGATTAAATGCAATTTAATGGACAAGATTAAACAATGAGCAGATCCAGAATTGTAGAGGCACCAATGATGGGGGAAGGGCGAGAGTAACTAGACAATTTAAAGTGGATCCGTAAGGAGCTAGGAAACCAATTTTCATCTTGGAAAATGGATGATGATGGAAAGTTGTTGGGATGAACAAGTTTTCATTCTATAATTAACTCACAACAAAATACCAGAGCAAAAACAAATATGCAATCACCTTGGCAAGCAAATATCCTCCGATGCTTCCATTAAGATGCCTCTTAACTCATCTCACCAAACCTGCTCACAAACATGTAATGCATTAAAGAAAGCAATCCTCTGGTACAAAGCGTGCCAATCACTCATCGCAGCTAAACCAAGAATTTGTTGAATACTAGGTGGGAGCCAGTTTTCAGCATGGAGAGACACGGAACAGCCGAGGAATAATAGAAGTCAAATATTTATACTCTATCTGCAATTTGTTTCCCTTCATAAGAACAAAATGTTGCCCATGCATAATTACAGGAGAGTGTTACAATGGGCGGGCAGGCATGCTATGGATGAAATAGACAATTCCCTGAAAGTGTTAGTACCAGATTGTAAAGCTCATAAAAATAGTTTATAAAATTAGAAATGAGAGCCATTGATGAAATCATGGCAGGTCAACAGTATTCTAAAATGCATTCACTGTAGATGGTCCATCAAAATGAAAACCATGGACAAGGAGAGGCTTGAGACTCTGGGAGCGTACAGACTGGAGCAGAAAAACATCAGTATAATTCAAAGGTTTTGTTAAAATGCTTAAATAAGCGTTGATTTACTAAACAGGAAAACCTATTGTCATTTTAGGAATCTGTTTTTTAGTTTGGGGTGGGGAAGTGTTAATGGAAAAGGCGTTAGCTTAAGATTGTACTTTTGGGTACAAAAGTAGGAAAGAAAGTAGACAGGTCATTGGCAAAGTGGATACAATATATGGGGAAAATTTGAGGCAGTCAAATTATTCTGGATTTCTAAGAGAAACCCAATGGCTTCTTCTTTGCTAAAAACGTGGCTCATTATATTGTGGTGTCAAGTCGAGAAGAATATCAAGCCAAGTCTCTTTGGAAATTTGCAGCTACAGGAAATTGTTCTTTCCACAGGATCAAATCTGTTAACAGAATGTTCCAGTGAAGGGCATTATCACTTTAGATGACAATTCGCTATAATATTATTAACGAAGTTGACAAAAAACTAAATTTTGCTGGTGGTGCCACAATTTTTTAAAGATCCCCGAGTATGCACCATAACTTAGAAGCCATATAAAATGTGAAAAGTAATGTTTGATGGTATTTTACATGATACTAAGCCGGGCGGCTGCTGTGTGCAGAGGTTCTTAGTGGTGCAATAGATGAATCACTGGTAGTAACTGGACTTTGATAATTGTAGATCTGCACAGGGTAAAGTGTTTGCTTTGGAAAATTGGCTTCAGGATATTTCAAATTTGGGTTCCAGGGTTACAGACGAGATTGTCAGTCTGTCTTGACCTCCATGCCAATCCTGATAATACACAAATAATTGGCAAAAGCAATATTTTAATCATGAGCCTGTCATGCAAAATACTGACTAATATTTTACTATTCACTATTTCCTTTTCTGGACAATGAGATCAAGCCAAGAAGGTGAAGGTCATCAATGAAAACAACTTTATGGCACAAGGTTTGGCCTGAAAGTCTGTAATTTGATAAGGATGTAATTAAAGATTACAAGGACATTGATAGCTGCATCTTGCCTTTCCCTTCAAGAAAACATTCCATCTTTGGAGCCCAGCAGACTATAATTTTTTTTTTCTTCAAATAGTGCAAATAGATTTCAATAGTTCAAATAGATCGTCCAAGTTTGCGAGTAGTACCACAGGCCTGCATATTCACCCTTTCTTGAACTGGGGGATTCTTCTGAGTTGTGACTGTGCTTCGGATGCAATTGTACAGAATCTTTTACTTGTTGGAGAACCCCTAACTCTCGGTCCAGCTCAAATCTAAATTGGGTGGTGCAGCGGTAGAGTTGCTGTCTTACAGCGTCGGAAACCCAGGTTCGATCCCGACTATGGCTGCTGTCTGTACAGAATTTGTACGTTTTCCCTGTGACCGTGCAGTTTTTTTCTGGGTGCTCTGGTTTCCTCCCACACTCCAAAAATGCACAGGTTTGTAGATTAAATGGCTTCTGTAAATTGTCCCCAGTGTGTAGGATAGAACTAGTGTACCAGGTGATTGCTGTTCGGTGTGGATTCGGTGTGCAGAAGAGCAAATTTTTTTTTTTAAGACTGAAACCATGAAAATTAGCAGGTGATATCTTCCACTGGCAGAAGCTCCCACACCGTGCAATCCAGACACTAACTACCCTGCCGTATCTTGCATTAGTCTTGCTTATTATACTTTAATTCAATAATATATAATTGCTAATTAAAAGTTTTTGTTAAAGTATAATCTAATGGTTTGAGTTTGTTACCTGCTCCCAGTTAAAGGAACTGTTATTCTAGCCAATTGCCTTCCTGCTCTCTTGTGCCATTTTGTAGACCTCCCTCCCACACTGAACTAACCAGGAACCTTGATTTAAAAAATTCAATTCATCAATGATGGAAAATCTCTGCTTAAAAGTATAAAGCTGCAGCATTCAAATCCGTATTTGGCAATAAATAACCTGCTTTTGCCTCTCCTTGAGGTCCCACCCTTGTGGGAAATTTTCATTACATAGTATTCCGTCTTGATCAAGAAATTTTTTGGTGCACTGGATGTACAAAAGGCAATGGACCCTTGACTAATCGGCTTATTATTGAAGACTTGCTTGTTCTAGCTGCATTCCAGCGAAGCTGTTCCCAAACAGCTGCAATACTAGTGTCAAATAGAATTTGGCTTGGGAATGTTCTGTCCTTTAAGAAGGGAAGTAAAATGAACCTAGGGAATTATTGGCAGTGAGCCCCGCATCAGTGGTAGGGAAGCTATTTGCTCCCATTTGGAGGAGAATGGTTTAATTGGGAACAAGTCAGAATGGTTTTGTACACGACAGGTCGTGATTAACTAACTTGATTGAGATTAGAGCATGTGACCCTGGTAATTTATGAAGGTAGGGCGGAGGATGTTGTCTACATGGATTTTAGTAAGGCATTTGGTACCCCCCATGGTAGGCTGATCCAGAAGATTGGAGTACATGGTATTAACAATACCTTGGTTGTATGGATTCGGAACTGGCCTACTGACAGAAGACAGATTTGTGGTGGAAGGACAATATGCTGGTGGTCGGTGACCAGTAGAGTACCACAGGGATCTCTGCTGGGACCTCTGCTGTTATAATAATATTATATAATATATATAGCATCTGTGGAGGCAAAGGGGCGAGTCATTTCTCCCCCACCCGCATCAACTCCTTCTATATTTTGTTGTCTTGGAAAAGCAGGTAACATAATCAAGGACCACTTACACTGTGGTCATTCCCTCTTCCCTCATCCATTATGCTGAAGATGCAATAGCTTGGAAGCAGGTACCACCACATTCAGAAACTGCTTCTTCCCCAGTGTAATCAGGCTACTGTTTGATTTCTTGTAAGCCAAGAGTGTGATTCTGATCTCCCAGCCGCTTTTACTTGCATTTTCTCTGTAGCTGTAACATTATAACTGTAACACTTTTTCTCTGCACTGCCTGTTGTGCATATGTATGGCTTGATAGCACTTGAGCTAGTCAAATCATTCTGTACGCAAAGGAAAAGAAAATCGCTGTTTCTCAGTACACGTGACAATAATATGCCAACACTATGTTTTGGGTCAGAATCTGTTTTGGGAAATAGGGTAGAAATGTGCACCACTAGAGGGCATCGGTATAAGGTGAGAGGGAAAAGTTTAAGATGTGTGGGGCAATTTTTGTTTTTTAACATCAAAGTGGGGACCTGGAATGCATTGCAAGCAGTGGTAGTGGAGTCAGATACATCTAACTCGCTCCCTAACTTCCACCAACATGTCTCCTGCAGCACCAGAGGATCAAACACCCTCGACCACTGCTACACGACCATCAAAGACGCCTATCGCTCTATCCCTCGCCCTCACTTCGGTAAATCTGACCATACTGCGGTGCTGCTGCTTCCTGCCTACAGGCAGCAATTGAAGAGCGCACCCCCAGAGGTGAGGACTGCACAGAGCTGATCAGGGTTGGGGGGTGGGGGGGGGCGGGGGCAGAGGAACAACTCCAGGACTGTTTGGAGTCTGTAGACTGGGCAATGTTCAGGGACTTGGCAACGGACCTGAATGAATACACCACAGTAGTTACAGACTTCATAAAGAAATGTGTGGAGGACTGCGTCCCAACAAAAACCTTCCAAGTGTTTCCTAACCAGAATCCTTGGATTAACGATGAGGTCTGCACTCTTCTGAAGTCCAGATCCCGGGCATTCAGGTCTGGCGATGCAGAGCTCTACAAGAAGTCCAGATACGACCATGGTAAGCCCATCAAAAAGGCCAAAAGAGACTTCTGCTCCAAGCTGGAGGATGAGACGGATGTTCGGCAACTGTTGCAGGGCTTGAATGCCATCACCTCCTACAAGACGAAATCAGGAGGCAGCACAATTGTCAGCGAAACATCACTCCCTGACGAGCTCAATGCGTTTTACGCACGCTTTGATAGGGAGAAAACTGAGCCTTCCCGAGCCCCCATTTGCCATGATGGTATTTCAGTCACAGAGGCTGACGTCAGAAGATCCTTCAGGGGGGTGCACCCTCGGAAAGCACCTGGACCTGATGGTATACCCGGCCGTGTTCTAAAAACCTGTGCGGACCAACTGGCTGGAGTTTTTGCGGACATTTTCAACCTCTCACTTCTGAGGTCTGAGGTTCCCACCTGCTTTAAAAGGGCATCAATAATACCGGTGCCCAAGAAGAGCAAGTGACTATCGACCAGTGGCACTAACGTCTGTGGTGATGAAGTGCTTTGAGAGATCGATTATGGCGCAAATCAACTCCCACCTCGACAAGACCCTTGACCCATTGCAGTTCGCTTACCGCCACAACAGATCAACGGTGGATAATATACCAAGCTCTCAGATCTGGGTATCTGCGCATCCCTCTGAAATTGCATCCTCGGCTTCCTCATCCACAGACCACAGTCTGTCCGTATTGTTGGAAATGTGTCATCCTCGATAACAATCAGCACGGGAGCACCTCAAGGCTGCGTGCGCAGCCCCCTGCTGTATTCATTCTATACTCATGATTGTGTAGCTGGACATTGTGCGAACTCCATCATCAAGTTCGCCGACAACACCACTGTTGTGGGACATATCACTGATGGGGACAAGTCAGAGTATAGAAGTGAGATCGACTGATTGACCAAATGGTGCCAGCACAATAACCTGGCTCTCAACACCAGCAAAACCAAGGAACTGATTGTAGACTTTGGAAGGGGTAGGATAGGGACCCACAATCCCGTTTATATCAACGGGACGATGGTGGAAAGGTTCAAGAACTTCAAATTCCCGGGGGCGTGCATATTTCCGAAGATCTTTCCTGGTCCCTGTACACTGATGCAATTATAAAGAAAGCACACTTCCTGAGAAGACTTACGGAGAGTCAGTATGTCAAAGAGGACTCTCTTGAACTTCTGCAGGTGTACAGTAGAGAGCATGCTGACTGGTTGCATCGTGGCTTGGTTCGGCAACTTGATCGTCCAGGAGCGGAAAAGAATGCAGAAAGTTGTGACCACTGCCCAGTCCATCATCGGCTCTGACCTCCCCACCATCGAAGGGATCTATCGCAGTCGCTGCCTCAAAAAGGCTGCCAACATCATCAAGGACCCACACCATCCTGGCCACACACTCATCTCTCCACTGCCATCAGGTACAGGAGCCTGAAATCTGGTACATCCAGGTTCAAGAACAGCTTCTTCCCCCAGCCATCAGGCTATTAAACTCGCCATCAAACAAACTCTGAACTATAACAGCCTTTTTATATATATATATATATATATATATATATGGTCTATGCTATATAGACACACTGAACTGTTCTGTATTTATGCTTACAATACTCTGTTGTGCTGCAGCAAGCAAGAATTTCATTGTCCTATCTGGGACACATGACAATAAACTCTCATGACTTGACTTGAGGACATAGATGAGTACAGCACAGGAATGGACCCTTGTGCCGAACATGATGCCAGGTTCAACTGATCTCATCTGCCTGTACATGAACCATATCCATCTGTTCCTTGTGCTTCCATGTGCCTGTCTAAAAGCATCTTGAATGCCACAATCATATCTGCCTCAACCTGGCAATGTGTTCCAAATTCCACCGTTTGAAAAAAAAAAAAAAAAAAGCCCGGCACATCCCCATTAAACCTTCCCTCTCTCTCCTTATGCCATCTAGTGTTGGACAACTATAAAGAAAGCACATCAGCGCCTCTACTTCCTGAGATTTTCCACCCTGGGGTGGAAAATGTTCTGACTTTCTACCCTATATATGCCTCTCATAGTTTTATATACTTCTATCAAGTCTCCATTCAACCTCTGACATTCCAGAGAACAGTGTCGTTTAGAGGCTTTTGGATGGGCCAATGGAAGTGCAAGGAATAGAGGGATATGGCTCATGTACAGGAAGATGAGATCAGTTCAACTTGGCATCATGTTTATCACAAACTTTGTGGGCTAGAGTTTATGCTGTACTGTTCTACGTTCTATATTCCAGATTCCAGCAGTTGCAGTTTATTGTCTTCAATCCCATTGGTGTACTTCATCATCAAAGTGAAGATTGTTGATGGTGCTCTTGAATGTTACATCAATAACAACAACACCAAAGGTCAATTTAGTTTCCAGCAATATTACTCTTCTCCAAACCTCAACATTTTATTTGGAAAGGAGAGTAATTTTATTTGGAAAGGAGAGGAATACCAGAGGTGTGATATTAGATTGATTATGTGGCCTCAAACATCCCTGGTAATATTTTCAAATCAAATCATTTACAGTGCATAGATGATACAAGATAAGGGAATAATGTTTAGTGCAAGGTAAAGCCAGCAAAGTTCGATCAATAATAGCGCGAGGGTCATCAATGTGGAAGATAGTGGTTCAGGGCAGCTCTCTATGTGGTAGGATGATTCAGTTGCCTGGCAACAGCTGGGAAGAAACTGCCCCTGAATATGGAGGTGTGTGTTTTCACACTTCTATGCCTTTTGCCTGATGGGAGAGGGGAGAAGAGGGAGTGGCCAGGGTGCAACTCACCCTTGATTATGCTGCTGGCCTTGCCGAGGCAGCATGAGGTATAAATGGAGTCAATGGAATGGAGGTTGGTTTGTGTCTGGGGTGCGTCCACAATTCACTGCAATTTATTGCACTTGGATGGAGCTGTTCCCAAACCAAGCTGTGATGCATCCTAATAAAATGCTTTCTATAAAATGCTTTCTATATCTGCAGAAGTCTGGGGTTAATAAATGGCAAATAAATATTTGAGTAAAAGAGAAACGTCTCGACCCAAAATGTTACCCATCCATGTTCAGCAGAGATACTGCCTGACCTGAGTTATTTGGGCTGGCTTATCATAAATTGAAAGCAGTGGAATGATGGGTTATCTGCTTAAAATATAGATAGTTTCAGGGTTTTGTGACTTAATGAGCTCTTTACATAACTTTTCAGCAGAAGAAGCAATTTGTTCAAGCGTAGCAATACTTAAAATTCCTTTAACTGTAAATTATGCATATCTGGCAGGATAGAAACATAGAAACATAGAAATTAGGTGCAGGAGTAGGCCATTCGGCCCTTCGAGCCTGCACCGCCATTCAATATGATCATGGCTGATCATCCAACTCAGTATCTCGTACCTGCCTTCTCTCCATACCCTCTGATCCCTTTAGCCACAAGGGCCACATCTAACTCCCTCTTAAATATAGCCAATGAACTGGCCTCGACTACCCTCTGTGGCAGAGAGTTCCAGAGATTCACCACTCTCTGTGTGAAAAAAGTTCTTCTCATCTCGGTTTTAAAGGATTTCCCCCTTATCCTTAAGCTGTGACCCCTTGTCCTGGACTTCCCCAACATCGGGAGCAATCTTCCTGCATCTAGCCTGTCCAACCCCTTAAGAATTTTGTAAGTTTCTATAAGATCCCCTCTCAATCTCCTAAATTCTAGAGAGTATAAACCAAGTCTATCCAGTCTTTCTTCATAAGACAGTCCTGACATCCCAGGAATCAGTCTGGTGAACCTTCTCTGCACTCCCTCTATGGCAATAATGTCCTTCCTCAGATTTGGAGACCAAAACTGTACGCAATATTCCAGGTGTGGTCTCACCAAGACCCTGTACAACTGCAGTAGAACCTCCCTGCTCCTATACTCAAATCCTTTTGCTATGAAAGCTAACATACCATTCGCTTTCTTCACTGCCTGCTGCACCTGCATGCCTACTTTCAATGACTGGTGTACCATGACACCCAAGTCTCGCTGCATTTCCCCTTTTCCTAGTCGGTCACCATTTAGATAATAGTCTGCTTTCCTGTTTTTGCCACCAAAATGGATAACCTCACATTTATCCACATTATACTGCATCTGCCAAACATTTGCCCACTCACCCAGCCTATCCAAGTCACCTTGCAGTCTCCTAGCATCCTCCTCACAGCTAACACTGCCCCCCAGCTTAGTGTCATCCGCAAACTTGGAGATATTGCCTTCAATTCCCTCATCCAGATCATTAATATATATTGTAAATAGCTGGGGTCCCAGCACTGAGCCTTGCGGTACCCCACTAGTCACTGCCTGCCATTGTGAAAAGGACCCGTTTACTCCTACTCTTTGCTTCCTGTTTGCCAGCCAGTTCTCTATCCACATCAATACTGAACCCCCAATGCCATGTGCTTTAAGTTTGTATACTAATCTCTTATGTGGGACCTTGTCGAAAGCCTTCTGGAAGTCCAGATACACCACATCCACTGGTTCTCCCCTATCCACGCTACTAGTTACATCCTCGAAAAATTCTATAAGATTCGTCAGACATCTTATAGAATTCTATAAGATTCGTCAGACATCTTATAGATAAATGTGATTATAACCAAATGCAAAGATAATAATTTCAGACATAGCATATGGCACTAGACAAGATTTTCAAATCTTGCCTTTGGTGGAACCATGAATAGCTAATTTGTCCAGAATAAATTTATATTCCAAAATGTATAAGCATATGAACAAGATGGATGCCTTCTTTTATACTGGCATTACCAGCATCTATAAACTCTCTTGGGTACACAAAAATGCTGGAGAAACTCAGCAGGTGCAGCAGCATCTATGGAGCGAAGGAAATAAGCAACGTTTCGGGCAGAAACCCTTCTTCTATAATCTCTCTTGCCTGGATGCTGTGGTTTATGTAGGCTTATAATCAAGATTACTAGAGCAGTTCCTCCAGTGCCTTTAATAGGGGAGGATGCATTCAACTGAAGGCCTAGTTAGAAAAATTGGGGCAATCAGCAGATGGTATTTAAAGATGAGCAGATGCAGTGCAAACCAACCTCCGTTCTCTGATCTTAAGGTTGTAAGTCAGTGGATTGTGTCTACTTTCTTTAGTGTTGTGTAACTATCTAGATTGAGTAAAGTGGTACTAAAGCTTTCTCTTAAGTTAGTTTATTCCGCAATGTGATGATGTCCTCTGCTGAGTATTACGAAATAAAGTGTAGCACTCAACCAAAGTTCTTGCTGGGATGATTATCATAATGTTTGCTGCCAGGTTAAAAAAAATCTGGAAATCCATATTTTAAAAACGCGGCTATCACCCCAACCCATCTTCGTCGAGGACATTTGTAGACTTCAATGGTACCTCCTTTATTCAAGAAAGAAGGGAGATGGCAAGTCCATCACTAAGGTGGCTAGGCTAACCTGTCATCACAAAATGGGTTGAGGTCTTTTGTAAGGAATTAGTAACAGGATACTGGATCATCGTACAAAGGCACTAAGAGCTTTTAAATGGGGATTTCCAGAATGTGTTTTTCCAACAACTGCTTTTGAGAGCAAAGCCTTCATTGCATGATTGAATGGGACACTAGATGTGCTTGCCCCATCCTTCGCACCACTGAAGCTCATAAATTATCACTCTGATCCCAAAGTCCTGCATAAATTTATCAATGCACATGGTTCAGTATCGATGTGGATAGAGAACTGGCTGGCAGACAGGAAGCAAAGAGTAGGAGTAAACGGGTCCTTTTCAGAATGGCAGGCAGTGACTAGTGGGGTACCGCAAGGCTCAGTGCTGGGACCCTGTAGATGATATATGCATGTGCCTTTAATATAGTAACCTCATCACTACTAACCACTCCCCATATCACAAGTATAACTACAAACTCCCCACCCACAGATCGCTCTCTAGTTCCTGTGACAGACCACGTACAGCTAGTGCAATATGTAATGCTCCAGTATGAATAAAGATAGTAAAGTAACGATGTGTCGTTAGAACTTCTTTACATGGTGTCATACCTCTTACCTTGCCCCTCCTGTCTATCGGTTTATCATTTAATTTTGTCCCAGTTTTTTGTTTCCCCAACCTTCTCATTTCCTCGTTATGGCCACTTCTGCCCGTAAGCCTGATGTGCTCGTTTTCGATTCTGACATTGCCCATCGATGGGATGTCTTCAAACGTGACTTTGACCACTATGTCACAATCGCTCATCCTGCCGCCACCCCAGAGCTCACAGCCTCTCTGCTTCTCAACTTGGCTGGTCCCGAGGCCCTTGCTCGCTCAGACTTCTTCGTCTACGCTGAGGGAGAATCTGCTCGGGACCCGGTATGTCTGGTGGCTAAGTTTATTGCTATTTGTGACATTCCAACAAACTGCATCTTAGAACGTTTTAAACTGTTCGCGTGGCGTCAGCTCCCTGGGGAATCTGCAGAGAACTATGTCGCTGCGCTGCGGCACCTGGCCAGGCGGTGCCGCCTCAACACGCTGACCCCCGAGGAGATTATTAGGGACCTTCTGGTTTACGGTCTCCGCGACGATAAGCTCAGGGCCGAACTTTTGCGGAGGCCCGATCTGACTTTTAACGATGCAATGCACGCCACTCGCTTGGCTGAGGCTGTCACCTCGGCGGTGTCACCGGCTGACCATGATATTAACCTTGCCAGCACTTCCAGCCGTCTGATGAACACGCCCTGGTCGCGACCCCCGGGGTCGCTCACTGCTCAAGGGGGACGTGTCCCGGGGTTCGGAACTGCTCCCGGGGGACGTGCCCGGCAAAGGTGCCCTAATTGTAACTTCACCACTCATCAATACAATGTATGCCCTGCCTTGGGTAAAACGTGTAATGTCTGCAAGAAATTGAACCATTTCGCTGCGGCCTGTCGTTCCCGTGGGAAGCCTTTCGCTGCTCCGAGGTGCATTTTAAACAACTTGGTACAAGCTGATAGTGAGCTCAGCTCCCCGTGCTATTTCGACGGACAGTCTGTATCTGAATCCGACTCCTCTCGGGGGGAGAAAAGCCTGTTTACTGTGTTGGACGCACCTGCTATGATAACAGACCCTTCAGTTCGAGTAACTGTGAACAACTCGACCTTCACTGCTAAGATTGATACCGGGGCGGTTGCGAACGTTATGTCAACAACACTCTTCAACAAGATAAGAACTAATGAGCAGATTTTTTCTGACAGCTCAACTTTGCATGCTTACGGGGGAGGGGTGCTTACTCCTGTGGGAAAGGCTACGCTAAGCTGCAAGATACTGGAGTCCTCTCGGCCCCTCACTTTCTATCTCCTCGATCAAAAATGTATTACCCTGTTGGGTATCCAAGCATGCCAGGAAATGGGCCTGGTATCCTTCCACCGTGACATTCACCAGGTGCAGGCCCTCATGGACCCGTTGGCCGAATACCCCGACCGCTTTGATGATGAGCTGGGCAAACTGCCCTGCAACTACAAGATTGCAGTAGACCGCAAGATCGAACCAGTGGTCAATGCACCTCACCGTGTCTCCTTCGCCATGAAGGCCAGAGTGGAGTCGACGCTACACAGCATGGTAAAAATGGGCATCCTAAAGGCGGTCATCGAGCCCACCAGGTGGGTCTCCACCATGGTTGTTGCCGCGAAAAAGGACAAAAGCGAGATACGCATTTGCATCAACCCCAAAGACCTCAACCTGGCCATTAAACGCCCACACTACCCTATGAGAACGGTAGAGGAAGTCGCTGCACAGGTTGGTCCGGCAACGGTTTTTTCTGTCCTCGATGCCAAAAGCTCCTTCTGGCAAATACCACTTGACGAGCAGTCCTCCATCTTGACAACTTTCGCCACCCCCTTCGGCAGATTTCGGTTTCTCCGAATGCCATTCGGAATCAACTCTGCCAGCGAGGTATTCCAACGGACAATGGAACAGCTGTTTACCGATCTACCGTGCGCCATCATCGTTGACGACATCCTCGTTTACGGTAAGGATGTCGCCGAACATGACTTCAACCTCCGCCAGTCCTAGACTGGGCCCGGGAAATCAACTTGAAACTGAACCCCAAGAAGTGCCGATTTCGCGTCCCAGAGGTCACCTATGTTGGACATGTATTCACCGCCGAGGGGCTGAAACCCGACCCGCAAAAAACGGCTGCCATTTCCGGGATGCCTTCTCCTACTGATGTGGCAGGCCAACAACGCTTCCTGGGCATGGTGAACTACCTGGGGAAGTTCATCCCCGACCTCAGCGAGCTCAGCGCTCCCCTGAGGGATTTGATAAAAAAGGACACGTCCTGGGTTTGGTTCCCCCACCACCAGAAAGCCTTCGACATCCTTAAATCCAAGCTAATCAGTACCCCCACACTCAAGCCTTTTGACCTGCAGCGTCCCATTGTCCTAACCTGCGACGCCTCCCAGTTCGGACTCGGTGCCGCCTGTCTCCAGGTCCATGACGGCCTACAGCTGCCTGTCTCCTTCGCATCCCGCACCATGACCGCCACCGAACAGCACTACGCGCAGATCGAGAAGGAGCTACTGGCCGTGGTGTTTGCCTGCTCCAAATTCAAAGACTACGTCCTGGGCAACACTTTCACCATTGAAACTGACCACCAGCCGCTTGTCACCATTCTCAACAAGTCGATCCATGTTGCCTCATCCCGCCTGCAGCACATGATGCTGCAGCTCCAGCGCTTCACTTTCAACGTGGTTTATCGTAAGGGCAAGGACATGTTCGTGGCCGACACGTTGTCTCGCGCCCCGCTAACGTCCACCGTTCGCCACCCCTATGAGATGTCTGATCTGATGGTTCTCCAAGTGAACATCGTCCCTTCACAGCAGATGAAGTCCCTGGTTGAACACACTGCCAATGACCCTGCCCTGCAACAGCTTTCTGCCGTCATCCAGCGGGGCTGGCCCGACCGTCGTTCCGCGTTGCCGGCTGGCGCCGTGCCCTACTTCCTGGTCCGTGATGAGCTCCTATTACACGACGGCGTGGTGGTGAAGGGTCACAAGGTGGTCGTGCCTGCTGCCCTGCACGACCACTATTTTCAGGTCGCTCACCGCGGACATCCTGGGGCCGAAGCCACCGTGTCTCACGCCCAGAGCCAGTTCTATTGGCCTGGTATGGCCCAATACATCCGGGAGAGGGTCTCCTCGTGTTCCACCTGCAACAGTCTCGCCCCCCACCAGCAGCGTCAGCCGCTTCTGCAGCAGCCTGCCCCCGAACTGCCCTGGATGGCGGTTGCCGTCGACATTTTCGAGTGGCGGGGCAAACGCTTCCTGGTTCTCGTTGACTCCTACTCCAGCTGGTTCGAGGTCGACCGGCTGCACTCCCTAACCTCATCGGCCGTCATCGACAGGTTAGGCCATCATTTTTGCACTTTTGGCCCCCCGGCAAGCCTGCAGTCGGACAATGGCAGCCAGTTTACGAGCTC
Source organism: Malacoraja senta (assembly GCA_038087875.1). NCBI lineage: Eukaryota > Metazoa > Chordata > Chondrichthyes > Rajiformes > Rajidae > Malacoraja > Malacoraja senta. Next base: position 38,254 of record JAXLNO010000221.1, on the reverse strand, counting down.
CGAGTTTAAAGCTTTCGTTTCCAGATGGAACTTCCACCATTTCACCAGCAGCCCGGAGTACCCGCAAAGCAACGGTCTGGCCGAGCGCACCGTCCGCAGTGCAAAGAGCTTGCTGGAACAATGTCGTTTATCCAACTCCGATTTCTATCTGGCCCTCCTCAACCTCCGCAACATCTCCCGCGACTCTGCCATGGGTTCCCCTGCTCAGCGGCTCATGTCTCGCGCTACCAGACTCCCGCTCCCTGTGGCCCAGCTCTCCCTCGTACCGTCTGTCCTCACGCCTGCTGCGGTTCAGAAACGCGTTGCCTTCAGGCACGATGTCCAGAAGCGTTCCCATGACAGGTCCTGCCACGCACTCCCGCGCCTCTTCCCCGGTCAAGTTGTCCGTATGCAGACCACTTCCGGTCACTCCAAGCTCACTACTGTCGTCGGCTCAGCGGGGTCGCCCAGGTCTTATCTCGTCGACCATGCGGGAGCCATTTACCGACGGTCCCGCCAGCACCTTTGGCTCGTCAACGAGCCGCGTCCTCCTGCCGCGGATCCCTTTGCTCTCCCACTGCCGGGTTCGCGTCCGGGCGTTGATCTGCCCGTCCTTCCTAACATGCAACGATCTACACCTCCTCAACTCCTTCCGTCCCACCCTGCTGCGACTAGTCCTCGCTCGCCTGCCCGCGCTCTGCCCGCTCCTGATCCCGCATCACCTCCGGGTTTGGTGCCGCGGTCTCCTCCGTCTCCTCCCGTTTCCCCCTTTCAGGTTCGTCTGCCCCCATCGGTGCCTCTTCCTCCTGCCGGAAGGGAGGATGGCGAGACGCGTACCCGGTCGGGACGTCTTGTCAAACCGCCTGTCCGCTATGGCGATTTTGTTTAACTGTCCTAGCGCATGAGCCGTGGTCGCCCTGTCACCATTGTATTTGCCTGTCGTTTCGAAGGGGAAGGATGTAGATGATATATGCATGTGCCTTTAACATAGTGACCTCATACCTACTAACCACTCCCCATATCACAAGTATAACTACAACCTCCCCACCCACAGATCGCTCTCTAGTTCCTGTGACAGAACACGTACAGCTAGTGCAATATGTAATGCTCCAGTATGAATAAAGATAGTAAAGTAACGATGCCTCGTTATAGATTCTTTACACTTTCTTCACTGCCTGCTGCACCTGCATGCCTGCTTTCAATGACTGGTGTACCATGACACCCAGGTCTCGCTGCATCTCCCCATTTCCTAATCGGCCACCATTTAGATAATAGTCTGCCTTCCCGTTTTTGCCACCAAAGTGGATAACCTCACATTTATCCACACGATACTGCATCTGCCAAACATTTGCCCACTCACCCAGCCTATCCAAGTCACCTTGCAGTCTCCTAGCATCCTCCTCACAGCTAACACTGCCCCCCAGCTTAGTGTCATCCGCAAACTTGGAGATGTTGCTTTCAATTCCCTCGTCCAGATCATTAATATAAATTGTAAATAGCTGGGGTCCCAGCACTGAGCCTTGCGGTACCCCACTAGTCACTGCCTGCCATTGTGAAAAGGACCCGTTTACTCCTACTCTTTGCTTCCTGTTTGCCAGCCAGTTCTCTAACCACATCAATACTGAACCCCCAATACCGTGTGATTTAAGTTTGTATCCTAATCTCTTATGTGGTACCTTGTCAAAAGCCTTCTGAAAGTCCAGATACAACACATCCACTGGTTCTCCCCTATCCACTCTACTAGTTACATCCTCGAAAAATTCCATAAGATTCGTCAGACACGATTTACCTTTCGTAAATCCATGCTGACTTTGTCCAATGATTTCACCACTTTCCAAATGTGCTGCTATCCCATCTTTAATAACTGACTCTAGCAGTTTCCCCACTACCGATGTTAGACTAACTGGTCTGTAATTCCCCGTTTTCTCTCTCCCTCCCTTCTTAAAAAGTGGGGTTACGTTTGGTACCCTCCAATCCTCAGGAACTACTCCAGAATCTAGAGTTTTGAAAAATTATCACTAATGCATCCACTATTTCTGGATCTACTTCCTTAAGTACTCTGGGATGCAGCCTATCTGGCCCTGGTGATTTATCGGCCTTTAATCCATTCAATTTACCCAACACCACTTCCCGACTAACCTGGATTTCACTCAGTTCCTCCATCTCCTTTGACCCACGGCCCCCTGCTATTTCCGGCAGATTATTTATGTCTTCCTTAGTGAAGACGGAACCAAAGTAGTTATTCAATTGGTCCGCCATATCCTTGTTCCGGTCCGCCATATCCTTGTTCCTTGATCATCCTTGATCATCCAACTCAGTAGCCTGTACCTGCTTTCTCTCCATACCCCCTGATCCCTTTAGGCACAAGGGCCACATCTAACTCCCTCTTAAATATATCCAATGAACTGGCCTCAACTACCTTCTGTGGCAGAGAATTCCACAGATTCAACACTCTCTGTGTGAAAAATGTTTTTCTCATCTCGGTCCTAAGTCCTTAGGAGACCAAAACTGTACGTATATACTCCAGGTGTGGTCTCACCAAGACCCTGTACAACTGCAGTAGAACCTCCCTGATCCTATACTCAAGTCCTTTTGCTATGAATGCTAACATACCATTCGCTTTCTTCACTGCCTGCTGCACCTGCGTGCCTACTTTCAATGACTGGTGTACCATGACACCCAGGTCTCGTTGCATCTCCTTTTCCTAATCGGCCACCATTCAGATAATAGTCTACTTTCCTGTTTTTGCCACCAAAGTGGATAACCTCACATTTATCCACATTATACTGCATCTCCCATGCATTTGCCCACTCACCCACCCAGCTTCGTGTCATCCGAAAACTTGGAGATGTTGCATTCAATTCCCTCGTCCAAATCATTAATATATATTGCAAATAGCTGGGGTCCCAGCACTGAGTCTTGTGGTACCCCACTAGTCACTGCCTGCCATTCTGAAAAGGACCCATTTACTCCTACTCTTTGCTTCCTGTCTGCCAGCCAGTTCTCTATCCACATCAATACTGAACCACCAATACCGTGTGCTTGAAGTTTGCATACTGATCTCTTATGTGGGACCTTGTCGAAAGCCTTCTGAAAGTCCAGATATAGGGGGGTTGCACGTAAGGTCACTGGGTCATAGGGCTTGATGCACGGAGCCGCTCAATCCATCTGGGGAACATCTGTAACTTCCGGTATATGTTATTAATGCAAGAAACGCGTACTTTCCTACCTGTTAAAAACCGCCAAAATGTTGATTTTTTTTTGCGCTGTAAACAATTGTGGAAGTCGGGGTAAGTGTGAGAGACATGTACCCAACTTCAGAATTCCAAAAGTGAAGCGAAATGAAAATAAAGAGAAGCGAGAGCTGGGGACAACAGCTAAAGTGCTTGGCGAACATTGGCCGTGCAGATCTCGAGATTGAACACATTGGGAATTATCGCGTTTGCTCACTGCATTTCATCAACAGTAAGGCATTATTTGTGTTTTTTCTTGATTTATTTGGTATCTAAAAAGTCTCAGAAGTGATAAATCTGGTTGTAAATTTTGCTTTAGAGGCGTTTTCTTTTTGTATGTAAAAACCTACTTGAGAACCATGGGCGATTTTAAACGTTTACAGCCAGATTTATCACTTCTGAAACTTTTTAGATGCCAAAGGAATCAAGAAAAAACACAAATAATTCCTTAGTTGATGAAATGCAGTGAGCAAACGGCCAATGTTCGCCAAGCACTTTGGTTGTTGTTGTCCCTTCAGCTCTCGCTTCTATCTACCATCATTTCTCCTCACTTATGGAATTCTGAAGTAGGATAAATGTCTCTCACACTTATCCCGATCTCCATAATTATTTACAGCGCAAAAATTGACAATTTCGGCGGGTTTTAACGGGCCCGCTACGCTAGAAACAATGATCAGTGCTTACCTGCAGTTCATCGCGTGTAATCCATTTGGCGTAGCAACAGTACGGGTCATGGGTCGTGACCCGACTGCCGTGAAACCTCCCTATTACACTCACTCCCGGGCCCCCAACTGTATTACACTCAGTTAACCGCTCCTAAGCTGACAGCTGTAAGCGATGGTAAAGTGGTAAAAGCATGAATTTGCTGCATTGACACCGTGTGCCCACTCTCTCCCGCTCCCGCTCTCCCACCCGGTGTCCGGACCCACCCGTGAGGCCCCCAAAGCGCAGGGGGGGGGGGGTGTTGACATCACTCAGGGGCCCCAGTGCGCGAGGTGGGGGTGTGTTGACATCACTAGGGGCCCCCAGAGCGCGGGGGGGTGTGTTGACGTCACTCGGGGCCCCCAGAGCACGAGGGGGGGGTTTTGACGTCACTCGGGGCCCCCGAGCGCGAGGGGGGGTGTTGACGTCACTCGGGGCCCCCAGAGCACGAGGGGGGGGGGTGTTGACGTCACTCGGGGTCACTCGTGGCCCCCCGCTCCTAACGCTCGGCCGTTCGTTCGTTTGTTCCCCAGTTGACCTTCGCTCGTTCACCAACCGCAAGAGTCGACCATCGCTCCTGGGCGAACGAGTCTTGCCTTGAAGTTTAGCGGCTTTAAACTGTCAGCGACACCACACCAATGCGCGCGTGAAACGGCCGTTACCAACGGCTGCTCCCGACACGACCAACTGGCGACGCGACACGACCAACTGGCGACGCGACACGACCAACTGGCGACGCCACCCGACCAACTGGCGACGCTCAGGTTTAGATCTGAAAGAGTGAGAATTACTACTAGGGGCTGAAATATCTGTAAAAGGTATCGAAGAGTCAATTAGATCTTTAAAAAATGGAAAGGCCACAGATGCCGATGGCCTAAGCTCTGAATTTTATTTAAAAATTTATGATCTGATTTCCCCACGCCTACAGACATTGTATAAATACGATTACACTCAACAGAAACTGCCAGAAACTTTAAACGAATCGACAATAACACTTATACCAAAAACTGATAAGGATCTTGAAGACCCAGGTTCATATAGCGCAATAGTTCTCTTAAGTACTGATCAGAAAATATTAACTAAAATCTCATATTAACTCAATCTCATAGATTGAGTTTAGTGATTAACAAATTAATACACCCCGACCAAACAGGTTTTATTCCAAAACGTTACTCATTTTATAATTTGAGACAAATATTCAATATTATATACTCAAATAGAATTGCTAATGTAGACCTAGCAATCATTTCATTAGATGCTGAAAAAGCATTTGATCAGGTAGAATGGTCATATTTATATTCGGTGATGGAAAATTTTCAACTGGGGGAGAAGTACTGCACATGGGTTAAACTTTTATATTCTAATCCAACAGCTGGAATATTAACAAAACAAATGTTATCAACTAAATGTAATCTTTCTAGAGGTTGTAGACAAGGATGCCCGCTATCACCATTATTATTCGCCCTTGCAATTGAACCATTAGCAGAAAGAGTTAGAGCCCATCCAGAAATATATGGGTATAATACTAAAGACACAATGAATAAAATCTCTTTATATGCAGATGATGTATTAATATATATTACAAAGCCAGAAACTAGCATTCCAAACCTATTAAATCTAATAACTCAATTCGGTCTGTTTTCAGGATATAGAATTAATTGGAATAAAAGTGAAATCATGCCAATAACGGAACTCAATTTACATACACTACAACAATCCCCTTTTAAAATAGTTAAGGATAAACTTAAATATTTAGGAATTTATGTAACTAAGACATAAACTTCTTTATTTAAATTAAACTTCCCACCTTTACTGAATAAACTACATAAGTATATTCAGTATTGGAAAACACTCCCTATTTCAATGTTTGCTAGAATTAATGCTATATAAATGATTTTTTTACCGCAATTATTGTACCTATTCCAATCAATTCCGATATATCTCCCAAAATTATTATTTTTTAATCGATTCCATTGTTACAAGCTTTATTTGGGATTATAAGAATCATAGAATAAGCAAAAAACATCTATGTAAATCAAAGACAAATGGAGGTTTAGCCTTACCAAATTTTTTGTTTTACTTTTGGGTAGTCCATATTAAAAACATGAATTTCTGGCTGCAAGAAATGGATCAGCAACCAGATTGGTTAAGGATGGAAAAGGAAGACTGTTTGCCTTTTGAAATTGGTTCGATTATGTTTGCTCCCACAAAACTGCACAAAAATACCTATAGGGAAAACCCTATAATATACAGTGGTATACAAATCTGGAAACAATTAAAAAATACTTTAAAATTGGATAATATATCACTCTGTTTCCCCATTGTAAATAACCCTTTATTTAAACCCTCCATATTGGATAATGGTTTTACACAATGGAAAAATTATGGAATTAAAAAGATGGAACATCTTTTGTAGGAAAGGCACTTTTTTTCATTTCAGGAGTTAAAACAGATTTACGGGTTACATTCAAATAACTTTTTCAGCTATCTACAACTTAGAGATTATGTTAAATCTAATACACAAAATTATAGGACTAGGGAACCAGAAATTCTTGATGTTTGAATAAACATCCTAATACAGAAAAATTAATAACTTCTATTTATAACACCCTATTAGATAGCGAGGTCCCATCGATGGAATTATATAGACACACATGGGAAAATGAATTAGGCCAACCTATAACGAAAGATATTTGGGACGAAAGTCTTCAATATATACATCACTGCTCGTTAAATGCCAGACATGCCTTAATACAATTTAAAGTATTAGATTACATTACTCTAAAACAAAACTAAATAGATCTTTCCACATATCTCTCCTATTTGTGATAAATGTCAGCATCTAGAGGCTAACTTAACGCATACTTTTGTAAATTGTATAAAAATCAAAAATGTCTGGATTGATATTTTTAGAATAATTTCTGAAGTTGTCAATACCCAATTGGATCCCGACTCAAAACTAATAATACTAGGAATATCAGAACAAAGCCTAACACTCACAACAAGCCAAATAAACTTTCTCGACTATAGTATAATAACTGGGAAAAAATTAATATTCAAATTTTGCAAAGGCCCTATGACCCCCACAATTAAAATGTGGATTATGGAAATGTCGGAGACCCTACACTTGGCAAGAATTAGACTTGTCTTAATGGACAAACAATAACTTTTTGTCAGAATATGGTCTCCATTCATTGACTATTTGAAGGGGTAGATTGGTTCAGCACGAGAACCTCACTGAAGCTCGAACTCAGGATTAGATGAAAAGTTATATTTTATAATTAGGAACCTATCTCCAATGATGTATTATTAGTAAATTATTCCATTCTTTTTTATTATGCCATTAGTTTTTGTTTTCTTTCTCTCTCACTCTCTATCTATATAAAAAACTAGAAGCAGAACCAATTTACAACTGATAATATTAACAATGTACGACTGATATACATGAAATGTTTATATTATGATATGTGCTTGCTTCTAATAAAAATATATATTTTTTAAAGAAAATTTTATTTAGCCTGTTCAATCTCTCACTGTAGTTAGATCATAGAGCTCAGATAGTCGAGGCCCCATGGCAACATCTTTGTAAAAATCATCTCCTCGAGAACATTTCTTTCTACCTGCTATTTAATGCAGAATGAGAACATATTGACTCAGTCTTGTACTGAGAATTTTATTAAGTCTGCCTGAACTTTCACTATAGTTCAGATCTTAAAGCTAGCTGGGTGCTCCCCTTTGTCTCAGATACAGTCGAGGCCTCAATAGACAATAGGTGCAGAGCACCGCCATTTAATGTGATCATGGCTGATCATCCCCAATCAGGACCCCGTTCCTGCCTTCTCCCCATATCGCCTGACTCCGCTATTTTTAAGAGCCCTATCTAGCTCTCTCTTGAAAGCATCCAGAGAACATGCCTCCACCGCCCTTAACAAGGCAGAGAATTCATCAGACTCACCACTCTCTGTCAGAAAGTGTTTCCTCGTCTCCGTTCTAAATGGCTTACTCCTTATTCTTAAACTGTGGCCCCTGGTTCTGGACTCCCCCAACATCAGGAACACGTTTACTGCCTCTAATGTGCCCAAGCCCTTAACAATCTTATATGTTTCAATAAGATAACCTCTCATCCTTCCAAACTCCAGAGTATACAAGCCCAGCTACTCCATTCTCTCAGCATATGACAGTCCCGCCATCCCGGGAATTAACCTTGTAAACCTACGCTGTACTCCCTCAATAGCAAGAATGTCCTTCCTCATATTAAGGGACCAAAATTGCACACAATACTCCAGGTGTGGTCTCACTAGGGCTCTGTACAACTGCAGAAGGACCTCTTTGCTCCGATATTCGATTCCTCTTGTTATAAAGGCCAACATGCCATTCGCTTTCTTCACTGCCTGCTGTACCTGCATGCTTACTCTCCTAGACTGATGTACAAGGAACCCCAGATCCCGTTGTACATCCCCTTTTGCCAACTTGACGTCATTTAGATAGTGCTGGAATAGGTGCAGGAGTACTAGTTGCCTCATGGCAACATCCTTGTAAAAATCTTCTTCTCAAGAGCATTTTCTTTCTACCTCTCTGTAATTTAATGCAGAATAAGAACATATTGACTGCATGATATTTTCTGTAATTTCAGATGTCGACAGTGGGTCCAGAATACTCGCCGCCATGATCTCCTACACCGAACTGCGGAGTATTTATTGCCGTCTTATGTACATTGTGTGAAATTGTGATTTGTTAGCTGCGCAAAACAATGCAAATGGCGATTTATTTATTATTGTATCTACGTTGGACATTTTGCTCTTTGGTGTAAGCAGGGGTGGGGCTACCATTGTGTTACATACGTTGAATTGTACATCACTTTCACTGGTTAGCTGATATACTGAACACTGCAACCCGGTATATCCCGCACACAGAATAATGTGAGTTCTGTAAATCTTACTATGCATGTCAGAAATAACGTGTTAACCATGTTAATGGATTGCTATTATGAATTATTTAAAATTGAGTGGGTTGGTGCCATATGCTGCTAATGTGTCATTATCAGATATTCAGTGTTAAAAAGAGAAATAAATCACAATAAAAGCGAAAAGATGTTCCTTCCACAGCGTGCGGGGAGTCTGGCCCGGATCAGCACGGCCGAGACACTAGAGTGAAGTTGCGGGGAGGTTTACAATGTTTTTTTATTTAATGTTGTTCCTTGTCTAGTCTGAAATAAAGTTCATCATTGGATATAAAAATTGGAAGAAATGTAAATGTGTGTGTTATATGATTATATACATCTATATCACATTCATATATTTGTGTTCTTTCCAGCACAATCTAATCAGTTGTATGCTCGCTGAATAAAACCATCCTTAAGTTATACATCATTTGTAAATCTTGCTCAAAACAAAATTTAATTTTGTAAAATACTTAAATTAGATAACCCCACCATAACAGACAGATCTCATTCCACTCTCTGGCTATCAACTCAAACACAGCACATGAGCCATGTTAAAAGAAATGATTAAAAAACATTTTAAAAAGAAAATTACCAGAGTAAAAATTTATAAACATTTTATTCTTTAACAAGAATTAACAGAATTATGAACTAACAGAACTATGAATCTAACCCTATATCACACACACAAACTGTCCCCCCGCAACGTTGATTACACTGCGAGTCGGGTCGGGTAGGTTCTGGTTACTGAAATGGACGAACAAAATGCCCACGTTCCGCTCCGTTGCGTACTACACGTCAGCCCATTGCATTTCGCAGGAGTGGCCTATCTATAGGATCTTTGGTAGGTATTACCTGGATTTGGAGAGGTCAATGTTCATACTGCTGGATTGCAAACTGTCCAAGCGAAATATGAGATGCTGCTCCTCCAATTTACGGTGGGCCTCACTCTGGCCATGGAGGAGGCCCAGGACAGAAAGGTAGGATTCAGAATGGGAGGGGGAGTTGAAGTGTTGAGCCACCGGGAGATCAGGTTGGTTATTGCGAACCGAGCGGAGGTGTTTGGTGTGTGTGCGTGAGTGTGTATGAGAGTGAGTGTGTGTGTGAGAGAAAGTGTGTGTGTGAGAGAGCATGAGAGGGTGTGTGTGTGCGTGTGAGAGAGGGAGAGGGAGTGTATGTGAGAGAGGGAGAGAGAGGGAGTGGGTGAGAGAGGGAGTGTGAGAGAGGAGGGGGCACGAGAGGGTGGAGTGGAGAGAATTTGTTTATGAGTGGGGGAGAGGGGAGAGAGAGGAATGTATATGTGCAGCTTTAAGGGACATTGGTCAAGTAGCATTTGCAGTATTGCATACAGTTCTGGTCACTCCATTACAGGACTGATGTGGAGGCTTTGGGGAAGGTGCAGAGATGGTTAACCAGAATGGATTAAAAACAAGGAACTGCAGATACTGGTTTACAAAAAAGGACACAAAATGCTGGAGTAACTCAGCGGGACAGGCAGCATCTCTGGAGAGAATGGGTGATTGAAGAAATGAACCAAAACGTTACCCATTCCTTCCAGCATTTTGTGTCTACCTAAACAGCGCCTATCCACGTGACGGGCTGGAGGAGCGGGCAAAGGCCTTGCCACAGAGCAGGCAGGTGATGGGGCGCTGCCCGACGTGGACTTGCCGGTGCTCCAGCAGGTGGTCAAGGCGGGTGAAGCCCTTATCACAGAACGGGCAGGGGAAGGGACGCTCACCGCTGTGTGTACGCCGGTGCTGCCACAGGCTGGACATGCAGGTGCAACCCTTGCCACACTCAGAGCACACAAAGGGTCTCTCTCCGGTGTGTAACCGCTGGTTCTCCCACAGCCCCCATGCTCTCTTGTCACAGTGGGAGCAGCTGCTCGCCGGCGTGAGTCCGCCGGTGCTGCCGCAACCCCCGCGAGCTGTCAAACTCCTCACCACAGTACGGGCAGTCGTAGGGCTGGCCACTGGTGTGCACGTGCTGGTGAGACAGGGCGTGGAAGGCCACGGCAAAGCGTTCCCCACACACCGGGTTGGGGACGGGACGGTTGCCGGTGTGCACCCGCTGGTGGGACAGCAGCTTGGAGGGGCGGGTGAAGCCCTTCCCGCACTGGGCGCAGGTGTAGGGGCGCTCGCCGGTGTGGGTTCGCTGGTGCACCAGCAGGTTGCTGGAGCAGGTGAAGCCCTTGCCGCACTGGGCGCAGGTGTAGGGTCGCTCGCCGGTGTGGTTTCGCTGGTGCACCAGCAGATGACCGGACTGGGTGAAGCCCTTGCCACACTGGGCGCAGGTGTAGGGTCGCTCGCCGGTGTGGATGCGCTGGTGGGACAGCAGGTTGCTGGACTGAGTGAAGCCCTTGCCGCACTGGGTGCAGGTGTAGGGACGCTCGCCGGTGTGGATGCGCTGGTGGGACAGCAGGTTGCAGGAATGGGTGAAGCCCTTGCCGCACTGGGCGCAGGTGTAGGGGCGCTCGCCGGTGTGCACCCGCTGGTGAGACAGCAGCTTGGAGGAGAAGGTGAAGCCCTTGCCGCACTGGGTGCAGGTGTAGGGACGCTCCCCGGTGTGCACGCGCCTGTGCTGCTTCAGCTCTGGTAATGACTTGAAGTCTTTGCCGCAGTCGGAGCAGGTGAAGGGCCGCTCACTGCTGTGCACCCGCCGGTGCTGCCGTAGCCCCGACAACCGGACAAAGCTCATGTCGCTGGTAGAGCAGCCATAGGGCTTCTCGCCCGTGTGCACCCGCCGGTGGGTCTTCAGCACAACCGCCGTCTTGAAGCTCTTGCCGCACTCCGAGCAGTCGAAGGTGCGTTCTCCCGTGTGAACCCGCCGGTGGATCTCCAGCTTGCTCGGGCAGTGCCAGGCCTTGCCACACACGTCGCACTCATAATGCTTCTCCTTGTTGTGCCCCATCATGGGGTCCTCCATCGAAGCGCAGCCCCTCGAAGCTCAATCGCACACCTGCACCCTGGCCACCCTCAATGGCTGCTCACGTCCCCGTCTCTCCGTCCACAGCAATGGCTCCTAAACCCTGCAGGAGGGGAACACAGAGGGTCAACAAGCTGGCAAACAGGACATTACGAGCACATATTGGGTGCGTTTATGGTGGAGGAAACCGTTCAAAGACGTTCAGGGTTGTAGATTAATCAGCCTCCGCAAAATTGTTAAATTGTCCCTAATGTGCGTAGGATAGTGCTAGTGTACGGGGTGATCACTGGTCGGCGCGGACTCCGTGGGCCGAAAGACCTGTTTCAGCGCTGCATCTCCAAACTAAACTAAACCAAAGGGTCTCGACCCAAAATGTCGCTCCAGCACATTCTCTCTGTCGCTCTCTCTCTCTCTCTGTCCCCCTCTCTCTCTCTGTCCCTCACTCTCTCTCTTTTCCTCTCTCTCCCTCTCTGTCCTTCTCTCATTCTGTCCCTCTCTCTCTCTTTGTCTCTCTCTGTCCCCCTTTCTCCATCTCTCTCTGTCTGTCTCTCTCTTTCTCTATCTCTGTCCCTCCTCTCTCTTTCTCTGCCCCCCCTCTCTCCCTTTCTCCCTCTGTGGGTCTCTCTCTCTCTGTCCCCACCTCTCTCTCTCACTCTGTCCCTCTCTCTCTCTCTGTCCCCTCTCTCTCCCCCTCTGTCTCTCTCTCTATCCCTCTCTCTCTCTGACCCTCTCTGTCCCCCCCTCTCTCTCTCTGTCCCTCTCCCTCGCTCTCTGTCCCCCTCTCTCTCTCTCTGTCCCTCCCTCTCTGCCTCCCTCTCTCTGTCCCTCTCTCTCTCTCTCTCTCTCTCTCTCTCAATCTCTCTCTCTCTTTTCCCTTAACATATCTAAAGAAGCTTTTACTGTCCTTCTTTATATTCCTGGCCAGCTTCCCTTCGTACTTCATCTTTTCAGCCCATATTGCCCGTTTTGTTTCCTATAAAAGTTTCCCAATCCTCTGTCCCCACCTCAATGAGTTCCACGCCCGCTACGATGTGGAGCTCTTGTTCCATCGCATCCGCCTCACACCGTTCTTCCATGGGAAGGAGTCCTCGCCCCCATTGATGACCCCTTTACCCGTCTCCAACGGACCCTCTCCTCTTGGACCCCCCCTCATGGCCATTGGTACAATGAAATTTGGGGGTCACCAACCGACGTTGGAACAGGAGAACATTCTCAGCGGCTTGGACTTCCGAATCGGCCACTTCCTACCGGAGACCGCGGCTCGCGAAGTCCACAGGCTGAGCTGGGTGGAGCCCTGGGGTCCCTCGGCAAAGGGACCCCAGGGCTCCGCAATGTTGAAATCAGCGCGGCCCGAGGCTGGGAGCTCTGCAAACCACAGCTCCATGATGTTGAAGCAGCAGGCCCAACACTCCAGAGCTTCAAACGGCGTTCCAGGTAAGGCATCACCCGCTCCGCGATGAATCCAATATGTATTTTAAAACCAACTGTTTAATGACAACATACAGTAGGATCTAAAAGTGTCACACTGTCACTGTCGGGTAGTCATGATCCTCAGATGGAGCAGCAGGACACCAGACACCTGTGGCAGGGGCTACGGACTGTAACCAACTACCGGAGCAGCCCCCCCTCAACCGGAAGTGCCGGCACCTCCCTAGCTGATGACCTGAACCCCTTCTACGCTCGTTTCGAGTCGGACAACATCACCCCAGGTTTGCCGACTATCGACAATACCGCCAGCGTGCTGGCTAACGAAGCTGAAGGGAGGAATGTGCACACATTCTTGTTGTCCGAGCACGATGTGAGGAGGGCTCTGACACGGGTGTACACGAGGAAAGCTGTAGGCCCAGATGGCATCTCGGGGCGAGTACTTAAGTCCTGTGCTACGCAGCTAGCTCCGGTGCTCACTACAATATTCAACCTCTCCCTGGACAAGTCCGTGGTCCCTGCCTGTTTCAAAAGATCCATCATTGTACCTGTACCTCAGCCTGTCTGAATGACTACCGTCCAGTGGCACTCACCTCAGTAGTCATGAAATGCTTTGAGAAGCTAGTCAAGAAACACATCTGCGCCTTCCTCCCTCACATGGACCCGTTATAATTCGCATACCGTCCGAACAGATCCACGGACGATGCGGTCTCCCAGGTTCTGCACACCGCTCTCTCTCACCTTGACAGCCAGAAGGGGGCTATGTGAAGATGCTGTTCAGAGACTTCAGTTCAGCCTTCAACACGATAGTCCCCACCAGACTAGCCGAGAAGCTGCTGGAATTAGGGCTCAACACCCCCCTGTGTGCCTGGACCCTGGTCTTTCTCACCGCCAGGCCCCAGGTAGTCAAGGTGGGAGGAAATATATCGAAGTCCCTCATCCTTAGCACAGGATCCCCCCAGGGTTACGTCCTCAGCCCCCTACTGTACTCCCTGTACACACATGACTGTGTGGCTAGGTTCAGCTCCAATTCGATAATCAAGTTTGCTGATGACACTGTGGTGGTGGGCCAGATCACTGAAAATAATGAGAAGGCCTACCGGGAAGAGGTGGCTGATCTGGCACTGGTGTCAGTACAACAGCCTCCTCTTGAATATCAAAAAAACTAAGGAGCTGATCGTGGACTTTAGGAGGGCACATCATTCGAGGACGTACACACCATTGAGGATAAATGGGGATACTGTGGATAGGGTGAGCTGTTTTAAATACCTGGGAGTGCACATCTCTGAGGATATGACATGGACATCACACGCTGCAGCACTGGTGAGTAAGGCAAGGCAGCGCCTTTACCACCTCAGGCAATTGAGGAAATTCAGAGTGTCTCTGAGGATCCTCCAGTGCTTCTACTCAGCGGCTGTGGAAAGCATCTTTACCGGAAATATCACGATTTGGTTTGGGAACTGCTCTGCCCAGGACAAGAAGGCTCTGCAGAGAGTAGTGCGTTCAGCCGAACGCACTATGGGAACTACACTCGCCCCCCTGCAGGAACTATACATCAGGAGGTTCAACTCCAGAGCCAACAAGATCATGGGAGACCCCTTCCACCCCTGCAACGGACTGTTCCAGCTGCTACGGTCAGGCAAACACCTCCATATAACCATATAACAATTACAGCACGGAAACAGGCCATCTCGGCCCTTCTAGTCCGTGCCGAACACTTATTCTCCCCTAGTCCCATCTACCAGCAATCAGACCATGACCCTCCATTCCTTTCCCGTCCATATACCTATCCAATTTATTTTTAAATGATAAAATCGAACCTGCACCCACCACTTCCACTGGGAGCACATTCCACACAGCTACCACTCTCTGAGTAAAGAAGTTCCCCCTCATGTTACCCTTAAACTTCTGTCCCTTAATTCTCAAATCATGTCCTCTTGTTTGAATCTTCCCTACTACCCTCAATGGAAAAAGCTTATCCACGTCAACTCTGGCTACCCCTCTCATCATTTTAAAGACCTCTATCAAGTCCCCCCTTAACATAGAAACATAGAAAATAGGTGCAGGAGGCCATTCGAGCCTGTACCGCCATTCAATACGATCATGGCTGATCATCCAACTCAGTATCCTGTACCTGCCTTCTCTCCATACCCCCTGATACCTTTAGCCACAAGGGCCACATCTAACTCACTCTGTGTGAAAAATGTTTTTCTCATCTCGGTCATAAAAGACTCCCCCTTTATCCTTAAACTGTGACCCCGTGTTCTGGACTTCCCCAACATCGGGAACAATCTTCCTGCATCTAGCCTGTCCAACCCCTTAAGAATTTGAAGTCTGAAGAAGGGTTTCGGCCCGAAACGTTGCCTGTTTCCTTCGCTCCATAGATGCTGCTGCACCCGCTGAGTTTCTCCAGCATTTTTGTGTACCCTTAAGAATTTTGTAAGTTTCTATAAGATCCCCCCTCAATCTTCTAAATTCTAGCGAGTACAAGCCGAGTCTATCCAGTCTTTCTTCATATGAAAGTCCTGCCATCCCAGGAATCAGTCTGGTGAACCTTCTCTGTACTCCCTCTATGGCAAGAGTGTCTTTCCTCAGATTTGGAGACCAAAACTGTACGCAATACTCCAGGTGTGGTCTCACCAAGACCCTGTACAACTGCAGTAGAACCTCCCTGCTCCTATACTCAAGTCCTTTTGCTATGAATGCTAACATACCATTCGCATTCTTCACTGCAGGGCTCGAAATCAGAGGTTGCCCGGGTGTCACTGACCACTCAAAGCACCGCCGGGCAACCTAAACACCGAGTCATTTTGCCCGGTTTGGCAACCAGATACTGGTTTGTACCGAAGATAGACACAAAAAACTGGAGTAACTCCGCGGGTCAGGCAGCATCTCTGGAGAAAAGGAACGCTATGTTTTGTGTCGACGGTGACGGCTGTATTGCGGGGCAAAGATACTAGGTGCGGGGTGAGGAAGGTACAGAGCGAAAGACGGGCCCCGAACAGCGGCAGCAGCGGCTACATAGCCGCCTCCTCCCGCCCTGATAAGGGCCGCTGCTTGTAAACCCACTAACGGCGATAACCGCTTTCAAAACAAACCCTCCCGCACGGCGAGCGGGAGGGTTTGTTTTGAAAGCGGTTATCGCCGTTAGTGGGTTTACAAGCAGAGGCCCTTATCAGGCCGGGCGGGGGGGCGGGAGGAGACGCAGCCGCTGTCGCTGCTGCCGCTGTGCGACGCCCGTCATTCGCTTCGACTCGTCTGAAGCAGTTGCATCAAAGATCTTATAGCTATAGGATCTTTGAGCTGTACCGCTCGGCCCCGCACCTTGCTGTTGGCTGGCGGAGGAGGGAGGCGGTGGCGAGGAGTTCCCAACGGCCAAGGCAGCGGGGCGATATTGTCCGAGGAGTGCTGATCTTCCTTCCTCCCCACCTCACGCCCCTCTCCCTTTCTCTTGTACGCCCCCTCCACCCCCTTATCCTGGGACCCCTCCACTCCATCCCGCACTGATCCCCATTCCTGCCTCTATTCAGTCCTCACTGACATCTCCTGTGCTCCCCTCCATATCTACCCCCCCCCATCTATTCATCCTGCGCTGATCACCCTATCCACCTCGCATTGATTCCCCTGCCACCCCCCCCCCCCATCCATCCTACACTGGTTCCCCAATTCACCCTGTACTTACCCCTTTCCCATCCATCCTGCACTTCTCCTCCATCCATCCTGTACTAATCCACGCATTCATCCCGTACTGACCCACCCTCCATTTACCCTGCACCTTCCCCCCCTCCCCTCATTCATCCTGCACACCCTCCGATCCACATTGTACTGACCCCCCCCATTCATCCTGCGCTGATATCCCCCCCCCATCCATCCTGTACTGATCCTCCCATTCAAGAAGAATGGGGGGAACAGTCTGAAGAAGGGTCTCGACCCGAAATGTTGCCTATTTCCTTCGCTCCATAGATGCTGCCTCACCCGCTGAGTTTCTCCAGCACTTTTGTCTACCCCCATCCATCCCCTAATGAACCCCCCCATTCAACACCACTGACATCCCCCATGCTCTCCCCTCACAATTTAACCTACTCCAACCAACACGTACTAATTCACCTGCCTCAATCCATCCATTCTGCACCGAGTGCCTTCTAACCCCCCACCCCCGCCATCTATCCACCCCGCACTGATTCACACACACCCCCCTCTCTGACCCTATTGTGCTGGAAATGTCTTCAGAGCGAACATTGACTATGTTTGATAACGGAATGCAATCAAATGTGTTTTAATTCCCAATGTTATTATTTGTTTTAATCCATAAAGATGGATTAATTAAATTGTGAACACGTGAAACATTAAAACGGCAGTGTTCGATTGTCACTGCTGACGTTGACACGTTATTACAGAATTCATTTTAACGGCAAATCAATGCTCTTAATATGGAGTATCAGTACTGTAGTTATTTAATGAGCAACATTCACAACTATACATACGCATATATGTTACCATGGTCCAGGATTTATTGACACAGGTTGATCATACGCTGAATAATCCAACCACATTTTTGTTTGGAAGTGGAAAGAACTAATAGAAATTGCATTAATTGCAATGTGTAAAAAGAGTTGAGATACTGTAGGTATGTTACAATACTTACCCTCAGCGGCGCTGTAATTCTGCCACTGGCCGTGTGCACGATTTTGGCGCCTTTAAGGGGTGGGCGGGTTTAAAACACGGGTTTCTCCTACCTTGTCCTGTATTATATTTCGTTGGAGTACAAGCGTTTGCTGAAAAATCGTTCCGAGGGGCATTTTGTGTATTTTTTATTTTTATTAAATCAACAATGTCAGCGCTGGAGTCATTTTAAAATCAGCTTCTGAAGCCGTCAATGCTGACAACGGGGACGGATTTCACACACGGGACAGGTAAACGAAAGTGGTTTATTTTAATGTATAAAAGTGCTTCTTAAGAAGCCTTCAATTAATATTTTTTCATGCGAAACGATGATTTTATTCCCCGAACGGCAGAATATTTCATGCCGAAACGGGGTTAAATTCACCGCAAATCAACGTTCCAAATGATCGCGTTCCAGAAATTCTCACTCGCAAAATGATTTAAATGCCCATTAATTTGCAGGTATTAAACATTCAATTCCTTCCATTTGGCCTGTAAATTCATGACAATGAGATTTAAAAATTATGTTATATTGTGAATTCTTGTGTGAATGTTATTTGGACACTTAGGCTATTAAAAAATGTTAATCTATTCTTAAGAAATTGATAGATGTTTAGATCTAGTAATTTTGTAATTAGCTACAATTAGGTAACTAACTAATTATATGCTTTAATTTCATCTTCTAAGTAAGATTGTTTCATATTTGTTTCAGAATGCTTCAGTCTATAATAACTGAAAATTTATTGCAGTTCTCTTAATTTTTAAGAAAGTTATGGGCTTTTGACTGTCCTCGATCACAGCTTTTGTGTTAAATCAATGGAAAAGCAATAGGGAACAAGATGCTAATTTCCGAGTATGAAAATCGCCATTACTTCTTTAATACTGAAGATATGAAAGTGAATTAGGTGTCAAATTTAACTTCTTTTTATGCTTTATCTGATGGGATAAATTGCAGACTTTATTTTTTTAATCTAAAAATTTTGTAACATTGCTAGATACTGTCTTATAATTTTGCTGCATGTCATTGTGGGATATATCACAGCCCGAGTGAGCCGAGTGTATGACCGCCTCCGGAAACGCCCGAGTGCGTGAGCGGAAACACCCGAGCGGGCGGGCGGGCGGTTGTTCGAGGCGCCGCCGCGCCAAGATGGCGGACGCGGACTCGGCGCTCTCGGCGTCGCTGTCGGACATGGACGGGGTGGTCAAACGCATCATCCACGGCGGCCATGACCCCGGCCGGCCGGCGGGCGGCAGCGCTTCACCCCCGGCACCAAGGTAGCGGGGCGGGGACGCTGGGGGACAGAGAGAGAGAGAGGGAGAGAGAGACTTACTGAGGGGAGACGGTGACGGCGCCGGCGATCAATTCATCGCTCCCCTCCCCTCATTCATCCTGCACACCCTCCGATCCACATTGTACTGACCCCCCCCATTCATCCTGCGCTGATATCCCCCCCCATCCATCCTGTACTGATCCTCCCATTCAAGAAGAATGGGGGGAACAGTCTGAAGAAGGGTCTCGACCCGAAATGTTGCCTATTTCCTTCGCTCCATAGATGCTGCCTCACCCGCTGAGTTTCTCCAGC
The DNA here is from genome assembly GCA_038087875.1 of Malacoraja senta. Classification (NCBI taxonomy): domain Eukaryota; kingdom Metazoa; phylum Chordata; class Chondrichthyes; order Rajiformes; family Rajidae; genus Malacoraja; species Malacoraja senta. The sequence goes on along the minus strand of JAXLNO010000221.1, from coordinate 18,806 downwards.
ACTTTTGTCTACCCCCATCCATCCCCTAATGAACCCCCCCATTCAACACCACTGACATCCCCCATGCTCTCCCCTCACAATTTAACCTACTCCAACCAACACGTACTAATTCACCTGCCTCAATCCATCCATTCTGCACCGAGTGCCTTCTAACCCCCCACCCCCGCCATCTATCCACCCCGCACTGATTCACACACACCCCCCTCTCTGACCCTATTGTGCTGGAAATGTCTTCAGAGCGAACATTGACTATGTTTGATAACGGAATGCAATCAAATGTGTTTTAATTCCCAATGTTATTATTTGTTTTAATCCATAAAGATGGATTAATTAAATTGTGAACACGTGAAACATTAAAACGGCAGTGTTCGATTGTCACTGCTGACGTTGACACGTTATTACAGAATTCATTTTAACGGCAAATCAATGCTCTTAATATGGAGTATCAGTACTGTAGTTATTTAATGAGCAACATTCACAACTATACATACGCATATATGTTACCATGGTCCAGGATTTATTGACACAGGTTGATCATACGCTGAATAATCCAACCACATTTTTGTTTGGAAGTGGAAAGAACTAATAGAAATTGCATTAATTGCAATGTGTAAAAAGAGTTGAGATACTGTAGGTATGTTACAATACTTACCCTCAGCGGCGCTGTAATTCTGCCACTGGCCGTGTGCACGATTTTGGCGCCTTTAAGGGGTGGGCGGGTTTAAAACACGGGTTTCTCCTACCTTGTCCTGTATTATATTTCGTTGGAGTACAAGCGTTTGCTGAAAAATCGTTCCGAGGGGCGTTTTGTGTATTTTTTATTTTTATTAAATCAACAATGTCAGCGCTGGAGTCATTTTAAAATCAGCTTCTGAAGCCGTCAATGCTGACAACGGGGACGGATTTCACACACGGGACAGGTAAACGAAAGTGGTTTATTTTAATGTATAAAAGTGCTTCTTAAGAAGCCTTCAATTAATATTTTTTCATGCGAAACGATGATTTTATTCCCCGAACGGCAGAATATTTCATGCCGAAACGGGGTTAAATTCACCGCAAATCAACGTTCCAAATGATCGCGTTCCAGAAATTCTCACTCGCAAAATGATTTAAATGCCCATTAATTTGCAGGTATTAAACATTCAATTCCTTCCATTTGGCCTGTAAATTCATGACAATGAGATTTAAAAATTATGTTATATTGTGAATTCTTGTGTGAATGTTATTTGGACACTTAGGCTATTAAAAAATGTTAATCTATTCTTAAGAAATTGATAGATGTTTAGATCTAGTAATTTTGTAATTAGCTACAATTAGGTAACTAACTAATTATATGCTTTAATTTCATCTTCTAAGTAAGATTGTTTCATATTTGTTTCAGAATGCTTCAGTCTATAATAACTGAAAATTTATTGCAGTTCTCTTAATTTTTAAGAAAGTTATGGGCTTTTGACTGTCCTCGATCACAGCTTTTGTGTTAAGTCAATGGAAAAGCAATAGGGAACAAGATGCTAATTTCCGAGTATGAAAATCGCCATTACTTCTTTAATACTGAAGATATGAAAGTGAATTAGGTGTCAAATTTAACTTCTTTTTATGCTTTATCTGATGGGATAAATTGCAGACTTTATTTTTTTAATCTAAAAATTTTGTAACATTGCTAGATACTGTCTTATAATTTTGCTGCATGTCATTGTGGGATATATCACAGCCCGAGTGAGCCGAGTGTATGACCGCCTCCGGAAACGCCCGAGTGCGTGAGCGGAAACACCCGAGCGGGCGGGCGGGCGGTTGTTCGAGGCGCCGCCGCGCCAAGATGGCGGACGCGGACTCGGCGCTCTCGGCGTCGCTGTCGGACATGGACGGGGTGGTCAAACGCATCATCCACGGCGGCCATGACCCCGGCCGGCCGGCGGGCGGCAGCGCTTCACCCCCGGCACCAAGGTAGCGGGGCGGGGACGCTGGGGGACAGAGAGAGAGAGAGGGAGAGAGAGACTTACTGAGGGGAGACGGTGACGGCGCCGGCGATCAAGATGGCGGCGACTCCGGGCACCAACCGTCGCCAGTGCCCGCCCCCCGACCGCGCTGATTGGACGAGGAGGCGGTGACGGACGGCGACCCCCGCCAATGGGCGGCTGGTTCGAGGGACATCCCGCCTGCCGCAGGCGCTGATTGGATGGGGACTGGGTGATGGGCGGACGAATTATCCAATGGACTGGAGACGGGTGACGGACGGATGGACCGGCCAATGGGCGGGGGAGTAGGAGGTTGTCCCGCCCTCCTGTCGTAGCTGATTGGATGGAGACGGGAGAGGCGGATTATCCAATGAGGGGGAGGGTATGAGGGTTTTCCCGCCCCCAGACCGCGCTCATTGGAGGAGGATGGGAGACTGAGGGATGGAAGGGCCAATGGGAGGGTTGGTGGTTTTCCCGCCACTAGACGTGGCTGATTGGATGGAGTTTGGGTGATGGGCGGCTGGATCATCCAATGGGGGGTAGTAGGTTGTCCCGCCTCCCACAAGCAGTGATTGGAGGAGGAGGCGGCGACGGACAGACGGCCTGGCCAATGGCCGGAGGTTGGAGGTTGTCCCGTCTGCAGTCGTTGGTCATTGGAGGAGGAGGGAGACGGACAGACGGCCCGGCCAATGGGCGGAGGGTTAGAGGGACATCTGGAGTTGTATAGAGACCACACCTGGACTATTGTGTACAGTTTTGGTCTCCTAATTTGAGGAAGGACATCCTTGTGATTGAGGCAGTGCAGCGTAGGTTCACCAGATTGATCCCTGGGATGGCGGGACTGTCATATGAGGAAAGATTGAAAAGACTAGGCTTGTATTCACTTGAGTTTAGAAGGATGAGGGGGTATCTTATAGAAACATATAAAATTATAAAAGGACTGGACAAGCTAGATGCAGGAAAAATGTTCCCAATGTTGGGCGAGTCCAAAACCAGTGGCCACAGTCTTAGAATAAAGGGGAGGTCATTTAAGACTGAGGTGAGAAAAACCTTTTCCACCCAGAGAGTTGTGTGAATTTGTGGAATTCCCTGCCACAGAGGGCAGTGGAGGCCGTCACTGGATGGATTTATGAGAGAGTTAGATAGAGCTATAGGGGCTGGTGGAGTCAAGGGATATGGGGAGAAGGCAGGCATGGGTTATTAGAAACATAGACAATAGGTGCAGGAGTAGGTCATTCGGCCCTTCGAGCCTGCACCGCCGTTCAATATGATCATGGCTGATCATCCAACTCAGTGTCCTGTACCTGCCTTCTCTCCATACCCCCTGATCCCTTTAGCCACATGGGCCACATCTAACTCCCTCTTAAATATAGCCAATGAACTGGCCTCAACTTTCTGTGGTAGAAAATTCCACAGATTCACCACTCTCTGTGTGAAAAATGCTTTTCTCATCTCGGTCCTAAAAGACTTCCCCCTTATCCTTAAACTGTGACCCCGTGTTCTGGACTTCCCCAACATCGGGAACAATCTTCCTGCATCCAGCCTGTCCAACCCCTTAAGAATTTTGTAAGTTTCTATAAGATCCCCCCTCAATCTTCTAAATTCCAGCGAGTACAAGCCGAGTCTATCCAGTCTTTCTTCATATGAAATAGAAACATAGAAAAAGACCCTGCGGTCTGACCCCGTGAACCCTGCACTGACCGCAGTGACCACTGACCTGTGACCTCTCACCCCCCCACACAGGCCACGTTCCACTACAAGACCCTGCGCTGTGACCCAGAGCGGACGCTCATCGACGACAGCCGGACCAACGGCAAACCCATGGAGCTGATCATCGGCAAGAAGTTCAAGCCGCCCGTGTGGGAGACGGTCGTCAGCTCCATGTGTGAAGGGGAGGTGGCCGAGTTCACCTGTGACACGCGGGTAGGGAATCCCCCCCCGTACCTCCACTCATAACATCCTCCTCACAGTTCACCCAGCTTTGTGTCATCTGCAAATATGCTAATGTTACTTTGAATCCCTTCATCCAAATCATTGATGTATATTGTTAGTAGCTGCGGTCCCAGCACCGAGCCTTGCGGTACCCCACTAGTCACTGCCTGCCATTCTGAAAGTGACCCGTTAATCCCTACGCTTTGTTTCCTGTCTGCCAACCACTTATCTATCCATGTCAGCACTCTACCCCCAATACCATGTGCCCTAATTTTGCCCACTAATCTCCTATGTGGGACCTTATCAAATGCTTTCTGAAAGTCCAGGTACACTACATCCACTGGCTCTCCCTTGTCCATTTTCCTAGTTACATCTTCAAAAAATTCCAGAAGATTAGTCAAGCATGATTTCCCCTTCGTAAATCCATGGTGACTCGGACGGATCCTGTTACTGCTATCCAAATGTGCGGCTATCTCATCTTTTATAATTGACTCCAGCATCTTCCCCACCACCGATGTCAGGCTAACTGGTCTATAATAGTAAGATTAAACGAGAACTTACCAGTTTGAAGTTTGATCTGTATTTTATGAGGAGTTACGATGAGGGATTACGTGAAGAACCCGTCCAGCACGCATGCGCGACATTCTTCAAAGCAGTGGTGTGCACCAGCTCTACTGGACGGCGTCTCTGCTCACACACCGCTGGCTTCTCTCTCCACCTGCACCGCTGGATACCTCTCTCCACCTGCACCGCTGGACGACCTCTCTGCGCCCTCGCTGCCGGACACCCATCGCTGCTGGACACCCCTCTTCGACTTCTCTGCTGGACACCTCTCTGCGCCCTCACCGCTGGACAACCTCTCTGCCGCTTCATCATGATCAAATACTCGGCTCTGCGGCTGACTGGTCTCTCCAACAATCACACCCCATCCTGCATCCCAATCGTTAAACAGTTTGGACTTCTGCGTCGACCCCGTTACATCCATAGAGTCTCTCGACGCAAGCTTGTCTGCTCCGGCCATGGACGTTCCATTCCATTCATCTTCTCACTGCCGCGCTCTGCCCTCCCTCAACCGTGTCACCCCCTATCCCAGCTGACCACATACACTCTCAACTGGGACAACCTCAGATCTCTCCAGCCTGCCCCCATCCCTCCACCCTCTCACAATGCCAACTTTGCCCTCCTCAACACCCGGTCGCTCAACAACAAAGCCCTTGCCCTCCATGAACTAATCCTTGACAACACTCTTGACTTCCTTCTGTTCACTGAAACCTTGCAACAACCCAATGTCTTCTCCCTCAACCAAGCATCTCCATCTGGGTTTAATTATATTTCCAAACCCCGCCCCTCCCGCCATGGAGGTGGCCTCGCTGTTATTTTCAACCAGAACTTTCCGATCGCTGAACTCCCCCTCCCCCCAGTAGCATCGTTTGAATTCCTTGCCTTCAAAGCCCTTTCCTCCATGACAGTCATCCTCATTTACCGGCCTCCAAATCCCTCCTTCCTATCTGACCACTGAATTCCTCACACTTGTCTCATCTCTCACCCCACGTCTGCTGCTACTTGGTGACTTAAACATTCATATGGACTGCAAGTTCGCATCTGAATTCGCTTTTCTACTTGACAACTTCTCTCTCACTCAGCACGTCACCTTTCCCACTCATGACAAAGGTCACATCCTTGACCTGGTCTGCTCCACAAATCAACCGGTACTCGACCTCCATCCATCCCTCTTCCCCCTCTCTGATCATAAGCTTATACGGTTCACCATCCCTTCTCCGACACCTCGCCCCTGCTCCTCCGAGAAATCACCTTCCGTAATCTAAAATCCATCGACCCTCACCATCTCTCTGACCTGCTCTCCACCACTCTCCCCCTGGACTCAACCCACATCTCACCTGATGATCTCACAAACCATCTCAATTCCACCTTGTCTACCTCCCTTAACACTCTGGCTCCCCACAAAACAAGAACCGTAACTTTTAATAAATCTTCACCCTGGTACACACCTGCACTTCGTAAGCTGAAACAGATTGGTCGCCGACTTGAACGACTCAAAAAGGAATCACCTCTCACAGTCCCCCATGAAGCTTACAAACTCCACCTCACTGCCTATAAAGATGCCCTCACTGCTGCTAAATCTGCCTACCTCTCCTCCATATTCACTGACCCCTGCCTAAACCACAGAACCCTCTTCTGCACAGTCTGCAAACTCCTCAAGCCTCGAGCCAACACTCTCCCTACCTCCAATCCGGATCTCTGCAACTCATTCCTCCACTTTTTTTGCTGATAAAATAGTAAGATTAAACGAGAACTTACCAGTTTGAAGTTTGATCTGTATTTTATGAGGAGTTACGATGAGGGATTACGTGAAGGACCCGTCCAGCACGCATGCGCGACATTCTTCAAAGCAGCGGTGTGGAATCACAGGAAACACAATAATTGAAATAAACATAGTAAAGAAAAGGAGAACTAAGATACCTGTTGATCTATATATTTGAGGGTGGGAGCGGAGGGCACGTAATCCCTCATCGTAACTCCTCATAAAATACAGATCAAACTTCAAACTGGTAAGTTCTCGTTTAATCTTACTATTTTACTTCGGAGTCACGTGAGTGACTACGTGAAGATTTTAAAGCTCTGTGATTTCAAACCGTGTAACAGTTCATACTTCACTCGCTGCCGAAGTCATTCAAGGGAGGAAGTATGTTATCGTAATCAACCATAATCTGTTTGTAAACAATAATGGTATCTATTAAACAATAACAAAAGACAAAATGCTCCCCCGGGCTTAAATTATATATTTTTGCAGATTTTAAAACTCTTCTGCAAATAACACAGGTTCTGCTAGCGGCTTGTGGTAGAACGTTTGGAACGTTTTCTCCATGTTCATTCTTTTAGCCGCCGATGTGGATGCTGCCCTGGTGGAGTGAGATGTATATACATCAGTATCTACTCCAGCAGCTCCCAGTACCTGCTTGAGCCATCTCGAGATGGTTTGGCTCGACACCCAACCATGAGGTTTCTTGTGGCTGACCCATAAGGCTTTTTTATTTATTTATTATTATTATTTTTTTTTTTCCTTTCTCCCTCGAGAATCTCTTGTTGTGTTGATGTAAGTGAATAAGTGAGTCATGACACACAACCGTAGGTCAGGTGGGTATGCCCGGAAATCCATAACTAGGACTCAAGTTCCTGGCTTGCTCTGCTTTAGCAGCTCCTGAATGGTGAATGAGACCCGGTCTGGTGTTATAACCATGTTGTCCAGTCGCAGTAAGTGGAGGCACTGGACTCTTTGTGCTGAGACTAGTGGCATCAGCATGACCGTTTTCAGGGTTAGCTTTTCCAGGGTGAGACCTGGCTGGGGACCATCCCCTTAGGTATGTCAGGACCACACTGACATCCCAGATTTGTGTATACCTGGGTCTAAGAGGGTTGGAGTTGACGATACTCCTCATGAGTTTGATCACCAGCGGGTGAGACCCTGTGGCCTGTTGTCCTGGCACCTGTTTTAAGTAGGCTGACAGCGCACGTCTGGCAGTATTGATGGCGCTGTAGCTCAATCCTTCATTATGGTGAAGGCCCCCCAGGAACTCCAGTACATTGGTTATGGTTGCAGATGAGTACGTTGTCCCAGTAGTCGAGCAGTATCTTTCCCACTTCCTGATGCTCGATAGGTATTGTTTCCTGGTGGACATACGGTGTCATCATGTTGATGGTCCTGTCAGACAATCCCAGTCCCAGCAGTGGTCTTTTGATAATCTGCAACCCAGTAGGTTAATTTTGCCATGGCATGGATGACTTATGCCTGATACAGGGTGCGTCAATAGGTCTGGGCTACTGGGAAGGTCATAGGAGTTTTGATGACCATGTCGAGGACCACTGGGAACCATGGCTGTGTAGGCCAGTTGGTACTATCAAAATACCTGAAGCAGAGTCCATCTGTATTTTGCGTAGTACCCTACAGATTAAGGCAGAAGGGGAAAAAGCATAGAAGAAATCGGTCCCCCAGTTCAGCGCGAATGCATCTATCGCTGCTGCCTCAGGGTGTGGTTTCCAAGGGACATACATTGGTACGTGGTGATTTAGTCTGGATGCAAAGAGATCGATATCTGGTGTGCCATATTGGTTTGTAATTTTAGCAAAAGCTCTAGGATTTAACATCCATTCGGTGTTTATCATTGAATTTGCGTGACCTGGCACTGTATTTAGCTTACCTGGTAGGTAAGTTGCTGATAGCCAAATATGTCTATCGACCCACCATTACCAGATTGTGTTGACCCAATTGTCACATGATATCGATTTTATTCCGGTCATATGGTTAATATAGGCCACCACCGTGATATTATCAATTTGTAAATGAACATGCAAGTTGTGCATATTCCTAGAATATGCTTTAAAACCATAAAACGCACCCAACATTTCCAAATAATTTATGCCCAGTGTTTGTAGTAAAGACGAGTCTAGGTTAGTCCATCTACCACCTGTGCTGGATATGGTATTAGTTGCTCCCCAGCCTTGAGCACTGGCATCTGTTTGTATAGTTAACGTTGGGTTATTGATGATGATAGGGCTGGAACTATGCCAAATGTGTTATATCCACCATTGTAACTCTGATATTGCTTCAATGGGTAGTTTCATGGATCTGTCAAAGTGACCTGCATGTCGTTTCAACGCCTGTACTTTTGCCCTTTGTAGGTGCTGATAGTGCAGGAGTCCAAATTGTGTAGCTGAAAATGCTGCTACCATTTTGCCAATTACTCTTGTCACTTGTCGGATGGTTGGTCGATTGCTTCCCATTAAATTGTCGCACATCTGTGCCAATTCTGCTGCTTTACCTTTTGGCAACGTTACAGACATGTGGATTGAGTTAATTGTGAATCCCAGATAGTCCATAGTTGTGGATGGCGTCAACTTAGATTTATCTGGATGTATGACAAACCCAGGGTTTCAAACAATTGTTTGGTAGCTAATACAGCTGATTTAGCCAACTCCATGGTTTTGCCTACTATTAGGATATCATCAAGATACGCCATGACAATATGTCTTTGTTTCGTTAATGTTGCCAAGGCTGGTTTTAATATCTTGGTAAATAGTCTAAGGCTGATGTCAACCCATTAGGCAACACTTTATACTGCCATAGTTGCCCCATCCAGGTAAATTTTCAGGTATCTGCGATGACCCTTGTGAATGGGTACTGAATAGTAGGCATCTTTTAAATCAATGCTTGCCATAAAGTATCCTTTGGAAATCAGTTGTTTAGCAGTTACAAATGTTTTCATTTTGAAATGTACATACTTAACAAAGGTATTTAGTGAGGTTAAGTCAATGATGATGCGACATCCACCATCTTTATTGCTTTTGGTAAATATATTTGAGACAAATTCCAAAGGATCATGTTTGGATTTCTCAATGACACCCTTTGTAAGTAACCTCACCAGTTCCGCTTGAGCCTCTAGTTCTCTTTGACTGAGAGGGTAAAGACCCTTTGGGGTACGTGCTGAACTGGTGGCATGTTTTCTTGAATGAACTCTATTTTGTATCCCCGAATACTGTTAAGTATATAACTATCATTCGTGAGACACCTCCTGTTAGTACAGTTCCCCATTTACATGCTGGTAGGAACCAGACCCACCTACCTCCATAGTTATGGTAGTGTTCCTTTCTTCCGTTTGTTCATCCGTCGTTATACTGCTGGATGTACTGCTGATGTACTGCTGATTGGGGGTGGCGCATTTTCCATGGGGTCCGCTCTGGGCCCTGGCCTAAAAAGGCTTTCGGGGATAGTATGCGGACCCCGAGCTTTCACCAGTTACATAAATTCGACCTTGACTGGTGGACGCGGTGGGGTACTGCCGTCTGGTTTTTTGTGTGGGTCTGCTCGTTCCGGGGCCTGCCCTCATGAGGCCAAATGCTTTGGACTCTTCCTCCAGGTCTTTCACTTGTCCTTCCAAATAACAGGATCTGCGGCTCTGAGGCCGGTGTTTTACACAGTCCTGCAAACCTGGGATTGAGGGCAGGTCTTATTCTCTCCTTGCGGAGGTTATTTATCTCATATTGGGTGTAGCACAGCAGAGCCAGAGTGTCTTGCTGGTTTGTGGTCATATCCACCCCATCCACGGAACGAGCATAGGCTGTTATCCCTGTCGTCAGGAGCTTGAGGATTTTAGCTCCTGGTTCCGGATACTCTGTCCCCCCCCCCAGATTTGGCTGTTAACAGCCAGTACATTGAGCGAACTGCAGTTTTCCAGCTCTAGTGCCTCATTAAGTACCTGTCTTGTAGGGGTTTGAGGGACAGGTTGTTGATGCTGGCCGCCAGTTTTGGCTCCAATGGCCGCCCTGCTCGTGGTGAAACCACGTAGCGAATCTCCACACCCAGCAGCTCTTCCTGATCCTGTACCCCAAGCGTACTCCCGACATCTTCAGCCAATGACCCCTGTTCCTGACCAGCCCAGCCCTGGTCGCCAACGCTGCCCTGCTTTGAGGGGAAAGCGATGGCCAGTGCATTGTAGAGCACTGCTGTGGGAGTGCCTGATCCCCCTGGCGAGACTGCTCCAGCTCCCGAAGCAAGTCTCGCTGGAGCAGTTGCTCCATGAGCCTTTCCATTCGGCTCAGGCGGCTAGCTCTGCCGCTCTAAGGCGGACCCTCCTCATCGGAGTCAGACATAACCGGCCGTTTTTTATTTTTTTATTTTTTTTAAAAACTTTTCCTCCAGCCCGCTGCCGCTCATCAGGCTGCGCTAGCGGGACTGGGCTCGGCTCGGTCTCGATGAGGGTGGACCGCCGCATATACGGTCCAGGTGCCGCCTCTCGCCCCCCACTGATGGAACACTCCCGTTCTGTTGGAGTCGAACGGGGGGCGGTTTTCTTCCTTTGCCGTGCTGCTCATGTTCCCAGTACCCCTGGAATAGAGAGCAGAGCACAGCTTGCTGATTACGACCTCAGTGTAAGACTTACCTGATGGTCCGCTGTTTTAGTTTTCACCGACGTGTAGCGGGAGCGCCTGTACTCCTGGTCGTCGCTGTTGCACTGCGTGAACGCTAATGTCGCGCATGCGTGCTGGACGGGTTCTTCACGTAGTCACTCACGAAGTAAAATCCCCTGTTTCTCTCTCCCGCCTTTCTTAAAAAGTGGGATAACATTAGCTATCCTCCAATCCACAGGAACTGATCCTGAGTCTATAGAACATTGGAAAATTATCACCAATGCATCCACGATTTCTAGAGCCACTTCCTTAAGTACCCTGGGATGCAGACCATCGGGCCCTGGGGATTTATCAGCCTTCAGTCCCATCAGTCTATCCAACACCAATTCCTGCCTAATGTTGATTTCCTTCAGTTCCTCAGTCACCCCAGATCCTCTGGCCACTACTATATCAGGAAGATTGTTTGTGTCCTCCTTAGTGAAGTCAGATCCAAAGTACCTGTTCAACTCATCTGCCATTTCCTTGTTCCCCATAATAAATTCACCTTTTTCGGTCTTCAAGGGTCTAACTTTGGTCTTCACTAATTTTTTCGTCTTTCCATACCTAAAGAAGCTTTTACTATCCTGCTTTATATTCCTGGCTAGCTTACCTCCGTACCTCATCTTTTCTCCCCGTATTGTCTTTTTGGTTATCTTCTGTTGTTCTTTAAACATTACCCAATCCTCTTGCTTCCCGCTCATCTTTGCTACGTTGTACTTCTTCGCTTTAATTTTTATACTGTCCCTGACGTCCCTTGTCAGCCATGGTCGTCCCTTTCTCCCCTTGGAATCTTTCTTCCTCCTAGGAATGAACTGATGCTGCACCTTCTGTATTATTCCTAGAAATGTCTGCCATTTTTGTTCCACTGTCATCCCTGCTAGGGTATCTTTCCAGTCACCTTTGGCCAGCTCCTCCCTCATGGCCCCATAGTCCCCTTTATTCAACTGCAACACTGCCACCTCTGATCTACTCTTCTCCCTCTCTAATTGTAGATTAAACCTGACCATGTTATGGTCACTGCCTCCTAATGGCTCATTAACCTCGAGGTCCTTTATGAAACTCGGTTCATTACATAACACTAAATCCAGAATTGCCCCACTGTAAATGGGTGTTGGTGGTGGTAACTGCTTTGAAATGAAGTGGTAGGTAACTGCACTTGAATTCGGTGGCCTTGCACCCTGCTTGAAATGGCATGAAACTGCATTTGAATTTTGTGGCCTTGCCCCCTGCTTGAAATTGAATTTCAAGGAATATCCGTGAGTCAACTGCTCGCCCACCAGGCGTGAGTGAGCTGCCAGCACATCAGGCTTGAGTGACTGAGCTGTCACCCAAGAATCCATTTGGCCCACAGCGGAGGGTGATGGCTAGGCGCAGGCCTGGTTCCTGTGGCTTTTTCAGCAGAGGGCCCATGTTTGTCATTAAACAGGTCAGGGGGTATTCTTGTAACGTTTTAAAAGCAGACAAATCCCCCTCATACAGCACATTTATCAGGTTCTCATACTGTCCAAGCCTGAATCTTCTTTGCAAGAGGGGCTTCACCCACTGAGACCTCTTCTTGTGCTTCCTCTTCACCCTTGTTCTTGCCCATCTGCCTTTAGGCTGCAGAAGTAAAAGGCCTGCTGCAAACAGCAGGAGTTGTATTTTTATTGCCATCGCGGATTAGGTGGCCCAAGTGGGACAGCCCCTTTAGTCAGCCACAGTCGCCTCATTCTTCCCTCAGAATCTTTCTTCCTCTTTGGGATGAAAAGATCCTGCAACTTCCAAATTATTCTCAGAAACTTCTGCCATTGCTATTCCACAATCATTCTTGCTTGGATCGCCTTGTACTCAACAATAGCCACCTCCTTACTCATGCCTCTGTAGTTACCTTGACTCTACAGTAATGCCGTCACATCTGATTTCATCTTCTCAAACTGCAGGTTGAATTTTATCATATTATGCCACAAATTCCTAGGGGTTCCTTTACCTTAAGCTCCCTAATCAAATCCAGTTCTTGCACAACACCGAATACAGAATTGTCTTTTCCCTGGTAGGCTCAACCACAAACCGCTCTAAGAAGCCATCTCGCAGGCACACTACAAATACCTTCTCTTGGGATCCAGTACCAGCCTGATTTTCCTAGTCTACCTGCATATTGAAATTCCCTGTAACATGGCCTTTCTTACATGCTGGTTGTATCTCCTGCTGTAATTTGTACTCTTCATCCTGACTCATGAGCGTCACATCAGTGGTACGGAAGGTATTGAAGAGGATTCTTCAAGATAGGATTTACTCCCATTTGGATGAAAATGGGCTGATTTAGGGATAGCCAGCATAGCTTTGTACACGGCTGGTCATGCCTTATTAACTTGTTTGAGTGGGACAGGCCCTTAAGTGTGCAAATGAGCCGAGAGACCATCTCTGCTCATACTGGGCAGTACTCAGCACTGGGCAGTGTGCCGTGGCAGAACGAAGTCATTTGAGGGACAGCAGACAACAGGTATACCAGTGCATGAGGAGAACCCACATGCAGACAAGATCAGTGAATGTTATGTTTAGTTTAAATCCTGCTGATTTTGTTTGATTTCAGTTTAAGTGTGGATTTTTATTTTCATTTTTGTGTAAATAATTTCATTGCAGATGTTGATTCATAAAGTAGTATTTATCATGCATCTGCTGGTCTGATTAGTGTAGGGAGATCTGCAAACAGCCCTTGAATTCATTGCATTGTCTGTTTTATTGTCAGAATGTAGGCTGGTGCTTCATTTGTCAGCTGAATGATAAGAAATACTAGAAAAATATATTTGTGTTTCATTTGCTAATTGAAATACGGTAAGCCCTATTGCAAACCACCATTGTTTGCTGTGGTGCTCCATTTATTAAGATGTGTAAAAATGGCCTTTATTTATTGAACAAGATGAATAAAGACTGTTTCACATTCACAGTGCAGTTTGTCTTATTTTCTGAGGTAAAATTATTTTACATTTAAAAGGCACAGCAAATGATTGTGAGATGTAAGATGTGAGTAGATCGCATCCTCTATTTGGTGTTTCATGATGAAGGAAATAGTACATTAAAGTCATGATACTATGGAATTATATTAAAATGAAGACTTGCAGACATCAATTTTATTTTGAGAACATAGAACTCTCTTTTATTGTGTTCAAAAGTAAACAAACGGTGAGAATCAAATGGATTCTTAAAAAGGTGTTTAACTATCACCCACTACAAAATGTGGGAGTTTGCAAACAAAATGAAAACCAGCTCAAACAGGGAATTAACATTAACATACAAATAAGAATCTACATCAAAGGGTAAACTTTACTACAGACCCATGTCTCTGAGCCTCTCTCTCTCCCTTCATCCACAGCTGTTTCTGTACCACGGCGACAGCCGTCTGCATATTCAGATGCCAATGCAGTTAAGGCTGTTACAGCAGGCTGCAGATGTGTGAACGTGAGTATGGTTCTCTGGAAAAGAATTAGGAAGTACATGTTAAAAGCTTTTCAGCAGACCATAAAAAGGTGCAGTTGGGTTATTCCAGATTTTACTGTAAACCTTATGAAAATGTATGATGTCTTTTCGGGCAAATCATGGACTATTCTTGCATCACACCACTCAAGGAAGATAATTAGTTTTATGGCCTTATGCGGTTGTGAATGAAAATTATTTAAACTACAATTTTTTTTAAAATATTTTATTTATTAGAAGTAATGTACATTACAGTGATGTAAGCCAAAAATAACATAATAATTACCTGTACCACTTCTTGTTTTAAACTTTAAAAAGGAGAAGAATAGAGAGTTGGATAAGATAGTAAGTGCGTGAAAGAGTGATCAGAAGAAACCCATAGAAACGTAAAACACAAGAAAGAGTTAAAAAGAAAACCAAAGGAAAAGAAAGAAAAATAGAGAACAGAAGATATAAGAAAGTAAAATAAGATAAAAGGGATGTAGCTACTTTGTATCTTTACACACCCCCTCTCCAGGTCCTGAAACCATTTATTTTCAAAGTTATGTTGCACCTTATGCTTGTAATAAGTCGATAAATGGAGACCAAATCTTTTGGAAATGGTCTGATTTGCCTGCTAGAAGGAATCTCATGTCTTCCAGGTGTAACAATTCGGACATATTTGAAATCCACATTCTTATCGTTGGTGTGGGAGCGTTTTTCCAGAATTTAAGTATACGTTTTTTTGGCATTATTAAGCTGTAATTAAGGAAGCTCTTTTGGAACAAAGTCAGCTCAAAGCTGGCTTCCATTGTTCCAAAAATAATCAATTCTGCGTTCGGTTTCTATATTATACAAGTATGATATTAAATTAGTTGATTCCGCCTTTATATTCATTGCTTCAATAGGTCTGGAGACAAATTTTGATATTCGTGATATTTTGATGAAGATATTTAAAATATTGATTACTTCTCAGATTGTATTTAAGTTGTAGTTGTTGGAATGATAAAAAAATTCCATTTTCATACATGTCTCCAAACGTTTTAATTCCTATTCTTTCCCAATGTGTAAATGATTTATCTATAATGGATGGTTTAAACGACGGATTTATTCATTATGGGAGAGAGAAGCGATAGGTTTCTTAATTTTAGGGTTCATTTTATTTGTTTCCAAATTCTAATTGTACTATGAATAATTGGATTTTTACAGTATATTGTATTATTCAGTTTTATTGGTGAGAGAAGGATCGTTCCTATATTAAAAGGGGAGCAATCCTCTCTCTCCATTACTATCCAATCCACCCGTTGGGCAGAGTTGACCAACAGGTGAATCACATTTTTGACATTTACAGCCCAATAATAATACAAAAAATTAGGGAGTGTTAAACTACAATCTAACACAAAATAATACGCTTTGAATTGTATACCAACACACATTAAATCATTGTGACAATCTCATATGAGAAGTAAAGATATTGAATCCAAGCGATAACAGAAGTAGTTATAATTGAAATGGCATATTTACATTCTCGTGGTAGACGATTGCATTAGTCAAGAGAAGTTTTGTGAACGCCCACACGTTCCCTGTGGGATTGTTGGTTATCACTGAGGCCACACACTCACAGACTTTAAATACATGGTCGTATTGCGGTGTCGTTTCCCTGCGTGCATCACTCATCACTTTTATACCTTTTACAAGGTCAGTGAGCTGAAACATAAGAACCCATGTTAAGAGCGCAATGGTGGATGGATGGATGCATTGGGGAATGAGAATTGAAATGTGCTGACTTCTAACTATGTACTTACAACAGTCAAGTGGTCTTTAAAACCTCTCCCTTCGTCATCCCCTCCAGGTGTGGTGCCGCCACTGTTGCTCTCCTGCAACATCTGCCTCCTGGAATGCTGGTGGATGGGCCCAGCGAAGAGGTCCCCTCCAGAGGATCATCCACCTCCTGCTCACTGCTCTGTTGTTGATGCTGGAATCATTTTTACAATGTGTCCAGAGCCTCATGACAGTAACTATGACGTGAGGCAACAGACGGGATGCGAGGATGGTTTGCTGCCTACCAGGTGCCAGGATCCAGGATGTCACGGACAGAGTGGAGAAAATCCTCAAGAGCGATGGTGAACAGCTGGAAGTTGTAGTGCATGTTGGCACAAACGATGTCAGAAAGAAGAGGATGAATATTCTGAAGCGTGACTTTAGAGAGCTCAGAAAAATGCTGAAAAGCAGGACCTCCAGGGTTGTTATCTCCGGTTTGCTTCCAGTTCCTCGTGGTGGCGAGAGCAGGAACAGGGAGATACGGGACCTGAATGCATGGCTGGGGAACTTGTACAGGGGGCAGAGATTTAGATTCTTAGACCACTGGGATCTGTTTTGGAGAAGGGGGAACTGTACAAAAGGGACGGATTGCACCTTAACAGGTGGGGGACCAGCATTCTGGCAGGCAGGTTTGCCACTGCTACACAGGTGGTTTAAAACTAAATAAGGGGGGGGGGGAGTGTCAAATGGGATAGTCGATGATGGAGTTAAAGGGAAAGGGAGTAAGGAGATAGTTAATGACCCCAGAATTAATGGGAAAGGAAGCTCACAAAGGGATAGGAGAGTATGGCCAAGTGTAATAGGGATCGATGTGAAAGGTGAGATGCGTAAGGAATTAAATGTATTGTATATGAATGTGCGAAGGTTCAGAAGTAAAGTAGATGAGCTTGAGGCTCAGTTAGAGGTTGGTAGATATGACATTGTGGGGATTACTGAGACGTGGCTGCAGGAGATCATTTTCCAATGTTCAATAGATTCAGGATCAGTTCCTGTGGATTGGAGGATAGCTAATGTTATCCCACTTTTCAAGAAAGGAGCGAGAGAGAAAACGGGGAATTACAGGCCAGTTAGCCTGACTTCGGTGGTGGGAAAGATGCTGGAGTCAATTATTAAAGAGGTAATAATGGGGCATTTGGATAGCAGTAAAAGGATTAGTCGAAGTCAACATGGATTTATGAAAGGAAAATCATGCTTGACTAATCTTCTGGAATTGTTTGAGGATGTGACAAGTAAAATGGATGAAGGGGAGCCAGTGGATGTAGTGTATCTAGAGTTTCAGAAAGCTTTTGATAAGGTCCCGCACGGGGGACTGGTGACTAAAATTAGAGCACATGGTATTGGGGGTAGGGTGTTGACATGGATAGAAATTGGTTGGCAGACAGGAAGCAAAGAGTAGGAGTGAACGGGTCCTTTTCAGAATGGCAGGCAGTGGCGAGTGGAGTGCCGCAAGGCTCAGTGTTGGGGCCGCAACTGTTTACCATATATATTAATGATTTGGAAGAGGGAATTAGCAGCAACACTAGTAAGTTGGGTGGCAGTGTGAACTGTGATGAGGATGTTAGGAGGTTGCAGGGTGACCTGGACAGGTTGAGTGAGTGGGCAGATGTGTGGCAGATGCAGTATAATATAGATAAATGTGAGGTTATTTATTTGACGACAAAAACAAGGGGCAGATTATTATCTCAATGGGGTTAGGTTAGGTAAGGCGGAAGTACAGCGAGACCTGGGTGTCCTTGTACACCGGTCACTGAAAGTTGGCGTGCAGGTACAGCAGGCAGTGAAGATAGCTTTCCTGCTGGACATATACAGGAAGAGATGTATCAGCAGAGCCATCTCCATCATCAAAGACCCCTACCACCCATCGCATCACATATTCTCCATCCTGCCATCTGGGAAGAGGTACCAGAGCATTAGGTGCAAAACCAGCAGGATGCTCCTCAGCTTCTTCCCGCAGGTTATAAGACCGATAAACGGACTTTGTCCCCTGCCAAAGTATCGTGCACCAACCACCAACCTGGACACACTGCAGCAGAGCCACTGTCGTGCCGCTGCCGATCGGAACGCCTGTTGATGTTTAGTAGAGTAGAGTGTTAATTTGTTCATGATATATGTATTTTTACTTCTATTTATTTTTTACTGCACACTGAAATGGACACTGGTTGAGGAACGTTTTTTTGTTTCCTCTGGGTATGCGAATACTAAGGAAATGACAATAAAAATATACAATAGCTAATGGAATGTAGAGACAAAAATGCTGGAGAAACTCAGCGGGTGCAGCAGCATCTATGGAGCGAAGGAAATAGGCAACGTTTCGGGCTGAAACCCTTCTTCAGATGGATGTAGGATGGGGGGTGGGGGGGGAGGGGTGGGGAGAAGAAAGGAGAAAGGAAGAGGAGGAGCCCGAGGGCTGAGCGAGAGCTGAGAAGGGGAGGAGACTGCAAGGGCTACCGGATATTGGAGAAGTCAATGTTCATGCCACTAGGGTGGAAACTGCCCAAGCGGAATATAAGGTGCTGCTCCTCCAGTTTCCGGTGGGCCTCACTCTGGCCATGGAGGAGGCCCAGCTCAGAAAGGTCAGATTCGGAATGGGAGGGGGAGTTGAAGTGCTGAGCCACCGGGAGATCAGGTTGGTTAATGCGGACCGAGCGGAGGTGTTCGGCGAAACGATCGCCACGCCTCCGCTTGGTCTCATCGATGTAGATCAGC